>BPLT01000056.1:600000-930000 GCA_019656295.1 Rhododendron mucronatum var. ripense
GAAAAAATTATTCATAAATAGAATGAATCGCCATTGATAACCAAATGGTTGGAAGTTTTTTAATTCAATTCTTTTAGTCATTCTTGTCGCTGGATTTCCTGTTGTTGATCGTAACATCTTGAGTTTGAAATGTGAGGTGTTGAGAGCCTAGCTAGTGTTGTGCCGAAAATGAAATTGAGAATATAAACAAAACAACAAACAAAAAACAAGAACACAAGATTTACATGGTTCTCCAAACTGGGTACGTCCATAGTAGAAGAGCAAGAGGATCCACTATAAACGGGGAGATAACACACAGAGCCAGCTATACTCGTAACTCTTGTTGAAGCATCCAATTACAGATATCTAGGGACAAATCTCTGGCAAAACCCGATAGGGATATTAAAACCCTAGGTGGAACTCAATAGAGCATAAACCAAAACCCTAATATCTAATCTTCAACATGAGAGACCCCCTAGGAGCCTCTCCAAAGGGATTCACTCAAGAAGTCCAAAACCTAATGAAGAGAATAAGACTATATTTATAGCCACGGAGGCCTTCCTAAAATCAATACTTGCCCAAACAAAATTCCTTGCACCCAAAGTCTAAACCAACAAGGAAACAAGTCTTTTAGGAAGTCAATTATCTTTTCGACCATCCCAAATTCAAGGCATATCTCTAACAGCTAGCCTCATCTATTAGTGTACTCTTGGTGGGTTTTCATTTTTCAAGCAATTTCAACTGATTCTTGTGAGCTCTGGTGGTGTTTATGGTGAAAATGTTGCCTGATTGCTGTGCTATCAGCTTGAATTGTCTTCAGCATTTGACCTCTCTCGTTAGTGAATGTATTGGGTTCTGGAGGTTGTAGCGCAATCTGAAATGGGGCTTTGGGTTTAGTGGGAGTTGGTTTGCTTCACATTATACTAATTTTTTACCACTTTATTCAAAGATGTAGTTGGGAAAAACACCTCCATTATGGCAATGTACACGAAGCGGAAAAATTACGTCAAAATGATATGGGTTGTTAATAGTTGATTGTTTTGTGAAAACTAGAAGGGCTTCATGATATTGTTGTGCTATGCTAGCTGTTGTTTGCGGTGCACATGTTGCCTGATTTTTGTAATCCTTTCTTTCCGTTAACTGATGCAAATGTGGCCTGATTGCTGTGATTGTTTTGCTATCAGTTTGATCCATTTCAGAAATCTCAGGGAAGTCCCTGCTTTTGCCAAACACGATGGGAGGAAAAATTAACTCTTAAAAGTAAAGGATTCATCTTGGGGAGAACATCGCCACACTTACCAGAAAAATCTGCCTCGTTTTAATCTTTAGACGCGCTAAAGAAAGATATTATGCTAACAGACAAAGATAAACAAGCAAAATGAGTTGACTTTATAAATAATTGACTCAACTTGTAGTTTAAATCACATATAACTAGAAGGGCATTCAGTTTTGTGTGATCTCTGGCTTCGAGTCTTCAAACAGAGTGAAACAAGCAAAATGAGTTGACATATTGATTCAACTTGTAGTTTAAATCACCAATAACTGAAATGGCATTCAGTTGGGCACACATTGTGATTTCACATTTTTCTATAGAACTTTTAAAGTGCTTAGTCAAATAGTGGCGATCCAATAATCCATGCTTGTCTGCCTAAATGAGGATTGGCCTTTGTTTTGACATGTAAGCAACGACCATTTTTTTGGGCGGGGTTCTCCCGAAAATACCTCCTTGTCCATGATTGCCTCCCTAAAGGAGGAAGGGGGCATTTTGGTCGTTACACAACTTTTGGGTGGTTGCCCATGGGTACAATTCATGCACTATGGCACGTTTTTTAAAATTTACTTTAATGGGTTTTCCGACTTTTCACCATTTCTCTCTCTGTCCTTTTTTTTTTCCTTCTTAATTTTTTACTTTTTTGTCCTTTGTGCGGAGTTACTTTGGTAAAATCATGTTGGGAAATCTTCAAAAAATAAGAGAGAGAGAGAGAGAGAGAGAGAGAGAGAGAGAGAGAGAACCACTAGCTGATTTTCTAACAAAGAATCCTTGGGAAATCCTCAAAAATTAGAAGCATAGGATTCTGATTCTTAGAGGGGGAGATTTTGGTAGGGAGGATGACGATAGCAATGTGGGACGAAATGAGGAGAGAGAGAGAGAGAGAGGGAGAGGGGGTTGGGGAATAGGAAGTCCACATCAGCCATGTGCACCACTCGTTGAGGGAAATCATATAAGCCTGGGTCTTACAAATCTTTAAGCAATTGCTGCCGTTATCCTTCTAATTTCTGGGCTTCAATTTTTTTAAAGCATGATATTGGTATTGCTTGTGAAACTGTAGCATCTATGTAGCACAGATACGGACACTAACACCAACAAGGGACACCATTTGTCCATACTCAAGCTTTATCGAAGCAAAAGATTGACGACTCTGATGCCACTTGATACGGGTATAACTCACCCTTGAAAACCAGCTTACAAGGGGAGGGTGTCCAAGAGTTTATAACTTGATATACACCAGACCAAGCCCATATTTAGTTGATGTGGAATATTAGGATTGTAACATTCCATCATCCTCTGCAAGCGACATCCATGGTGTCACATTCCATGGACTCATGCCATATTTGTACATTGCGTTTCAAGATATCGATGCTCGAATTGCCTATAGAAGTCTAATCCTCTCTCTGCAACTGATGATTTTGTACTTATAGAGCTATACAAGCATAGGCGGAATAAGGAATTTCATGTACAGGGGTCACCGCACTTTGAAAAAATTTCTCACAGTCCAATATAACAAACACATAAAGTGTTAGAAATTCTAAGCACAAAAATTATAGAATCTTCCTATGAGTTCTTACCATTGATCCCAACGGATTTTCATCTTTTGAAAGTTTTGCATGATTGTATCGTTGTCAACCCGATGAAAAACATCTTTTTCTATATATGTACACTACCAAACTATGGTTCACAAACTGATCATTCATTTGGTTTTGCAATCGTAGAATCAGTATAGTCATTGATGGAAATACTCTTTCAACACTAGCAGTCACAACAGGTAAGATCAATGCTGAAGTCACGAGCAAGTAAAACTAAAGGAATGTTGAGTGCGGGCTATGTTTGGATCATTACAGATGGGCTAATGGATTTGATTTACTATATGGATTCCCCTCTGATAGAGGCAATGCAAGGAGTTTTAGGGGTAAAGCCTCGGATTCCCAGGTCGAAAGAACTTGATTCCTTCGAAGTCAGGTGGAGAAGAAAGTTCCTCCAGGATAATCCTGCGGCCAAAAAGGCTGAGATAGTCATTTTTGGCCTATGGGCATATGACACTGTTTGGGCACACGCTATGGCAGAGAGAAAGTTGGATTTGAGGAGCCAGTCATCCTGTTTTGCTTGGGAATCTCCCAAACAGGTCCTAAGCTTCTCAGAGCAATGTTGGAGACAAGATTTGTAGGCCTGAGTGGTGAGTTTGATCTTGCAATTAATTACGGCCATCAGCATTCCAAATACTAAATGTGATTGGAAGAGCGAGGTTGGAATCTGGACACAATCTCGTGGAATTTCAAGGGGATTCCAAATGAATGAAACAGATTCCTCCTTGAATCCGAGGGAAAGTTTCTGAGGAATTGTGTGGCCGGGAGAATTAACATTTGTGCCGAAAGGCTGGGAAATTCCAGTGAGTGGTAAGAAGCTTAGAATTGCAGTTCCTGTGAAACTTGGTTTCACTTAATTTGTGAAAGTGGAAAGAGATCCTCTTACCAATGCAACAATAGTCAGTGGAATCACTATAGAAACTTAGAACGTGTTTTAGCCTTAGAGGCTTCAAGGATTTTTGTAGTAGTCTGGTTTGTACTTAGTTTTCATAAACGAAACTCAAATATTTTTATGGTTGGATTCCACAATCTATTAGTACCTCAAAAACAATATTTATTGATGAATAATGGGTCTTGGTCCGATTTAAAATGAAAGACATACATGCGTTTTACCGAAACGAATAAATTTTTGACCCATTGAGGGTAAAATGGTCACTTCTTGTATGTACAAAATATTTTTGATCCAAGCTACTTGAGCGAGAAAGTAAATTGAATAAGCTTTCTAATTGTTCAAACCACGCGCAAATTCAAGTTCAATAGTATCCAGGGCAAGTCCGCAAAGTTTGACATGTTATGTCGTATTAAAGCACCTCAGGCGCAATCTTATGCTCCCCAAGTGCATCTTGAACATTACCAAACAAGCCCAACTTTGCGGACTTGCCCCGAACAGTACCGAACTTCGATATGCGCATGGTTTGAACTGTTAAAAAGCTTGTTCAATCAACTTTCCTACCAAATTTGTTAAAATGAAAAATAATTTGTACATCAAAATACACGACCATTTTACCCTGAGGTGGTCAAAGAGTAAAATGTTTGAGTAAAACGCACATATTGCTCTCATTTTAAATTGCATTAAGACAATTTATATAATGATAAATGAGGTTTTCCACGGACAAAAAGTTGATGGAAAAGAACAATGAAAGTAATAAAATTTGATATATGAAATGTTGCTCAAAGGGGATCAATTCAAAGATCAGCGGAGCCACAAAAGTATCTATCCACAGAAGGAAAATGGTCACTTCTTTTGAAGTATAAATGATTTTTTATTCAAACTATTTGGGCTAGGAAGTAAATTGGACAACCTTTCTAATGGATCAAACCACGCGCAAATTGGAGTTCGGGAGTATCAGGGCAAATCTGCAAAGTTTGACATGTTATGCAGCACTAATGCGCCTCAGGCGCAATCTTATGCGCCCCAGCCGCATTTAAGTGCGCCCTAGGCGCATCCTGAACACTGCACAACACATCCAACTTTGCGGACTTGCCCCGGATACTACCAAACTCCAATTTGCTCGTGGTTTGAACCATTAGAAAGCTTGTCCAACCTACTTTCCTACCAAATTGGTTTTGATAAAAATTAATTTTTACATCAAAATACATGACCATTCTACCCTCAATTGGTCGGAAAAAAAATTCATTTTAGTTAAACACTAGTGTCGCTCTCATTTTCAATCGAATTAAGACCAAGTATATAATGATAAATATGGCTTTCACTCAATTAAAAGATGATGGAAATGAGAAATTAAAATAATAAAGCCTTGTTTATTTTGAAAGTTTTAGACACCCAAATTTCAATTTGATAACAAAACATTGAGCAAATGTCGATGATGAAGCAAATTTTCCTATGCTTTGACGAAGTGTGGATACTCTATGAACATTGTGAACCGGTTAAGGACAGATGAAATGCCTGAGAATTAGGAGTTTGACTACCAAATGAAACAGAGCATGTGTTTTGGCCTTATTGGCTTCGACAATTTTTGTAGTTGTCTGGTTTCTACCCACTTTTCCTGAACGAAAAGCAAATATTTTTATGGTTGGATTTATCCATCTTGTAGTAATTTGAAAACACTATTTGTTGACATATAATAAGTCTTGATCCAATTTAAAATAACAAACATACACGCGTTTTGCCATAATGAATCACATTTTGACCCATCGAGGGTTTAATGGTCACTTCATTTGATGTACAAATGAGTTTTTGCCCAAACTACTTTGGATAGAAAATAATTTGGACAAGCTTTCTAACGGTCCAAACGACACTCAAATTGAAGCTCGGAAGTGTCTGGGGCAACCACGCAAAGTTTGACATTTTATTAAGCACCAATGCACCCCAGGCGCAATTCAGTGCGCCCTAGGCGCATGTGGAACATTTCACAACAACTCCAATTTTGCGGACTTGCCCCGGATACTCCAATTTTGCGGAACTCCAATTTGCTTGTGGTTTCAACCATTAGAAAGCTTGTCCAACCTACTTTCCAACCAAATTGGTTTCAATAAAAATTAATTTTTACATCAAAATACATGACCACTCTACCCAATTGGTCGGAAAAAAAATTTGTTTTAGTTAAACACAAGTGTCGCTCTCATTTTTCATCGAATTAAGACCAAGAATGTAATGATAAATATGGCTTTCACTATATTAAAAGATGATGGAAATGAGCAATTAAAATAATAAAGCCTTGTTTATTTTGAAAAATTTAGACACCCAAATTTCAATTTGAAAACATTGGGCGAATGTCGATGATGAAAGAAATTTTCCTATGCTTTGACGATGTGTGGATACTCTATGAACATTGTGAACCAATTAAGAAAAGATGAAATGCCTGAGAATTAGGAGTTTGACTACCAAATGAAACAAAGAATGTGTTCTGGCCTTATTGGCTTGGAAGATTTTTGTAGTTGTCTGGTTTCTACCCAATTTCCTAAACGAAAAGCAAATATTTTTATGGTTGGATTTCTCCATTTTGTAGTACTTTTAAAACACTATTTATTGACATATAATGGGTCTTGATCCAATTTCAAATGAGAAACATACACGCGTTTTTCCAGAATGAATCACATTAGACTCATCGATGGTTAAATGGTCACTTCTTTCGATGTACAAATGAGTTTTTGTCCAATTTACTTTGGAAAGAAAATAAATTGGATAACATTCGAACAGTCCAAACAATGCTAAAATTGGAGTTCGGGAGTGTCCGGGGCTACCCCGCAAAGTTTGACATATTATTAAGCTCCAATGCGCCCCAGGCGCATGGGGAACATTTCACAACAAGTCCAACTTTGCGGACTTGCCCCGCATACTACCGAACTCCAATTTGCTCGTGGTTTGAACCGTTAGAAAGCTTGTCCAACCTACTTTCCTACCAAACTTGTTTCGATAAAAATTAATTTTTACATCAAAATACAAAACCATTTTACCCACATTTGGTCGGAAAAAAATTCGTTTTAGTTAAACACTAGTGTCGCACTCATTTTTCATTGAATTAAGACCAAGTGTATAATGATAAATATGGATTTCACTCTATTAAAAGATGGTGGAAATGAGCAATTAAAATAATAAAGCCTTGTTTATTTTCAAAGTTTTAGACACCCAAATTTCAAATTGAAAACATTGGGCGAATGTCGATGATGAAGCAATTTTCCTACGCTTTGACGTAGTGTGGATACTCTATGAACATTTTGAACCAATTAATAAAAGTGGAAATGCATGAGAATTAGGAGTTTGATTACCAAATGAAACAGAGAACGTGTTTTGGTCCTATTGGCTTCGACGATTTTTGTAGTTGTCTGGTTTCTACCCAATTTTCCTAAACGAAAAGCAAATATTTTTATGGTTGGATTTCCCCATCTTGTAGTACTTTAAAAACACTATTTATTGACATATAATGGGTCTTGATCCAATTTAAAATGAAAAACATACACGAGTTTTGCCAGAATGAATCACATTTTGACCAATCGAGGTTTAAATGATCACTTCTTTTGATGTACAAATGAGTTTTTGTCCAAACTACTTGGAATAGAAAATAAATTGGATAAGATTTCTAACGGTCCAAACCACACTCAAATTGGAGTTTGGGAGTGTCTGGGGCAACCCCACAAAGTTTGACATGTTACTAAGCTCCAATGCGCCCCAGGCGCAATCCAGTGCGCCCCAGGCATATGTGGAAAAATTCACAACAAGTCCAACTTTGCTAACTTCCCCCGGATACTACCGAACTCCAATTTGCTCATGGTTTGAACCTTTAAAAAGCTTGTCCAACCTAATTTCCTACCAAATTGGTGTCGACAATAATTAATTTTTACATCAAAATACATGACCATTTTCCCCTCAATTGGTCGGAAAAAAATTCGTTTTTATTAAACACTAGTGTCACACTCATTTTTAATCGAATTAAGACCAAGTGTATAATGATAAATATGGTTTTAACTCTATTAAAAGATGGTGGAAATGAGCAATTAAAATAATAGAGCCTTGTTTTTTTTGAAAGTTTTAGACACCCAAATTTCAATTTCAAAACATTGGGCGAATGTCAATGATGAAGCAAATTTTCCTACGCTTGAGGAAGTATGGATACTCTATGAACATTGTGAACCAATTAAGAAAATATGAAATGCCTGAGAATTAGGAGTTTGACTACCAAATGAAACAGAGAAAGTGTTTTGGCCTTATTGGCTTCGAAGATTTTTTTAGTTGTCTGGTTTTTACCCAATTTCTCTAAACGAAAAGCAAATATTTTTATGGTTTGATTTCCCCATCTTGTAGTAATTTCAAAACACAATTTATTGACTTATATTGGGTCTTGATCCAATATAAAATGAGAAACATACACGCGTTTTGCCAAAATGAATCACATTTTGCCCATCGAGGGTTAAATGGCCACTTCATTCGATGTACAAATGAGTTTTTGTCCAATTTACTTTGGAGAGAAAATAAATTTGATAAGCTTTCTAACGGTCCAAACCACGCTCAAATTGGAGTTCGGGAGTGTCCGGGGCTACCCCACAAAGTTTGACATATTATTAAGCTCCAATGCGCCCCAGGCGCATTTTACTGCGCCCCAGGCGCATGGGGAACATTTTACAACAAGTCCAACTTTGCGGACTTGCACCGGATACTACCGAACTCCAATTTGCTCCGGGTTTAAATCGTTAGAAAGCTTGTCCAACCTACTTTCCTACCAAATTGGTTTCAATAAAAATTAATTTTTACATCAAATTGCATGACCATTTTACCCTCAACTGGTCGGAAAAAAATTCGTTTTTTGTTAAACACTAGTGTCGCACTCATTTTTAATCGAATTAAGACCAAGTGTATAATGATAAATATGGTTTTCACTCTATTAAAAGATGGTGGAAATGAGCAATTAAAATAATAAGGCCTTGTTTATTTTTAAAGTTTTAGACACCCAAATTTCAATTTCAAAACATTGGGCGAATGTCGATGATGAAGCAAATTTTCCTATGCTTTGACGAAGTGTGGATACTCTATGAACATTTTGAACCAATAAAGAAAAGGTGAAATGCCTGAGAATTAGGAGTATGACTACTAAATGAAACATAGAAAGTGTTTTGGCCGAATTGGCTTCGAAGATTTTTGTAGTTGTCTGGTTTCTACCCAATTTTTTTGAACGAAAAGCAAAAAAAATATTTTTATGGTTGGATTTTCCCATTTTGTAGTCCTTTAAAAGCACTATTTGTTGACATATAATGGGTTTTGATCCAATTTAAAATGAGAAACATACACGCGTTTTGGAAGAATGAATCACATTTTGATCCATCGAGGGTTAAATGGTCACTTCTTTCGATGTACAAATGAGTTTTCGTCTAAACTACTTTGGAAAGAAAATAAATTGGATAAGCTTTATAACGGTCCAAACCACGCTCAAATTGGAGTTCGGGAGTGTCCGGGGCTACCCCGCAAAATTTGACATATTATTAACCTTCAATGCGCCCTTGGCACATTTTAGTGCGCCCTAGGCGCCTGGGGAACATTTCATAACAAGTCCTACTTTGCGGACTTGCCCCGGATACTACCGAACTCCAATTTTCTCGTGGTTTAAACCGTTAGAAAGCTTGTCCAACCTACTTTCCTACCAAATTGGTTTCGATAAAAATTAATTTTTACATCAAAATACATGACCATTTTACCCTCTGTTGGTCGGAAAAAAATTCGTTTTACTTAAACACTAGTGTTGCACTCATTTTTAATCGAATTAAGACCAAGTGTATAATGATAAATATGGTTTTCACTCTATTAAAAGATGGTGGAAATGAGCAATTTAAATAATAAAGCCTAGTTTATTTGAAAAGTTTTAGACACCCAAATTTCAATTTCAAAACATTGGGTGAATGTCGATGATGAAGCAAATTTTCCTATGCTTTGACGAAGTGTGGATACTCTATGAACATTGTGAACCAATTAAGAAAATATGAAATGTCTGAGAATTAGGAGTTTGACTACCAAATGAAACATAGAAAGTGTTTTGGCCTTATTGGCTTCGAAGATTTTTATAGTTGTCTGGTTTCTACCCAATTTCTCTAAACGAAAACCAAATATTTTTATGGTTTGATTTCCCCATCTTGTAGTACTTTAAAAGCACTATTTATTGACTTATATTGGGTCTTGATCCAATTTAAAATGAGAAACAAACACGCGTTTTGCCAGAATGAATCACATTTTGCGCATCGAGGGTTAAATGGTCACTTCCTTCAATGTACAAATGAGCTTTTGTTTACTTTACATTGGAAAGAAAATAAATTGGATAAGCTTTCTAATGGTCCAAACCACACTCAAATTGGAGTTCGGGAGTTTCCGGGGCTACCCCACAAAGTTTGACATATTTTTCTTAAGCACTACTGCGCCCCAGGCGCAATTCAGTACACCCTAGGCGCCTGTGGAACATTTTTCAACAAGTCCAACTTTGCGGACTTGCCCCAGATACTACCGAACTCCAATTTGCTCGTGGTTTGAACCGTTAGAAAGCTTGTCCAACCTACTTACCGACCAAATTGGTTTCGATAAAAATTAAATTTTACATCAAAATTCATGACCACTTTACCCTCAATTGGTCAGAAAAAAATACGTTTTTGTTAAACACTAGTGTCGCACTCATTTTTAATTGAATTAGGACCAAGTGTCTAATGATAAATATGGTTTTCACTCTATTAAAAGATGGTGGAAATGAGCAATTAAAATAACAAATCCTTGTTTATTTTGAAAGTTTTAGACACCCAAATTTCAATTTCAAAACATTGGGCGAATGTCGTCGATGAAGCAAATTTTCCTATGCTTTGACGAAGTGTGGATACTCTATGAACACTGTGAACCAATTAAGAAAAGATGAAATGCCTGAGAATTAGGAGTTTGACTACCAAATGAAACAGAGAAAGTGTTTTGGCCTAATTGGCTTCGAAGATTTTTTTAGTTGTCTGGTTTTTACCCAATTTCTCTAAACGAAAAGCAAATATTTTTATCGTTTGATTTCCCCATCTTGTAGTAATTTAAAAACACTATTTATTGACTTATATTGGGTCTTGATCCAATTTAAAATGAGAAACATACACGCGTTTTGCCAGAATGAATCACATTTCGACCCATCGAGGGTTAAATGGTCACTTCTTTCGATGTACAAATGAATTTTGGTCCAATTTACTTTGGAAAGAAAATAAATTGGATAAACGTTGGAACGGTCCAAACCATGCTCAAATTGGAGTTCGGGAGTGTCTGGGGCTACCCCGCAAAGTTTGAAATATTATTAAGCTCCAATGCGCCCCAGGCGCATTTCACTGCGCTCCAGGCGCATGGGGAACATTTCACAACAAGTCCAATTTTGTGGACTTGCCCCGGATACTACCGAACTCCAATTTTCTCATGGTTTGAACCGTTAGAAAGCTTGTCCAACCTACTTTCCTACCAAATTGGTTTCGATAAAAATTAATTTTTACATCAAAATTCATGACCACTTTACCCTCAATTGGTCAGAAAAAAATACGTTTTTGTTAAACACTAGTGTCGCACTCATTTTTATTCGAATTAAGACCAAGTGTCAAATGATAAATATGGTTTTCACTCTATTAAAAGATGGTTGAAATGAGCAATTAAAATAATAAATCCTTGTTTATTTTGAAAGTTTTAGACACCCAAATTTCAATTTCAAAACATTGGGCGAATGTCGTTGATGAAGCAAATTTTCCTATGCTTTGACGAAGTGTGGATACTCTATGAACACTGTGAACCAATTAAGAAAAGATGAAATGCCTGAGAATTAGGAGTTTGACTACCAAATGAAACAGAGAAAGTATTTTGGCCTTATTGGCTTCGAAGATTTTTTTAGTTGTCTGGTTTCTACCCAATTTCTCTAAACGAAAAGCAAATATTTTTATGGTTTGATTTCCTCATCTTGTAGTAATTTAAAAACACTATTTATTGACTTATATTGGGTCTTGATCCAATTTAAAATGAGAAACATACACGCGTTTTGCCAGAATGAAGCACATTTTGACCCATCGAGGGTTAAATGGTCACTTCTTTCGATGTACAAATGAATTTTGGTCCAATTTACTTTGGAAAGAAAATAAATTGGATAAGCTTTCTAACGGTCCAAACCACGCTCAAATTGGAGTTCGGGAGTGTCCAGGGCTACACCGCAAAGTTTGACATATTATTAAGCTCCAATGCACCCCAGGCGCATTTCACTGCGCCCTAGGCGCATGGGGAACATTTTACAACAAGTCCAACTTTGCGGTGTAGCCCCGGACACTCCCGAACTCCAATTTGCTCGTGGTTTAAACCATTAGAAAGCTTGTCCTACCTACTTTCCTTCCAAATTGGTTTCGATAAAAATTAATTTTTACATCAAAATACTTGACCATTTTACCCTCAATTGGTCGGAAAAAAATTCGTTTTGGTTAAACACAAGTGTCGCACTCATTTTTAATCGAATGAAGACCAAGTGTATAATGATAAATAAGGTTTTCACTCTATTAAAAGATGGTGGAAATGAGCAATTAAAATAATAAAGCCTTGTTTATTTTGAAAGTTTTAGACACCGAAATTTCAAATTGAAAACATTGGGCGAATGTCGATGATGAAGCAAATTTTCCTATGCTTTGACGAAGTGTGGATACTCTATGAACATTGTGAACCAATTAAGAAAATATGAAATGCCTTAGAATTAGGAGTTTGACTACCAAATGACACGGAGAATGTGTTTTTGACTACTTGGCTTCGACGAGTTTTGTAGTTGTCTGGTTTCTACCCAATTTTTTTGAATGAAAAGCAAAAAAAATATTTTTATGGTTGGATTTCCCCATCTTGTAGTACTTTAAAAGCACTATTTATTGACATATAATGGGTCTTGATCCAATTTAAAATGAGAAACATACACGCGTTTTGGAAGAATGAATCACATTTTGACCCATCGAGGGTTAAATGGTCACTTCATTCGATGTACAAATGAGTTTTCGTCTAAACTACTTTGGAAAGAAAATAAATTGGATAAGCTTTATAACGGTCCAAACCACGCTCAAATTGGAGTTCTGGAGTGTCCGGGGCTACCCCGCAAAGTTTGACATATTATTAAGCTCCAATGCGCCCCAGGCGCATGTCAGTGCGCCCTAGGCGCATGGGGAATATTTTACAACAAGTTCAACTTTGCGAACTTGCCCCGAATACTACCGAACTCCAATTTGCTCGTGGTTTGAACCGTTAGAAAGCTAGTCCAACCTACTTTCCTACAAAATTGGTTTCCATAAAAATTAATTTTTACATCAAAATACATGACCATTTTACCCTCAATTGGTCTGAAAAAAATTCGTTTTACTTAAACACTAGTGTCGCACTCATTTTTTAGTGAATTAAGACCAAGTGTATAATGATAAATATGGAGTGGACGACCTTCCGGTCGACCTGCTGGACGACCGGTAGTGTAATTCTGCAGATTTTTGCAGATCAGTAAAATCTCAAACGGCTATATCTTTCCTAAATTAGCTCTCCAACGGCTCTATCACTCTACAAACGGCTAGTAGAAGATTGGATGGCTATATAAGGCTCCAAGAACTCATTGATGAGTATTAATCAAAGCTACAACATTCTATATCATTCCAAGAGCAACTTCTCCAAAGATCAAGTCCAAAATTCTCCTTGTTCTTCCACTTTCATATTTTTCTTGAGAGAAAATTTGTACAAGTCGTGAGCGATAATATTCATATTTTATTCACATACTTGTAATTCCTAAGCGAGTGTTTGGGTCGAACACTTGAAAGCTTAGAAGACCAAATTCTTGTTGAATTTGGGTGTTATTGTTTTCGAGAGGTTTTCGGAGAAAACTCTTGCTGTTGTACTAGCTCCTCGGGAAAGCTAGGGGATTAGGTTGTTGTAAGCACCTGCAAGACTTACTGCTTGTAATCTTTTTAAAGATTAGTGGAACCTTCAAGTAGTTGCTTGAGGAGAAGTGGAGTAGGCCGGACCGTGGACAAATCCGGGCCGAACCTCTATAATCGGGTTCTATCTCTCTAACTCTCTCTATTTTACTTGCTCATATTATCTTGGATATATTTGTTAGAGAATAATTTAATTGGCAATTTCTTTTAGCAACCCTATTCACCTCCTTCTTGGTTGCCTTTTTGGGTAACATTAACAATGGTGGATGTTATATTTTGGAATGAAAGCAGCATAGAAGTCCATACCATTCGGATTTGTACATCAAAGTTTTAGTATTTAAATAGCATTATGCATGCAATATCATATTGCCAGGCCGCCAGCTCTATATTACCCTCTAAAACATGTTATATGTAGATTTACTTGCAGGCATTCCCAAAGGGATCTCCCCTAGTACCTGATGTATCAAGAGCAGTCTTAAATGTAACAGGGCAAGATGTAATGACAAGAATCGAAGAAAAATGGTTGCGGGAAGGAGCTACTTGTGCAGAGCAAGATGGTGCCATAGTCACCTCCGACAGCCTCACACTCGCTAAATTTAAGGGTCTTTTCATAGTGGCCGCCGCAGCTTCCCTTTCTGCTCTCATCTTCTTCATGTTACTCTTCCTATTCGAGAACTGGAACACCTTAGCCTCTAATGACTCGTCAATCAAGGAAAAGCTTAAATCAATGGCTAAAACTTTCGATGAAGAAAAAGACAATTCACCTGATGCATCCAAGAGAAAAAACCCCACAGGCGAAGGTATGGCAGTGCCTACAGCTGCAACAGCTGATTGTCGACAAAGTCCTGCAACAAGTGATACTCAGCTTGCTAAAAGGATTTTCTCGCATGATGAAGGGCTTTCTACAACAGAAACCAGTACCCCAATCCTTGAAACTACAGAAATTGTAGAAGGTAATGAAGAAAGATGATCATATGAATTGCTAGAAACGTGACCATCCTAATTTGTCTTCTTGTACAACTCGGGCAAGATGTACAGACTGTAAGTATCCAGTTAGGTTGGAGGTATTTACACGTCTAATTTCGTGATATGTTGCACCACCAAATCCTTTCTTTTATATATACACCTTCATGTCAAACCATTCCTTATAATTCTTTCGAACGAGTTGACAAACCATCCATTTTAAGCTTGAAATGAGTAGAAGCATAGGAAAAGACATTCAATGTAACGAAATGCAAAACTTTCCCATACACAGTACATCCATTTTAAGCGTAGAAAAAGACTTTCCTATACGCGATGCTTTTTACATGTGTTTCCTTCATGGTGACTTAAATGCAATATGTGATGCTGGATGAAGAGAACAAAGTTAGAGTCAGAAGCAAAGGATTAAATGAATGTATTCAACACTGCACACGCTCAATTTGGATTCAAGGCCAAGAGATGCTCAATTTACATTTCACAGAGTAAAATGCTCTCACAACAGGAATATCAAAAAGAATTCCTAATCTTATGACAATACAAACACCAAGAGATAGAATGATAGAATCATGTATTAAATGAAATCACGGAAAATTAAAAGGAAAAAGGGAAAGAAAGAAGCAAAAAAGGAAGCCTATGAATGCAAGGACTGCTTGTGAATCCATGAGGGACAGTTGATGTGGTGTATTTTACATGGGGAAACACTTGTGCATTACGAACTCCCATGAGATCTGTAGGAAGAAATTGATTGTGCTGAGACAGAAGCCGTTGGACTGCTAAGGTCCAGATCCCCAATGGCAACTTTAGATTATCCACTCAATCTCTCCATTGCATCTTGGCAAACATCAGTAAACCAGTCATCTTCGGGAAGAACACTGCGAAGTACGATATCATTAGCTAGTAGCCTCAGGAGCACTCATGTCATGCATAATGGGTATACAAACACGTAAGAAACAATGGTTTTGTACCTGTTTGGATCCATCCCTGTACCAGAAAATGCTGCCATTGCTTTAGATATGATATCATTAACAACTTGGTGCAAATTCCGAGATAAGTAACGCCCTTGGGAAGCAAAGCAGACAACAAACTTCATATCCAAATAGAACTGCACAAGAATCAATGGGTAAACAAAAACTGAGATCCACAATTCATGTAACATAGAACACCTGTGAATATTAACATAGAAACACCTGTGAATATTTAGGTTTATCAATTTTCCAAACCTGTTGAAGACCAAGAGGACCTAAAGGCCTTGGTCCTTCCTCAATATCTTCCCAAAAAAGTTTGATCTTCAGAAAGCCATAAGATGACAGTTTCTGTAAGTCTCATTAATAACAATGTTGCGAATCTTTCCCTACCGACAAACATTTCTGATGCTATGCTAGCAACTCTGTTAAGTTTAGTATAAAGGTCCTGAATAAAGATAAACACATTGGCAAGATGAAGAAGAAAAAGGGTAAGAACTTAAAACCAAAAAGACTAGCAAGTAAAAAAAGAAGTGACCAGAAAGTTATTTAAAATCACCAAAAAACATTAAAGGAAAGGGTTCATGATAAATAATATTGCATCAATCATTATCCATAAAGACTTAATCAATTTGAATTCACAAGCCTTCGTCCCAGCTACTTAAGATTCTCGCAGAGGGTTCTTTGAGTCTTCTTACGCAAGACTCTAGGAATTGAACAAATAAAAGGTCACAGGGACAAGCATGAGATGATGTATCAGCTACTATATATGGTAGCCGACTACCAACCTGCAAAATGTGAACCAACCTTTACCATAGGGATATGCTGAGATCTCAAGCTGCTATCATGCCTAACAGCGAACGATAGAAATAGAAGGTAAGAGTATTGACACATGCAAGCAAGAGAGACATGCAAATGCAAAAAGTGCATAAAACATTCTATAATGAGATCCAGTGCGCAAATAACTGAAAACTTGTGCAAGGAAGACATGGTATATGAACCAAAAGATGAAAAAATTCCAGTGAAAGCCATTATAACAAAACATCCGGACTTGTGAATACCTGGAATATTGGGGAAGGCAACTATTCCATTTCATCAGCATTTCCATCCATATTTATGTACATGTCTGCACTAAGATGACTATCACCATCCTCAGTGAAAATACGATTGAGAGCATGTTGTCAGCAAAAGCTATCCTTCAATCTATCAACCGATCTCACAAGACGTCTCTTCCATTCCCTTTGCCCAGGATGACGGTTTTGCCTATCTGCAGGTCTTCTGCGAGGGTCATCGTTGCAATTAGACTGATTAATTGGGGCGAGCTTCATGGCTGCACGTGGTAAAAGATCATCTGCCAATAAGGAGGCATTTGCAAGCAATGCAATTTGCTGGGACTCGGTCTCAGCCATTCGAACAATTTTGTTTCCAGAACCTTCATAGTTGCTTCTTCTTCCATGGAGCCAGGTAATGCTTTTATGAGCATGTTAACATATGAACTAAATATCTGGAACAAACCTTCCAAAGATTTACCTCCCAATTGCATACTAAGAAGTGGTCCCACATCCTCAAAGAAATCCTATGAACGCAGTTAAATTATCAGCAAACTGAATAAGGGGTGTAGATCAGAACGTCACAAGAGCTAACATCATACAAGCAGACTCCATTAAAATTCAAGTACTTTGCTTTTCTAAAAACTAATGACGTGGAACCCAGATGGCTATGTTGTAAGTATGCCAAATACCGTGTTCATTTGTTTAAACAGAGTACTATCTTGGTAAACCACTCCCAAAAGCATTGCAGTCTGTTCAATTAAAAGGATCGTTTAAGACACATCCCTTAATCACTATTTAGGTTGTCTTTGCTATGCTGATGATGAGTGTGATAAATTGCTACTCTTATATCCAACTGCAGACTGCTCTACATGTTTACTACGGAGTAATTTCATTTGATTAAAGTTGGTGATACCTTAGCAAACCCACGTTCCATTCTCCATCCATCCATCCATTTTTTCTTGCTTTGACATCATATAACATTAATGGCTACTGTGGGGTGGTGGTTTTGGATAGCTGAATGGGTAGATCCAAACGTCCTTCGCTTCCTACCAAGCAAGCCTACTAGAGGAACAACCACTAGTGCCACCCAGCTGAAGCCAACGGGAGGGCACGCCTAAGTTGGTATTTGGAGGAGAAAAGGAAAGAGTATGACATATCTGCGAACTAAAAAATGGCTTACCCCCCTTTGGGGTTTATCCTTGGGGTATTTATAGATGGTTGGTACTTGGTAGTTGCTCTCAAAGTATCTCGTGCCTGGCATGAGTACCTAACATCACATGTAACCGTTTTGTTTAGCGACGTCACTGATGACTCTAGGCAGACGCATGGCCAAACCCGAGTGTGCAATGGAGCTCTGCGATATTACCCCAACTGATTTCCAGGTCATCCCATAGGTCAGGCATCCTTGGGCCCAGCCCGACTCCAATAGGTCCAATTCCTGGGCCTATGTGTTCAGCTTATGCGGAATGGGTGGGCCGTCAGCCCACAGCGTTCGGCCCAACGAGCCTTGAATAGTCTGGGCTGCCCATTCTAGCAGGCCCATGGGTAGTCGGATCCGGCCCACTACAGCTATGTTACCCCCTTTACTTTATATTCTGTATGGTATTTTTACTAAAAAATCCCCTTGAATGAAAAATTCAGCTAGGCCCAGCAAACCGAATGGAGCTTTTGTATGGTGAACAAGATGCTAAATTATGTTTTGCGCATGAAATCTACTGAATCCATTGATTAATCGAATTTAGCTACATGATGTGTTGATCTGCGTCAATCCTATAGTGGACTCGGATCACTCCATTTGCAATGCCCTGCATAGTAAGCTGTTTAATTATGATGATTAACAAAAAAGAATTGTAATCTATTTTTGTTTGGGCTGTAATCTCAAGTCTCAATGAAAGTTATCGATATCATTTGTTTTTGCTTTTTTAACTAATACGTTTCCGGCACCTTCTTATTCCAATTGGCAGGCTGTTGTCAAAGTCTATAACTTCCAGCAATATCGCCACATTCAGGCGCCAGGATGGAGTCATAAGTTCGTGGGTCCAGGACCCAGCCAATGCAGCGAGCTCATTCCAACTTACTGTTGGGTCAGCTAGAACAAGTAACAGAACCGTCAGAATGCCAAAGAACTACACTTTAAAAGTATCGGGTCCTGGATATACCTATGGACCTGCAAAGATGGTGAGGCCGAGTAAATTTATGACGGCAGATAAAAGGAGAGTCACTCAAGCTTTGAGTAAGTTAGATAGTAACTGCTTATAGGGATAACTAGATAAAGAGAATTTTTTTACAGCCTGCCTCACATAACTTTAGTCCTTACAACCAGGTCTACTCCCTAATGGGCCTGCTTCTAATACAATTATATGTATTGAACCTAGTGGTGAAAATTCAATATAACAATAGATGTTAAAGAATGTAGAGATCATTGTAAAGTCGGATTATAGTATATGCTTGTTAGGGGAATATCCTACTAAACATGCGGTGCATAGATCTCTTACCATTATCCCATTGTCAAGTGCCTGGCATGGGTATCCTGTTCGTTTACAAGAGTCCATGCATCAGTCGCTCCAACTTCTTTCTGCGCTTCTGTCAGTTGCTTTTCAGAGCTGTCATTTTCTGCATCAGTTTAATTTTGTTTTTCGTTCATTTTCTTTTTCTGTTTTCGCTTGGAAATAGAAACAATGAAAAGTGAAAAAAAGTACTAATAGGTTTTGTTTAGGTGCAAATGGCAGTTTTCAAAAAGAATTTCGTACACTATTATCCAAAGCAGTTTCCGACAGAAGTTTTCTGCATTGCCCTGAGGTAGAAAATGAAATATTACCAGACCGGAATCTCTCAGTGAATGGTTCCTTGTTCTAACAAACTAGTACGACAGTATTTTGAAATGGAAATGTTGCTACATCTGAAATTCTTTAAAAATGTTCTTGCTACGAGATTGTTTGACTTTTTAAGTGTTTCTCTCATGGCAGTGACATGGAACGTCACTTGCACGTACTCCCAATTCTTGGCTCAGAAAATACCCTCTTGCTACGTCTCACTCTCCTCCTTCTATAACAGCACCATTGCAAACTGCCCAACGTGCACATGCGGCTGTCAAAACAACATAACTCAACCAGGGTCCTGCTGTACAGTAAGTTGCTGTGTATATCTTTTCTCCAACATTTTTAATTGACTTTTGTTATTTTTTTATTTTTTATTTTTTGGCGATTTGGTTATTGGTCTACTTTCCACCACCACCCCCCCCCCCCCCCCCCCCCCCTTCTTATCTTTCTCATGTAGGCCGGGTTCCCCATATTTGGCTAATGCTCTGTCTACCCCAGGAAGAAATACTTACACTCCTCTGGTCCGGTGTACTAGCCATATGTGCCCAATTCGTGTCCACTGGCATGTGAAGCTCAACTACAAGGAGTACTGGCGGGTGAAGATTACAATCTCAAATTTTAATTACAGAATGAACTACTCACAGTGGAATCTCGTTGTACAACACCCAAACTTTGAGAATGTCACCCGATTTTCAGCTTCAATTACAAGTCATTGACTCCTTATGCAAATATAAGTGCGTAATATGAAAATTGTAAGAAATCAGTAGGATCACAGTTATGCTAGGTACTCCTGTTTAATTCCTCTTGTTTTTTTGGTTGGAAATGTAATGCAGATGACACGGGGATGCCATGGGGAATCAAGTTCTACAATGATTTGCTCATGACAGCGGGTCCATCTGGGAACGTTTAGTCAGAGATTCTATTCCGGAAGGACCAGTCAACTTTCACATTTGACAAGGGATGGGCGTTACCTGGGAGGATCTATTTCAATGGCGATAACTGCGTGATGCCACCTCCAGATGAATATCCATTTCTGCCAAACGCTAGTTCTGAGACGATTATCGCTCTGCTTCATCCAGTGTTGACTATTTTGGCTTCATTCCTATTATTGTTGGCTTATGTCTAGTGAGATACATTAGAAAACTAACCCCGTTACTTAGATCGCATTATAAGTATTGGTACGATTTCAACCGGATGAAAATTTTAAAACCTGCACACACGATAATTTCTTCGCTTTGTCCCTCTTTAAGTTTTCCCCGTAAGGAGAAATTATTTTGTGGTCTGGATGCATTTTAGAGTTGCCGTGTGGTTGAAATCATACCAAATCTTATGGTGATCAAACGAACACGGTTAGATCGATGTGCCGCATTTTTTTGAAGCAACAAACCTGGCTTGGATGAATGGTAGCATGTTGCTACTGAGGTCTGCTCAGCTGCTGATATATGTACCACAGTCAAGATTTACAAAGGATTTAGGTTTAGCTTCTGGAATTTGATTCATTAATCATGTGAACTTTGGAATGTTGTAAACTTATACGCCCTTGGCGTTGTCCTAATCTAAAATATAAGTCAGAGGTTAGATTTTATTCACAAGATTGAATCTCTTATCTTACTTTTTGCTTTTCTCCCCAACTTGGTTATTTTGGTTTCAAGAACAATTTGACCGACACAACAGGAAAAATAGGCAACATGGTATCAGGAACAGTTCATTTTATGAAAGGACATCATTGCATGATGGTGTAATATAGACATCATTGCCAAATTTCGATTCAGTATTTGAAAGGCAACTTTGTATTTAGTTTACTGATTCATAGGTCCTCCTGTCCTCTTTCTTCTCGTCTCTCTAACTAAATCTCAGAAGACTGCTTCTGCTGATAGGAATATGATCAGCAAATGGACAGGATAAGCAACAACGCGGAAGTCGCCAGGGTTAAAAATCCAGCAAGGTTTGCTCTGGCAGAGTTTGGTAGTACAGGATATGCATCAGGAGGCGGAAGCTTGCACTCATCGCCGTTGAAGTAAACCTTCCGAGGGAAGGCCCATCCTTGCTTGAGCGTAAACTTTTCCTTGTTCTTCTGAAGAAGTACTTCAGATTGGACGTTGCCTGATGGCCGGGCTTCCATTAGCAGGTCATTGTAGAATTTCATTCCATAAAACATTCCAGTGTCATCTGCACATTAGCATCATGTTTTGGAGTTTTGTGGAAATGTCCGTACATTAAACATCTTATGGCCTTTGTTACATGGATTCACGTACAGATGGTGGATAAGGTGTTTAAGTGTCAGAATCATCTAGTTTGCATATCAAACATGTGGGGACACTGCAGTTATTGGCATTATATTAGTGAAATTCTTCCATTTTCTAAGATAAAATTGTTTTTAGGTGGTGTGATAGCTAAGTTCATGCGTAATGTAAGATAGATTGAATGCTTAAGATGTTCCTAGGTGCATGTCACATATGTTGTTCCCTTTCTAAGCATCGGGTGTCTGATATATATACTTCACTATAGAGGAGTCTATGGATTGAACTATAGTTTACTCTCATTGTGTAACTCTCTTATTGATTGATATGGGACAACAGGCTTGTAATCAAAGCTGAAAACTTGAGTGACATTGTTGAGATTGGGATGTTGTGCCATGAGAGGCCATTGTGTGTAGTTCATTCTGTAATTGAAATTAGTGATTGCGATCTTGACTCGCCAGTAGTCCCTGTAGTTGAGCTTCACGTGCCAATGCACTCTTACTGGACACATGTGATGAGTGCACTGCAATAGTGGCGCGTTGTCCTTTCTTGGAGTATTAATGCCTGCCTTCTTCAGCTGGTTCGAGTTGCTCCTGCACATCCATGAACCAAAGAACACAAATTATCCATCATTGTATCTTCTAATTTCGGAAAAGGTCACCGTCATGTCATTCTAGTGCAATTTTTTGTGTGAAATTTGTGTTCGCACATCATTTTCTGAACTGGTAAAGAAACTTACATGATACAGTTGTTTTTGTTGTGGCAACCACAGGAGCATGACGGGCAAGGTGTGATGGTATCATTGTAGAAAGATGAGAAGCAAATGCAACAGGTTGGATTCTTGGAAGCCATAAATTGTGAATAAGTGCATGTCACGTTCCAACTCACTTCATTTCATTGATCAATCATTGTTAATTACCAACTTTTTGCATTTCACTGTTGCGAAATTGTCTTGCAGAAAGTGTCCAGGGTAGTGTAGCATTGCATTGTATTCATCCTGGTTGAGTGTGGGCCCCCTAAGAAGCATGATGAACGTTGAACACGGCGATTGCAAAAAACTGTAAATAGATCTTGTTGTATGTTTTGCCTTGTTATTTGTATGTAAATATATCTTCTACAAACAACCGAAACTAATGAAACGATGTCCCTATACTTGTTACACTTGAGACAAGCGTTCCCCTGCTTAAAAGTTAATAAAATTAGTTCAACATGGTAGCATGTCCCATACGTATCCTGCCAAGTCCCTCGCATTTCCGGAGATCACTTATGTGCGTTGGCGGTTCATAAGTGGACCCCATCCACAATGAATATGCAGTGCTACCAGCACAACATTTTGAATGTGAGATGTTATCTATATCAATATTTGAGAGAAGTTACTATAGGGAACAATCAGGAGAACAATCTTACTCAAGGCTTGAGTTTTCCGCCTACGGTCAGCAGTGAGGAACACCGTGGATGGCACGATCTTTGCAGGCCCGCAAGTGTACCCGGGTCCCAGGCCTAGCAAAGTGAAATTCTTGGGCAGTTGCACGGTCTTATTCAAAGTTCCAGCCACTCCAACACTCACTTGGAAGGCAGAGACGGCAGCTGCAGGGTCCTGTCCCCACGATGCCACTACGCCGCCTTTGTAGCAGTTTGACAACTGCTGGTTGTAAGGCACCCT
This sequence comes from Rhododendron mucronatum var. ripense, assembly GCA_019656295.1. Taxonomy (NCBI): domain Eukaryota; kingdom Viridiplantae; phylum Streptophyta; class Magnoliopsida; order Ericales; family Ericaceae; genus Rhododendron; species Rhododendron mucronatum. The sequence continues at coordinate 623,440 of BPLT01000056.1, forward strand.
AGGGAGCAAGTCAACAATGGTGGGACTTCTCAAACAACAGTGAGGTACATTTCCTTTGAACTTTGCACAATCTCCTTGTTCTGTGGCTTGTGCTCCAACCATGGACCAAATCACTTCCTTTTTCAGCCATGACCATCCTAAGGTCCACCCATGGCTAATTATGTGTCGAAACATTTGAAAATTGTTCATCGTCACTGAGGCCTTGATGAAATTCGTTTGAGAATAATTAGAATAATAGTTTGGAGATTCCAAAATCAATTTTGCAGAATGCAAATGAATTTTGAAAGCACAAATACACAATTCATTTTTGTATCGAATATCGAAAACTACTCGGGTTAAATATTGCATCAACCAAACAAGTTTCGGAAAACAATTCTGAAAAACTGATCTGGAAACTACAGCGGGAACAATAAACAGATAAAGCACTAGACTTTGGGAACTTTTTTTTTTCCTTCAAAATGTTTATGTTGTTTCAAGATTTGGAAAAGTAACAGTAACGCTGAGGTGATACTCACCACATAACCATCTGGAGTCCAAGACATAACATCCCATTTGATCGTGATGTTTCCGAATGGATCCAATGGATCATATGCCTCTAGAATCACAAGGAAATAAGTAAACACTGGTGAATTTGAAAAGATTGAACCATTTAAAGCATTCCAAGCAATGAAATTGTTACCTCCATTAGAAAAGATCATGAACAGGACAACAAAGCATAACACGAACTTCACTCCTGCAAATGGGTGAGTTGGTAACTGTTGGCGATGGAACTTTGTTTCGAAGCAAGTTTCGCGTACTGGGTTGGCCAATGAACTAAATTCCATTGCCCGAAATTCTCTTTAGGATTGCAGAGTTTCCTGTTGAGGCAATGACAATAAATGAATTGGTGCATTAGACAAAGGTAAAAAGAGGTGTAACTAAAAGCGAATGCATGGAGATGGCACACCTGATGTTTGTTAGCTAGGTACTCTCTCTCTCTCTCTCTCTCTCTCTCTCTCTCTCTCTCTCTCTCTCTCTCTCTCTCTCTCATACAACATGGAGCAGTATACACTTCCATTTCAAATGATGTTTTCCATACAGTAATTCCAGTAGTGGGGTTGAAGCAAGGCGGGAGAAATGGAGACGTTTGAACACAACAGCTCAAGGGTCATTCTCTTGGTGATGCACTCACATTACCTTCGACTGTAATATGTTGTGCACAGCATAGGTAACTTCTTACCCATATGGAAAGGTGAGCTTCTCCCCCTATTCTCTTCTTTCCCCAAACCCCCCCCCCCCCCCCCCCCCCCGCTCTTCTTTTTTGGGTTTGCCAATCCTCTGATTTCAAGTGTGCTGGGAAAGCATATGTAATTGAAACACATTTTTTTACATTATTTGAACAATGTGGCATCCTCGGACCTACTCCTAACTCTTGTCGCCCTAGCTAGCCCATGTTGTTGCAACTTGGAACAGGAAATGCTATTCAACTAGAATAACATCACCCTCCTTTAAAGAGGATGAACGTTATTCTCCCTGTGTGATTGGTGGAAATTGTGTGGGTCTTATCACAAAGTAACTCATTATTACCAAATTGATTCCGAGCATCCTAACACAATTTTCACCAATCACAGGGAGGATAGTGTTAGGGTGAACAGAATTATTCTCGCTTTTTCAGCCATCTCTAATAGTAGAGTTAAAATTTTGTTGCATAAAAGGGGAATCAATTTGTGTGGATAAAAGGTAGTACGTTAATTTAGTGGGTGAATTGAGCGCTCTAACAGGGTGATTAAAGTACACTGGGTTGGAGTGAGCAACTATACTCATATCCAAAACTATGGGGTTTGGCCAAGTGGACCTCAGAAAATAAATAAGTGTTTGTCCTCTATGAGATTGCATGTTCGAATTTTACAAAGGTCACATATTTCAAATCTTAGGGCCATTAGAGGGTTAGCCCAATTATTAACTTCAGGCCCGGAAATAGTCGAGGTTGGCCATTAGAGGGTTAGCCTAGCTATTAACTTCAGGCTCGGAAATAGTCGAGGTTTACACAAATTGACATGCACATGTGGTCATAAAAAAAAACCCTACTATAAACCTTAAGGCCCCACCTTCTCTTTCTCTCTCTCCCCTACTGCCGTCACATTTGATGACAAGTCATAATTTCCCCCATTTTCCTCTCTTCTCTCTTTGATTGTAAACCATACAATTAAGAGTACAACCCAAGAAATATACTTTTTCTAATTTAACTCTCCGTTCAGCAACACTTTAACATAGGAAGAATGCTCATTTCAACATTCGAAATCTAAAAGTCAAAGGCAATTGTTTACTATTCAATATTTGTGATTATTGAAATCTCCATGAGCAAGGCCAGATTGGGAGATGGTGTTATACACATCCGGACCGTTTGTCTCGACAATCAACGGTCTGGATGAACACTTGAATACAGCATAGCACCAGGCTCCATCTTTTTTTGGGTAAATCGATAGGTTTATTGATTTCTGCAAATAAGAAACATCCGAATCAACTCCCCTTTGATTCCAAAGGAGAATAAACTGATAGGGTAAACTTAACAACTTTCATGTGCAACCCTACCACAACAAGCTCCATTGAAAAGAGGAAAAATTGCTCAATATAGAAGGCTGCAGCATGCAATTAATAAGGTTTTATTTCTTAAATCACCTCTGCAACATGCAATTTTGCCCTTGTCTAGAAAGGATGGCCATAAACGCAGTCACAAATCGTATGGACAGTTTTGTCAAATGCAGCACATTATGGGTTCCGAACTGGACAAAGGTTAACACTTTCCCCATGGGTTTGCTGATATCCCGTTTTGGGCCAACTGAATCCATTCGGACCGCTAGTCTTGGTCGCATAATCCTTCAAAAGGTTCTACGCTACAGCTATCAATCCTTGAACTGCCCTCGCGCTCTCAATTTTCTTTCTTGCGAAATTTAGTAGTTTGAAATGTGATTGAAAGACGGTTTTACATTTATACTTCCGCTCCCGCTCATGTACGCACACATGAACTATTTGACTTGGCTGCTAGTCCAACCCACAAAAGATCCAACCAAACACTGTGAGTTTCGTAGTCCAATCCCAACCACTACGATCACTATTACACAGGGACTCACTTCTCTAGCAAAAGGGAGACAGGGTAACAATTTGTGCACCGACTATTGAGGGCACCGGCACAACACTTCTTCTATAGAGTGGACCAAATGAATGTCACCAATTCTTCTTGTTTTTTCTAGTGTGTGCTTGTGCGCACGTGCAGTTATCAAGCATTTTTATCGACGAAACCCCACCTCTTCTAGGTGAAGACTACGTTTTCTTGGTTACCTCTCAAGCTTTGTACTCCGTGCCATCGTCTTAGTTGGAAATGATCATCAAGAGTACTCTACAGCCTATGTTCACACCCACCAACTACAGATTCAAAGACTAGTGATGCCAAAAGGAAAAAAAGCAACCATTTGTCAGTAACTGGATTAGGTTTCCATTTTTCGAGTTTGGGAGGGAGGGATAAGAGTTAGGAGGTGGTATCATGCTTTCATCGCCGTTGAAGTACACTTTCCGCGGAAAAGCTCAACCTTGCTTCAATGTCAATGTCATTGTATGATGTGCTTTCATTGCCGTTGAAGTACACTTTCCGTAGAAAAAGGTCAACCTTGCTCCAATGTCAATGTCATTCTACGATTTTGCACCGTCAAACACATACCTAAGTCAAAATGGTACAACAGTTGCACTAAGGTTCTATTTGAGGCGAAGACTCAAGGGGGAACAAAGTTTTGGGTTTCCTGTTTTCTAGAACCTGTGTATTTCTATTTATAATTGACACTACGTAACTGAAGTAGATATTCGGAATAACTGGTGTCACCAACTAATGACAAATCTCATTGCCGTATCCACTAGCTACGGCGACATATAAGATGGTGTAACTGTTGCCATCAACTGATCAACGTATATTAATTGTTCCATACATGTTTGATCTCTCACATACTTCACTTTGAGAAAAAAAAGTTTCTATCCATTCATCCTATACTTTTACATGTTTTCGTTTTATTCTGGCTGCAAACAATTTAGGTTTTTGTTTTCGGAAAGTTTCATAGCACACCCTAACTTGCTGATTTCATAGAAAGTGGGACCAGCCACCAGCAAACAATAGGGGAATGGGCCTGTTTGTTGGGGTGTTAAAGAAAGGGCTAAGAGAGGGAGGGGGATAAGGGAGGGAGAGGGAGAAGGAAGATGGTGTTTGGTAGGGGAGAAAGAAGCGGGATAAGGCGGACGGGGAGAGCTTAGATATGCTCTTCGAGGGGTGTTAGCTTAAAGCTTATCCGGGTGGAGAGAAAGACCAAATTGACCCTCAAACATTTTTTGTAATCCCAATGTAATTATTTAATGAGGGCAATTTAGTAAATTATACATCATTCACTGTTATCCACCTACTCTTATCTACCCATATCAATTACTATTCAAACCAAGTATATGCTAATCCCCCCTCTACACCTAACATATCCACTTCTTATACACCTTTCTTCCTTATTCACCAAAGACCTTGTTCGTCCGACAAACGAGCCGGTTGTAGATGCGTTTTAAGTTAGGTTATGCTCACAAATATTACACTGCTTCCCCCAACTATTGTGAATTCGTAATTTCAGCCCTTGCGGATGATAGAGTCCCAACACATTTGAATTGTGACTAATCTACGAGCTTTTCAGCGATTTTTGTTTATGTATGCTATTTGATTAGAATTAGTAACATTCCTTGCTAATGAAACTAATTGTCCTAGTTAGTCTGATTCTTGAGAGTTCCTTTTTTTTGTCATTTTATTTTTTATTATATATTTTGAGTATATACATATGACCCGGTATCGTTATTGATTCTATACTTGGAAAATATAATTAGCATCAAACAAGCCGTTTTAATTTACATGTCAAAATGTAATAACGTATCTATCTAAAATGGAAATGGACTTGACTTGTTCAAACAAACAGTCCAGTTTGTTCCCAAACTACATCCTAAGATGATGAGTTTGCTGCGATAAACTGGTTTCAGGACAGAATCCATGATTCATTTCGATAATATTATGAATTATTTCAGTGATAGCATATTACAGTACCAATTATTTTGGGGGCAAAATTCATATTATTTGAGAGTGATAAAAATATTTTGAGTTGTTTGGTGTGCTAATCTACAAATTAAAGTAGGATCCTATGTCTGAAAAGGGATTGAATGCTAATTGGGTAAAACCGAGAACTAAACTGGAAGTAGACCAGTCAAGTGGTTTCTCTATGTCAGGTTCTACATGTAATATTCTCAGGTTTTGATTCTAAATTCTGGTAACCGTTCGAGATGGTCATGTTACTAAACTATTATAAAATTGCATCAATCCAAACCCCGTCCACCCCAAGTCTTGTGCATTGGTACAACTCAAACGCGTCCACCCCAAGTCTTGTGCATTGGTACAACTCAAACCGTGAAGCCTCTAAGAAACCGGTCTCGCGCCCATGCCAGCAAGATAGACACCAGGGTCCTTTGTAGTACAAAGGACTCACATGCCTTGAAATACAAGAAACAAAAGACAAGCCACAAAAAGATAAACACCAGGGTCCTTTGTAGTACAAAGGACTCACATGCCTTGAAATACAAGAAACAAAAGACAAGCCACAAAAAAATCGGCTCCGGTGTCGCAACCCACATTTGGTTATGAATGTGTCTCTCATTCCAATAAATAAATAAAAAGAATCAGCCTTCCAACTTGACACTGATAGGAATAATACAAGTTAACTAAATAATGACGTTCTAAACATGAATATTAAAACAAAAAAAAAAAACACCGCATTGGATTTTTGGGTCTCTTCCCCATTTTTACGAGTTTTTCCTGTTAAACACAAAAACTTCGAAACCAGGAGCATGCATACATTAGATGACACATTTTCCGCAGCCCATGGAATTTTATAGAAACACTCCCTCTGTGCCTTTCCATTACAGAAGCTAATGCAAAAATATCTCTTCACTATTCCGCTAATAAATACAAACTCATTCTGTCACACACTACCTCGTCCTGCCATGGCTGGTTTTGCTGGGTTATCTCCTTGAAAGCACCAGCACTTCAGAGATCTCAAATTATTGTGCATCAGATCACACATGACACACCATTGACCCTTCTGCCTTAAATCTCTTGGAACTTCTAGCCCTCAGTATTTTTCCGGATTCTCTTATTTAATTTGTCTTGTTCACGGTATCTCCCCCGCCGTTCTTCTCTCTGGCGCTTTCTCGAAAGCTGCTCATCCTTGGCCTTCTCCACTTCACGCACCTTCCTCTTCTCCACTTCCTTGAGCTTTTGCTTCTTCAGCTGCAAAACACAAATGAAAACAAAGACTAGAAGGCAAGCTCATTTGGAATGACTGACCGACTCTAGGATGGAAACAAAATATAGAATAAACAAATAAGGATCCACTAGGAACATGTTTACTGATGCTAAGAGCTCAGAATGAAATCAAAGAGACACCACTAAAAAACAGTTTGTACAGGTCAGTGAGGACAAACTTAGACATGTTTCAATAATGGAGATTCGAGTGAACTTGGCTAAAAAACAAGCCTAATTATGCTGCTGGAAAACTTCATCTGAGCCAATCATGCTATGCAAACAGGCTATTTTTGATAGGACATCAGCAAAACCAAAATGCACAAATAAGGAGAATCCACAGTTTCAAGCTCAGCAGCAATCTTACAATCAGCTGAAACAAGAGAAGTCTTTCATTTTTAATCTTCAACTAACCAATCAGCTGAAACAAGAGAAGTCTTTCATTTTTAATCTTCAACTAACCTCAAACAGCTAATGTAACAAATTTCCACAATTCGTATTGTGATGTAGTCCTCTTGCACCATAAAATAAAGAAATTATTCATGCCTCAATTATACCTGCACCACATGTTTTCATTTCCTTCTTTGGAATGTATAATTTCTCAGCTTTCCTTAGAAAAATTGAAGCTATAAATTTCTCCTCACAGAAGGCTAGAGCTACTTATAACCTCAATGGTACTCTTCACTTGAGAGTTGAGACTTTTGTATACTATCACGAAAATGGCATTGCACTCTGGTACATAAATTCTTCAAACCAAAGTCGAGCGCTTTGGCCCAAAAGGCTTATTGACAGTCAGTGGTGGAGCCAGAAATTTCTTACAGTGGCGCAAGTATCAGACACAACCTTAATAATTTTTTTAGGGGCAGCTGCCTTCACTGTTGACGATCAAGGGAAGTCACACCCTTTACTCTAGGCTTCTAAAGCCTACCATACATAGGCATGCAATGGATGTGGCACTACTAAGGCAAGAAGAATAGGAATGAAGAAATAATTACCATTTCAATTTTGCATGCCATCTTATTAGTTCATCTGTCAGCACATTTAAACTATCTGGTATGTGTTGTAAGCTACCCCTAGAAGTGGGAAAGCCAACAAGATGCATATCTGTATTTCCATACAAAGCCCACCAAAACGTTCAAGAGTAAATTACACTAAGCCCCCCTCAACTAACCCGCGTTTTTACTTAACCCCCATAGACTACAAAACCCGATATCGTGCACCCTCTAACTATCCAGAGTTGACACTTAACACCCTTCTGTTAGGTCTCCGTCCATATGGCAAACGGAAAAAGGCAGTCAGCTTAAACTAGGTGTTTGGATCGAGCACCTAAGCACGTCGGATGCCGTTGATTCCCGCGTCAGCCCACTCGGTTTTTTTTAAAAAAATTTTTGGACGGCTGATCCGGCCGTCGGTACATTTTCCCAACGGTACCATCAGTACCAATATCATTTTCGTTAATTTTTTGCTTTAGGGCTCTCGTTGATTAGCCCTAAGATATTTGGTTGTACGAGAGTCCTAAAGCCAAAAATTAACGAAAATGATATTGGTACCGATGGTACCGTAGGGAAAATGCACCAACGGCCATCGGACGGCAGATCCGAGCCGTCCAAAAATTTAAAAAGCAAAAACCGAGTGGGCCAACGCGGGAATCAACGGCATCCGATGTGCGTAGGTGATCCAAACACCCCATTTAAGCTGACTGTCTTTTTCCGTTTGCCATATGGACGGAGACCTAACAGAACGGTGTTAAGTGTCAACTCTGGATAGTTAGAGGGTGCACAATGTTGGGTTTTGTAGTCTAAGGGGGTTAAGTAAAAACGCGGGTTAGTTGAGGGGGGCTTAGTGTAATTTACTCAAAGTTCAAATATCTCAGGAAATATAACATTTCAACCATAAAGAACGTACCTTCTCATGTCTAATAAGCTGAAGTTGTTGAACAAGCGCATGAATTTGACTCTCATGAGGTTCCGGGATGACAGCCCTCCGACTTTCGAGGAGTGGACGCCTCCGACTGGGAATATCCTTGGGCTTTGAGGCAAATGGCAGAGCTGCCTGCAACAACTTAGGAATGACCAATGGGTTGAATTTCCGCATCTTCCTCTCAATTCGCTGTCAAAAGGGGGAAAAGACATGCAAAGAACAATTAAGAAGTTAAAAAGTGCAAAGGAACCACCAAAGAAAGAAAACCTAGGATACCGCAATTTAGGGCCAAGAAATTATTAATTACCTTCAGAGAGGGACCCAGGATTTTGACCTAGCGGTGGCATATATGTTCATTTAAAAGGTTGACGATTTTTTTTTTTTTCCTTTCTAAAATCTAGATGTGGAGAGCCTGTGTAGTTTAAATCAAATACCAGAACAGTAAATGAGTTCTAAAATTGTAGCGGTTCGTTGATTACCTTATAGAGTGAATCCTTGCTGAGTGGTACTGGGATATTCTTTTCCCTCCTTAATTCGGCCACCGTTTTCATTCCTTGCCATGTCTTGTCACGGGGTTGTAATGCTGTAGTCAACGGATTGTAAAACTGAGGAACATCAACTTGAGTCCATGCACGCAAGAAAACAATGTCGCTCATCAGAATTCTGTCCTCAAAGGTGCACCTTGCAATTCCTTCTTTAGGATCTCCCCCTTTCTTTTTGGGTTGGTTACCAATCTCTTCTTTCGCAGCCTGTTCAGAATAATGTTAATGGACATTAATCATACCCTTCACAATTACTAAAACCATCCACAAGTCCGTGAAAAAGAATCATTCACTTGGCCTGTCATGTCTAGTCTTTCATCTGCGTGATTAAACAAGGGAAAATAGCCATTTCAGCAGACTGATGCTATTATATCAATGTTAGAGGCTCTTGTTTTGTAAATTATTTTTGCTGGAAAAGGAATTTGAAAGAATTCTTTTCCCCTTTCGTTTTCCAATGTCTACATGTCACTTGAAGAATTGTTATCAAATCCAAATAAACTGCTTTCAGTGGGTCCCCGTTGACGTTCCCCATCTCAGGATTCATCCATCAAGTAACGTGGCTATTCTAGAGAAAGAAACTAGAGCGGAAATATTAGGTACTTTATTGCCATGTTTCTAGGATGATATTAATCACCAAAGTGGCCCACATGTAACTACTGGTCTGGAATGGGGAATGTTGTTGCCAGCAGTGACAGAAGCAATTGATGAGGATGGCCATCAGAGGACTAGGTGCCAAGAGGCATTGAACAGTTGAGTGTTTACGAAAATTATCTTATGGACTTTTCAGAGAATCATATGTAAATATTGTCATGCAGCAGGGATGCAAATGATTTCACTCTAAGAATGTTATACTTAAACTTTATTTACTTTGTACCAAACATAGTCTAATTTACAAAGCACAAAAATATGGCAGGCATACCTTCTTCACCTGCCCCCGAATTCCACTAACAGTTCGAACAGCTGCACCTTCAAATCTGGCTATTTCAAGATCTGACGTGAACATATCCTTGATAAGAGCTGTCTTCTTGAAGATCTTGCAGGGGTACCCAACTAACTTGATCTTTTTCACTATTCGAGTTGCATGGTTGCTCTCCAATACCGATGCAGTCGCTGTGATCCTAAATACTGCCTGCATAAGTGCACCACAGCCAGATCCTATAACCATTAGAAAACTACAGAGGAAGAAAAACGCAGCAGCTGCTAACTTTTTAAGATCTTATTCAAAGAATGATACACCAAAGTCAAGTTATGGTCTTCAAAATCTGAGAGGAAGAAGCAACTAAAGCAAGACAGTTATGAAGGGACAGATATACCATGGTTAAAACAAAATGAACGACATCAAGGAAACAATCAAAAAGATGGTTATAAAGGGCCAGAAAGCACTTGTAGAGATGCCCCAACATGATTAAATAAAAAAAACTTTATCAGACAAATTAGTTATATTGGTACTCATAGCCAAAAGAGAAGGAAGCAGAAACAGTCTACAAGGCTAAAACCCTACCATGTGACTGATTTAAGCCCAAAGTCAAAAAGCAATACCCAGGGTTAAATTTGGGCTACACACCAAAGGAATCCGTCAAACTTAGCCTGGTTAATGGAGCTTGAAGGTTACAATGAAGATGGATATCCTGAAGCTTGATTACTTGCTTGTCTGAAGGGGTGAGTCATGCCAATGAAGAGTTTCCACATATTGCGAAGAGCTTTCTATTAGTGTTGCCGCAAGTCATGTAGTTTTCTCTCAGTTCAAGTTTTCCTTGATCAAAGTTACATTTGTTCTGGTGTATGAATGAATGGATTCACTTTCCTCTTGAAGTCAAGTAGTGCTTTGAACTTTCCTGGTTTGAATTTCACTTCTATATATACGGGTTCTTCTTTGGAGGCAACTTGGTGGGTGAGTTTCAAAGAGACTTGGAATAGCCAGGTTTTGGTGTAAACTATTGACATGCTTTTGCACATAATCAACTCTTGTGATGAATCTGGTGTGTAATCATCAAATGGTTGACAGGAACAAAATCAAATCCCACAAACAAAAAACACAATTAGAAGTATATTGCATTTTACCAGGCAGACACTTTCTATTCAAAATTGGAAGAACTTGTTGACTCTTCTACAGTTAATCAAGCTGGAAAACAGGAAAAAAACAAAAAAACAAAAGAAGACATCCAGATGGAATATCTAACCTGATTGTTTGATAGATTTTGAACAGCCACTACCCCAGTATGTGGAGGTGCAAGTGGACCCCAAAACATGGCAAGACAATGCATGTGCTCAGGAGTGTATTTGAGCATACGACTCCGTCCATTGCGGTCCTCAATGGCATAAACAGGTGTAGTTTGGTATCGCCTCCATCCAATAGAAACAATTATTGGATCTCTAGTCTTTAGTACTTTCTTGTGCCATCTATGGCGCTTTAACCGCACCTAGAAGAAAAAAGATAAATCTCTTGTGAAAGGAAGTAGAGTTGAATTTGGCACTAAAAGAAAGTAGAGTTGAGAGATATTGTCAAACAACAAAGTCGCTAGAACCAGTTTCATTATTGAGTCATTTGAGATTTCACTTATGTCTACGGAGCTTTGGCTAAAGCCAATTATGTAAAAGTAACTCCTCTCAATAGTTGCCCTCAAATTATCTGAAATCAAACAACCGGTTTACAAAGTTAGAAAGATCAAAAACCCTTCATGACCATAGCTGCAATTTTTCTGTTCTTGATACGCAATATGTCCAGGCATATATGATATCTCCCAATTGTGCCAGGTCCAATTTTAATTAGGCATTTAGGTATTTTCTTTGTGACATTGATGCAGCTTCAAAGTGAGGTGACAACGAAAATTGGATTCAGGACCAAACAAGTGAAAGTTAAAGGAGGGAAGCACATATTTCCCTTTCTTTCTGTTCCCATCCCTCAAAACCTGAGACAGAGTTGGGGTGTTTGGGAGGCCCATTTTCCCATTTTCCGCTTCCCATTTTCCGATTTTAGGTGTTTGGCTGAAAATCACAAAATCCATTATAAGAGAATGAGTTCTCTGTTTTGAATGATAGAGAAGAGAAGTGAAAAAGTGGGGATTAGGAGCTTTTCACATTTTCCGTTTCCCATTCTCAATCAGTCACCACACAAAAAGACCAATGTACCCTCTCCATTCTTCAATAATACCCAAAAACCCTTCATCTTCCACCACAAGAACGAAAAGAGAGAGAGAGAGAGAGAGAGAGAGAGAGAGAGAGAGAGAGAGAATTGCAGAGGCATTGGAAAATCTTCCCATTCTCCTTCTCCTCTTCACATCCTCACCATAATTCTTTTTGTTGGCAAATTGTAGAGGAAATTGCAGAGAGGCTTGAACTAATTGCACACGACGATTTAACAAATTCGTATGGAGGAAACCAAAACTGCAATTTTTTCTAATTTCGTCTGGAAAAAGGCAACTGGGTTTTGAAGACTTGAAGCCAGTGGGTATTGGCATCCCAGGAGAGGCGGCTCTCAACAGTTTTGCCTCCATTCTTGTGGGTTAACATCGGGGGGAAGGGGGAAGGAATTGCAGAGGGCAGGTGTGGACAAAACTGGGAGGCAGAGGATCTTTCCTCCATTTTCTCAACACCAGAATACAAAAGGATGGGTGTTTGCCAATTTGTTAGGTTAACTGGTAAATGAGCCGTAATAGTTCTAGGGGTAATATGGTAAAAATTCAATTCATAATTCATTTTTATCACATATCTTCCAAACACTACTCCTATTGCAAAATACATTATGTAGCAATCATCCAAACACTCTATCAGATTCAAAATACATTCTCATCATAATTCAAAAATCCAAAAAATCAAAAAGCTGAAAATGAAAAGCCAAAAAGTAGGCTCCCAAACACCCCAATGACACAAAAATAAACAATAAATAAATGCTTTTCTAACCTGCATGTATCCAACGTTCTCTTCACTAAGACCGAGTCCTCCAACAAGAACAGGATGGAAGGGATCAAAATATTCAACCATTTCAAAGGGAACATCATGAACCTCCAATCTTAGGTACGTTCCAGTTCTATAACCCTCTATTTCTATCCGAGTTGCCTCATCAAGGTCATTGAGTTCAGCTAGATTTGTTTGTTTCCGAAGCTCGATCTCCTCCTTCAGCTGCAAGAATCAATAAACAAAGCAAAGAAATTACAAGACTATCAAAAGTCTATAAATTGAATCAAAGAAATACTATTTTACTGAAAACTGCATCAATAAATTCCCGAAAAAACACAAAATAACATTACCTTGTCAAAAAATCCACCTTCATTAGCTTGACCTCGGTGCGATTTTGCACCATGTTTGGTATCAATATCCTCATCTGGTGATTCAGACCCTTTGTACGTATAAATGAATCAAGGTCACAAAATCAAGTGATTTCCAAATATGACAAGGGTGGCAAATATAATGAAAGCTATTTAAATATTGGCATGTCATGCATGATGATGCAAGATCATTCATACAACGAATCATTTCACTGGTGGTTCAGAACCAGCTATAAATAAGAAGAGAAACGACGAGGAACAGAAGGATATTGAGCATCAAATTTTGCACGTAAAGCAAGCTTCTTAAGCCTCCGCTCTTCAATTTTAGTGGCATCCTCCTCCTGGAGATCATCGCAAGCATTGTGGCTCTCATACTTCTGACCCGTTTCCAAATCTTCAAACTCTCCAAATTCGGTATCATCATCATCACAAATAGCTTCTGAGGCTTGACCACGTTCAGCAGCCTTTGACCAGTCTCCAGTGACAAAACGGTTACGAATGCTTTCAATTAATGCTTCATTTTTCCAGTTCTTAAGACTTGCATGATTAATGAACTTGGAACAGTCATCAATATTGACATTATCACCATCCACTCGTCCACTTGATTTCTGCAATAATTCATATTTAATTCACATAAAGAAAAGAATTCATTTATCTATAAGGTTATACCAACATTATCTAATCCACTAAAAAAGCATCTCTTGCTCCAGAAAACAAAAAGGAAACAACTATACTAACTGCGCCTGAAACAACCTTAGTTCCCTCTCTTTTCGGCGTAAAGAATTCATCATCCTTGCCTTCATCCTCACTGCTAGCTTGAGCTTGGTCAGAAATATTGGCCATTTTTTCAGATTTTCCATATACAAGTTGCTCCAGATTAGCATTCTGTCTCAAAACGGTCCTCTCTGCCAAGGACTCTTTCCATTTTGAAGAATTTCCCATCTCATCTTCTGTCAGGGAAATTATTAAGTACAGTTAATACATCAGAAGGAAGGCAATTTATTAGAAAACAAGTTCTGCCAGGGACAATTTAAGGATCACTGAAGGTGGATAAACTTTACAGTTATTTTAGATTCTTTGACAATAAATCCTGCTTGCTTTGACCTTACTTCTTTCTTTTGACTAGCAAACAAAAAAATAAAATAAAAAATAGCATTCCTAGAACAATCACATCTCTTCACGAAGTGAGAACTATTTCACCGAAGTAAATATCTAGGCAATTAAATACCATAAATTCAAGGTGCGAAACTGTACCATCTCTATAATAGTTCTCTCCATCCTCTGAAGAATCTGAATGAGAAGATCTGTCATCTGGGTCATCATCTTCAGCACCATCACTGTCCCCCGAATCCTACAAGTGAATATTAATACCTACGAGTAAGATAATAGCATGCTTGATGTTAATAAGCATGCTTTTTTAACTTATAAACCAATAGAACAGTTTTCGTATCCTTTTTTGGGTAAGTTACACCTTACTCCAAATCATATGAATAAAGTGTCATAGGGAAATGCCCTTGTGAGTAGAAGCAACTTCCCTTGTCAAGGATAGAAATCAAGACAATCATCAAAACAACAGCAAGTCAAGGGGATAGGCCCTTACGAGTACAAGCAACTTCCCTTATCATGGGTAGAAATCAAAACAAGACATCCAAAGCCCTACTAACAGTTAGTCAAGGGGATATACAAGAAACAAACCGAGACAACCAGCATAACAGACCAACCATCTTAACTCATACGATACCTACATTACAACAAAAGTTTTGGATGAAATACTCCAAAGTTGACATATTCCTATTGGTCTGGGAGCTAACTAACCCATGCCAAGAGCAGATAAAACTGAATTGCCCTAAAAATACAAGTCAAATGCCAAGATTTAGGACATCATGGCAGTAAGCCCGACGAGGTATGTAGAACATGAGTTGTAGTTCTTGTTTCAAATCAAAACTGTACTTACATGAAGCATGAGCGTAAAACACACACAAAATGAATGATAGTTGGTCATCCAAATTTACAATGTACTCTCAAATATGAACAACTCCTTGGGGCCCTGCACAACAATATTATAATGTGTATTGAGTTGAGGATCAGATAAGTTTGGCCAGTTTGATTAGGTAATTCTTCTGAGGAGAACTATTTTCATTGTATGCTTTTCTATTTGTGGCTCGTCCTTTTCAGTCTTTCTAATGACTCTTTTTCTGTGTGCCTATTTTCCAGGAAGAATCTCCAACGCTTTTGCTTACTCGGAAAAGGAGAAAGAATTGGTTGAGTGTCTTGGGTGAGCATCGTTCAAATAGCTCTGGCATAAATATTACTTCACCTATAAAAATGGGTAGAATTCCTTGTGCCAAAGCTCGACAAAAGACCAGATAAAACAAAAATTAATCTTTTCCTTTTTTGATCTGCAAAACAGATCTGAGATGTTTTCTTATTCAGATGAGCAGCAAATCAGATCTGAAAGAAAGAAAAACCTTGGCACTCAGCCATACTGAAATTAAAAATACAAAATAAGTGGAAGCAATAGAAGGACCTCATATTCTGCATAAAGCATCCTACATTTCACGTAGTTGATATTTCAGCAAAAATTAAAAAGGTGTAAATAGGCATTCACATTCACCTAAAGCAAACTACACAGACAGAAAAGATATCAGATCTCCCCCCTTCCATTGGCAAACAAACTCCAAACAAACAAAGATAAGTGCATATTACCATGAAATGGTCTTGACCAAAGTCATCTCCAAGGAAAGCTTTTCTCCTCATTCTTCCATCATGAAAATCAATATGTTCCTTCAAGCCTTTTTCTGGAGGAAAATGCTCCTCCAGAACATTACTATTGTCTTCATCAGAATCATTATCCATGGTTTTCATCTTCAGACTCCCTTGATAAGTTTCATCTTCATCTGAAATTTCTGAACCATCCAACTCCTCTGCATCACTTTCTTCATCAGAATCATCAGTCTCAGGTTCTCCAGACTGATAGTTCTCTGCAGGCTCTACATCTCTGATATGATCCATTGATTTGTGAGCATCCTCTTGGTCAGTTGGAGCTTCTGATAAGATATTAACTTTCTTGGTAAAAAGATTAACGAATCTATCTTCTAACTGCTGGTCGAGTGAATATTTCATGTTCTGAAGTGATTTTACCAAAACCTCACCAACATCCCGTTCCTTTCCTGAAATCGAGGAACGTATGTATTTCATCAGGACAATATAAAGGTTGGTCTGTAAGGACGTAGTCATACGGGGAATGAAAATACGAAAAGAAAAGTGACCATGGGACCAGAAAGAAAATAACCACTTCCCACTAAGTAAGCATTAGAAAGGCAACTTTTTATGCATGAGTATACCATACAATAGAATACCAAGTTCAACTTGGAATTTAAGTGAGAAAACGATATATGTTCACAAGAATAGACCTTTGTGCATCACTACATTTTCGTCATCAGCTTTAGAGAACTGCACAAAGTGGTCATTTATGTTTATGTAGACAGCATCCTTGTCATAAAGGAGATCCCCAAGTCCAGACATAGGTGCATAAAAGAGCTTCTCCTTGTCCCGCAGTCCCTTCTTTTTGGCAGCTGAAGGTAAAGGACAGGGATCTGCCAAGCTAGTAATGCCAGCTAAATTGTAATCACCAACACCAGCAATGTGCACCTGATTACAAACTGGAGATTAGATCACACATGAAACACAGAGAGCAATAGAAAATAGCAACACTTATTAGATTAACAGCGAACAACGGTTGACGGGTTCCCATATTAAAAAAATTACAGGAAATTTTCAACATGATCCAGGCTAACTGTTAGTGCAACATTCAAAATAGAAAAACCACTAATAAAGACAATGAAATTAGATTAAGCAAAATAGAGCTTCAAAGCAACACAATTCAATCACCACCTAACTGCATGTGCAATGACCCAATACACCATATCCTCTCACAAAATTCAAATTGTTCCTAAAATCAACATTTTGTCCAGTCATCAACCGCACACCCTTAAGTTACCTTAGCAAAACCTATGAACCCAGCAAAGGACACATCTCTAAATCCATACACAAACACGAATAAAATCGGTTGGAATCAATCGAATACCTTTTCAGCCATCCTGAAGTAATTGGGCCAAAAGACTTGTTCCAATGAGTTTGCTTTTTCTTTTTCTTTTTTTTTTTTACAGCAATATTGGTAGTTCAAACTTCAAACAATATACTTTGTCAAAAACTTATGAGGCCGTAAGGTATCGCATGAGCTTACCATGCTTTCATACCCATTCTACATACCAAAATGGCCACATTCTGGGCAATAGAGTGAAGAAACATTTGAGACACCATAATCAATATCAATAGAATGGATCAGGATTTGGTTTATTCTGGAATCACGCATGGTGGCAACCCTTCCATTTGAAGATATATTTCCCCATTTTGCAATTTCTTAAGCAAATTGCTACAGAAAAAGTGGCTGAAGATTTATCAGAGCAGGTGACCCTCAGGAGTCAAAGTAAACAAATCAATACTGATATATATATATATATATATATATATATATTTGGAACTTTTCCTTTGAAAAAAAAAAAATTTCTGGGAACATTTAATTTAGTCCGGCCTATTTTCATCAGAATGCTATTATTCCTAGTGTTCTTTTATAGGGACTATCTCAAATTTGCTTGCTATTTCTGGTGAGATTTCTGATTTCCTCTCTTTGTTTTCTTGCTTACCAAAAAAATATCCCAGTTATATATATGGTGAGATGTAAGCCTAAGGACAAATGCATCCTACATCAACAATACTTCTCAACAGTCCTCATATTTTTCTCTTCCAGATTCAAAGGTATGCTTTGTTTGCTAGAATGATTCTCCCTCCGTCCGTCCCATTTTGTTTGCTCAATATTGTATTTTGAGATGTCCCAAATTGTTTGTCATGTTTGAAAATTCAAAGAAAAGAGTAAATTTTCACAAACTAACCCTCGCAAATGATTACACATAGTTTTAAAGGTGGAGAATCAGGGGTAATATCAGAAATCTCATAAAACTTTCTAAGGAGACGTGCATTAATCGAGTTCCCCTTAGAGAGCAAACAAAATGAGACATAGGGAGTACCTAGCTACTAGAACAATATCCTATTCTGGTTTGGCTTTCCGCTATTCCTTAGTACCAGAGCGATTCGTTCAGCTCAATGGCACACCATAGAGCAAATAGCAGTAACCCTAACGGCGACGAGGTAGTAGGAATGTGTTGCAGTGCTCCCTTGCGAATCTTGTTATTCGGCTTATTATGTCTGGGGGCTTATTGGTTTAGTACCCAAGGTCGGGTCAATGCTTCTCAGCCCACAATACAACTTCTCCTACAATTCTTACCTCATCCCCAACAGATTGTCTAGCCCTTGAATCCAACCCTTAGAAGGAGATGTACCCCAAAGATCTAAAAGACGCAAAAATTTCATTTAACATTTAGAATTTCAGTAAGTTAGAAACATTAACTTAGTGAAAATGTTGGTCCACAATGAAACCTTAGACAGTTGCAAAGGAGAGTTGTTCCTGGTAGCAAGCAATTATCATCCTATGCAAGCAAGCTTATGAATCATGGTGTCTTTTCTATGTGCAAACTGAATTGCATTCAAGAGTGTCCTACCACACACTATAGGGGTACACTATCAAGTTATAAGACGATACTCCATGTACACATTTTTGACATCCTAAACAAAACCATTGCAAGCAATATGCCATCTAAAAAGGTAATCAACAAATTGAATCACGGAATAATGGACATAATCAACCTCAAATAGAGGTCCAAACTACGTTTCAGGTCATCAAAAATTAAAAACTAAAAAGGTTTAGCTAGACGTACCTTGGTTCCTTTCTTCAAATTACAGCCACGTAAATAACCATATAAAGTGACATTTCTATTGCACTTAATATTCATATGAACCCTTTCCGGAGGAGTGACATCTTCAAAACGATCTACCAACATGTAAGGATGGGTAACTCGCCAAGACAAAGGATGGAACTTCATAACAGAAATGAACCTTGCAAGATTGTGAACCTCTCGTTTAGGATACCTGTTCATTTAGAAGATTTATCATAACTTTCCATGTTGATGATTGTTTCAACACAATGAACTTGCAGAAGAAGATAAGCCAGCCAGTTACTTACTTCCCATGAATAAGACCAGACAAATAGAATAGTTTAGCTCCATCATATATTTCAGTCCAGAATCGATGCTTGAGGCGCTGCTTTGTTTTTTTAAGTTTCTTTACATCCTTGAACTTATCAAGGTGTGTCAGAACACCCATAATTTTAGGGAATCCATGAGTTTGCAAAATATTAAGGAACTCAAAAGTTTCCTGGAAGACAAAAACCCATTACACAAAATTCATAAATTAAAAAATACAGAAACTCGTATGATCGTACAAACTAAAAGAGTAGACAAATTTGAAGAGAAAAGAAAAACAGTTACACTTAAATCTAACCTCCCAAAAAACTTAAAAAGAATAATGAAGAAAATCGCAGATCACATGCCAATGTGGCACAGAGACCACTCAAGTGATACCTTGAAAAAATTGGGGAAAGAAGAGAAATAATAAATCTTTGAACATAACTTGTTAAATATAGAACATAAAAGAAATCTAGCAAGCACAACCCTGACTATGCAATAATAGCAAACCGAACAGAATTTCACAAGCACAACCACTCAAGCAACAGTTGCTGCAGAAGCTTCCAATGATTTTTATGGGATTCTAAACTCTGTACCTTCTCTAGTTAAAACCCATAAAATTTGATAATTTTCACCGGCAACGCAATCCTAACTATGCACTATGCAGCATATTCTATCTGTTCCCGAATGAAAGGAGTTTGCTTCCCTTTGATACTCTAACGCTTAATACTCAATGAACACGAAAACCAACCAAAAGGAGCCAAAATAATTCCAATAGTTTAAATTTACTCATACATGACTTGATTCAGGATTTTAATAACCTAGAAACGGATTCCGAAAATATTAGTCGTGACGTGCAAAAGGTGATCAATCCGATACGGACAAGACCTCACCATTTCAAAACCATAACTTCCATCTACAAGAAGCAATGCTAGATCAGCAATTTTGGCAGCGTCAATCATTCCATTAATATCATTCGGGCACTCAACGAATTGCAGCCTCCTTTGCTTTCCTAAAATGAGAAGTTTGAAACATGGTGATCAACCACTTGCACCTCAATAAGTGAAACAAGAAACTTTCCTGGTGCAACTAGTACTTACAAAACTATAACAACAGATAGAAGAAAGTAAAATTAACCTGACACAATGGTAATGGGGCCTCGGACATCCGGTAGATTGTGCTTCGTGTAATGCTTCACAAGACACTTTATCAAAAGAGACTTTCCAACCTAGGGGGAAAAAAATCAAATTCTCAACAAATTGAATATCATTATCACTTTAATATATCCATAGTAACTAAAGCATCTTTAACCCTACGCCATTCCTCTCTGAAAGCCATAATTTAAAACCATCCCCCATCCTATACCAAACTAATTGCTTTGCCACTGGATTTGGCTCAAGCCAAACTCTCTCTCTCTCTCTCTCTCTCTCTCTCTCTCTCTCTCTCTCTCTCTCTCTCTCCAATGGACCCCACCATTTCCATCCCAAAATTTTTCAAGCCAAATTTTTTGCACACAATCCGTTTTTAACCAGTGGAGAAACCTTGCCACTTTGACACTATAGCAGCCTAAAAACCGACAACTTACCGCCTGTTTGATACGTCTTAAAATCACAATGAATCAATTCATCAAGCTAACAAAACGTCGCACCAAACAAAATTCATCAAGTTTTTAAAGCAACTAAGCTAGTAACAAGACGTCGCACCAAACAGGCACTTAATCAACTGTAATACTCACGTAAAAAAAAATCATGACAGTAATTTTAATTACCTGCGGAGGGCCCTGCACCACCACAACATACGGCGCTGGCTCCCCCGTGGCGCGGTCAATGGTCGGGACATGTAGCCTGCGCTGCTCTTTCTCCGTCGCACGTGACTGCAACCGCTTCGCTTTTACCGTCGAACTAAAAGCAAATGCCTAAATACACATATATACACACGCTCACATAAGTATAACAAGCAAGTATACTTCTTTAACTATGCAGAAAGAGAGAGAGAGAGAGAGAGAGAGGAACCTTGGGATTGTGCTGCTTCTGGTCGCCGCCGCCGTGCTTGCTTTTGATCTTCTTCTTTTCGGCTTTCGCACCGGACTGGTGAGAGCGGTGAGACTTGTGAGATTGGTCTTGGCTACCACTGTCTGTAGCCATGATTTGCAGAAACCCTAGAAAGGCACCGCTTGGGGGACAGAGAGAGAGAGAGAGAGAGAGTGAGAAGTATTCGTCGAGGAGAAGGGGTTAAAGGGTCGTTAGGTTGTGATGGACTCGAAATTAGGGCTTAGCGGTACATATATTTTTTGTTATACGAATTTTACTCAGAAATTTCAAGTATTGCAGAATTACCACCAAAGAACGTCTATGTTCCAGTCAGGGGTGTATACGAGCCTAGCCGAGCCGAGTATCGGCATGCTCGAGCTCGGCTCGGTCAGGATCGGTATGGCTCGAGCTCGGCTTGAGCTCGAATCGAGTCCAAAAATCCGAGCTCGAGCTCAGCTCGATAAACATTACAAAGCTCGAGCTCGGCTCGTTAGAACTCTGGTTTGGAATAAACGAGCGTACTCGGCTCAGCTCGAGTTCGAATTCATCAACAGAGCCTTAATCAAAACTAGCTAATTCCATCATTTTTATCATCAAAACTGGCAAACTCCATCATTTTTATCCAAAACTGGCAAATTTAATGGAAACATAAGTTTTTATTTATTAGAAAAGAACAAAGAAAACTCGCAGAACTTCATTCTACACAACAACTGATCATGAACAATTGAACAAAACACCAGTACCCAGGGTTATCTTATCTCTGTTTAATTACAGTGGCACTTAGCGATCATCTGTCAGAATTCACGATTACACTAACTGTATTTTTGCTTAACCTGTAGACTTAAAGTAACATAAAAGCCGTATATATAACGGGGGAGAGAGAGAGAGAGAGAGAGAGAGAGAGAGAGATAGATTCATCATTCATACGAATCATACGATGGCGTAAATGCGAGACCGGCGTGGCTGCGTGAGTGAATCGAAGAAAGGAGGCAGAGGCGGCTCCACAGCCAACCAACCATGGTCACATGACCACCCAAAAAAAAAAATTTTTGTTAGAATACATGTAGAAATTTTAGGGTAGCCCATGTTTTGAACACCCAAACTCAAATGTCAATGAACACCCAATTTTAATATTCTTGAACACCTAACTCAAAAACAAATTGAACATCAAGCCCAAAACTAATGGAATACTCAATCACAACTCAATTATAACTCATCAATCTAGGTAATTCATATTGAACACTTTCCACATTACCTAAAATAAAGCTCATAAACATAATGAAAAAGTAAGAGAAAAACAAGAATATATTAGTGTTTTGGTTGGCTCCTTACTTTCCTTTGAGTTTGGTTCTCGAGTGGCGTTCGCCGGTGTGCCCTTGATCAGTTAAATATTTATACTCTTTTCAAAGATTTATAAAGAATTTTTTGCTGGTAAAAGAAATGCATTAGTGTAAGTATTATGATCTGCGTTCTCTCTTCATCTTTATTGTCGATGGTCTAAATGTGTTGATTTTGCGTTCATGACAATAACTACTTTTTTTGTCTAGTTAACTTATAGAATTACGAAGAAAGTTTAAAAAAAAATTCAACTACACTGCAAAACCCCCATTAATTTGAATAATACTCCTTCGAATTAAAGATTAGGATATAAAATCTCATAATATCATCTTAAAAGAAGAACATATTTTCAAAAAGGCCAACCACAACATATTTGCTACAATTTCTTTCAAACTTGTTATAGTAGATTAATATGTCGGTTAAACGTTGGCACAAAATATGAGAACTCATCAAGGACAACGGCAAAATTTTACCCCCTCCATTCTCGAAACATTGTCTACTACGCAATAAGATAATTTTCAAAAAAAAAAAAAACTATTAAAAAATATAAGTATTTATTTTTAAGTTCTCATTTTGCATCGTAGTTAATTTTTTCAAAATATAGGCAATGTTTTTTTACCGCACTATTTATATTAATATTTTTTATTTTTTATATGTATTATCGGTTAATAGATCAGCTAGTAGAAATAAGGTAATTTTTGAACACCCTATTATAAATTCCTGGAGCCGCCACTGAAAGGAGGTGATGGCTGGGCCTGGGAGTGAATCAGAGACCGGAGCCGGAGGTGATGGCTGGGCCTGGGAGAGACCGGAGCCGGAGGTGATGGCTGAAACTTGAAAGTGAATCAGAGAGATAGGCAGCCCCACCCCTCCTTCTTCGTCCTCCTCTTCTCCTCTCTCTCTCTCTCTAAAAACGGCGGAAGAAATAAGAACGTGGAAAAGAAATGGTCAAAAGAAACCCTAAAATTAACAAAGGTATATATATATATATATATATATATATATATATATAATCGAGCCGAACCAAGCCGTTAACGAGCTACTCGCGAGCCTGTCGAGCCGAGCCTAACTGGGCTCAAACTCGGCTCGTTTGTTTAACGAGCCTCAAAATCGAGCTCGAGCTCGCTCATTTACCCTTCGAGCCGAGCCGAGCCGAGCATTTACCGAGCCGAGCCGAGCTCGCAAGCAGCTCGGCTCACTTACAGCCCTAGTTCCAGTAAGGGTTCTTAAAAAGTAATAAGTATTTATTTGTAATTTTTAAATTCAAAAATAATAGACTTATTGAAATAATTTTTTGTACAATATGAATCTTGTTTAATAGATCTCGATGAGATCTTTTGAACGGTGTAAAAAAATTAAAAAATTATTTTGTAAATACATTATTTTAAGTTTGAAAATTACAAATAAGTACTTATTTTTTAAGAACCTTTGGTGAAACAAGGCAACGTATGTCATTGAACCCGAAGTGTAAAAGACATGTCCTAGTTGTGTCTAGGACTGGAAATTAGCCAAGTCAAATCTAATTTTACAATATTTAGGTTCCTTTGTTAAATTTTCTGTGAAATAGATATATTATTTGTCATACGATTTTTACTCTATAATTTGAAGTATTATTGCAGAATTACCACCAAAGAATGTCTAAAACATATATCATTGACCCCGAAGTGTAACAAGACATGTCCTAGTTGTGTCTAAGGCTGGAAATTAGCAGAGTCAAATTGAGTTTTAGAATGTTTAGGTTCTTTTGTTAATTTTTTGTGTGAAATAGAGCTCGAGCTTAATAAAAACCTGATGAGCCGAGTTCAAGATGAGGTTGTATAGATTTGATTCAAACTTGAGCTTGTTCAGGAGTTAAAAATATCTTTAAGCTTCATATGAATTTAGGGTTACAAATAAGATAAGTTATACATATAAAAGCAATACATATGTCAAATTATAATATAATAACATATATAAGTTTGTAGTAGTACTTGTAGAAGGTAATACATGTACAATTTACAATATATATATATATATATATATTATTGCGTACATATATAAGCTTATAAATATACAAATTGTTGGAAATCAATGACCAATTGTGTAGAGGTTGTGTTGGTCTTTTTGAGCATTTGAACTTCAAATTAAGAAAGACAGCCTAAGAATTCGGTTTTCTCTTTTAATTTTGAAATTAATTTGGTTAAGAATTCGTTTTTCTCTTTTAATTTGGAAATTAATTTGGTAATGTATTAAGAGTTGAAAACTCAATCAAGTTGTATAGGTTTGAAATTGGACATTACAAAATACTTCTATTTAATTATCAACTGGGGCTAGCTCACTTGGTCAGAACTCTTGCATCTCACTAAGAGGTGAAGTTCGAGTCTCTCCACATGCGTGTGGGCCCTTAGAGAGCTTTTCTTTCTTTTCTGTTTCTACCCTATAGTGGACTTATTTCTTATATTGATTAAGTTGTTGAGCTTGATTATCTCGTGAATTCTCACAATTGATGTAGGGCCAAATGACGATCTGGTCCAGTTTCTGAGGCCTTCTTCCCGCAAACTCCAACCCAAAACCAAAAAAGCACGGACATGGCCTCGATCATACTTTCTACCCAAAATACCCCTCCCGTCCACAACTGCTGTCAACACTAATCTCCATCAACTTCTTCTTTATCGATTTCTTCAGTTTTTTGCCCCAATTTCAAGCCTTAATTCTCCAGTTGCTCTCTCTTTCTCAATTAAAATTGAAATTTGAATCTCCTCGTGCCTCCTCTACCGTCGTCCGTCCGTTTGCGTCATATTCTGGCGAGGATAGTTGATCTTCAGATAGTGCAATCGCAGAAAACGTAGAAGAAGCAGAGCACGGAGACCAATGCGACCAACTCGACGGCGGTGACGAGGGACCACACGACGTCATCCACGATCTAAGAGTTGATGACGTTGTGCGGGGACCACCTTGGCGAGGAGAACTGTTAAGCCCCTAATTTTTGGGTACGTTAAATAACATTTTATTGAAAAGCTTAAGTAGAGTCATGCTCATTATTACATCATAAACTCTCATAAGAGTACTTTTATTACACACAGAAGGGAAAGCTAGGGTTCCTATTTACTACTCCGCTTGCTCCTCCAGCCTAGCCAGCTCCTCGGCTCCGAAAGCTTCCAAGGTGTAGAGTTCACCCTGTTCATCTATGAGGTCTGACACATTATACCAGCGTCGCCACCAATATAATATGTCAGGGTCACCAGAGATAACATCGTGAGCTATGAAGGCTCAATAGAATAATCCCTAACTTGCTAACCCATAAAAATTAACGATTTCCATACAAGTTATGCATGTTTAACAAAGCTTTTATCCACATTCACTAGTAACGTTGGTGTCCACGACTTCTATGTTTCTCCTACGTGACTCATCGTAGAACGTGTCATTATTTTCACTTTTCTTTTACCAAATCAACATTTGCAAAACCTCTTTTTAACACACCCAACCTCAGTTCCGCCGCTCCGGGTTCCCGAGTATCCACATAATGGTTCCACCGCTCCGGGTTCCTATTGGCACACAATTGCATTGGTTCCTCTCCGCGGATACCAAGCTACACACCCAACCTCGGTTCCGCCGCTCTGGGTTTCCAAGTATCCTCACAATGGTTCTGCTGCTCCGGGTTCCCATTGGCGCGCACACACGCACACACACACACACTACTCACATTGGGCTACCACGTCCGGCCACAATGTAGTTTCAAAAATATTTTATTTCTCGTAACACGTTTTTTCGTTAACCACACCTAGGTGCCATGTTTCTACTTTCTTGATTTCGGTATCTCGTTTTCATGTAACGACTCCGTGGTAGGACTTTCTACTTACGAAATCGTAAATCATTTATCGAAATCTTGAAACTAAACTAGCAAGATTATCTAACTCTATATTACTTAACATGCTCATATCATAACTTAAAGCATAACGCCATATGTACGGACGCCCTTGAAGTGGAGACCACTTATGCATAATCACGCTACCACAAGTAATGCAAGTAGTTCTAATAAACATGTATACGTTCTCATAACCATTCTAAAGATCAAAATACAAATACTTACAATCAAGCGTCAATTATTATCTTTTAAAACTCGTTCTTTCTTCCTTTGTGGAAAGTTCAAAACATCATATGTTTTTCCGAAAAACAACGTCGATGGTTCAGGTGAATAATTAGGTTGTGCTATAATTAGTAATTCCTTCCTTTTCTATAACTAAGGTTTTCCTCACGCAAACGGGTGCTGGCGGCCTATCATACCATATCCATGTGAACCATCTTTCCCAAATTGTATGGTGAAAACTTGGAGGATCTCCAAGTAGCATAGGCTGCATAGCTGCTTGTAATATGGAGCCAGTTTTTTATTTAGATCTGTCAAGCCTCCAACACACTTTTTTTTTTTTTGATAAGCCTCCAACACACTTGACAAGGTGCAATTAAGACCACAAACAGTGTGGGACATGTCTCGTAGTTTTGCGAAATACATTATTAATTGGTTTTATCAGCACTTCTAGTATTGGTTCTACCTAGACATGTGAAAGTAGATTCTTTTGTTTTTTTTTTTTTTTTTTTTTTTGAGTGTTAGATTTTCCTTAGTAGTATTGAAAACTTGAACGAATTTGATTTGGAGTGTCAAGCCACTAACACTCTTGAAAAGGTGTTGATTAACACCACAACCAGTGTGGTCACAGCCCACATTTCCAAAATGTTGTGCTAAACAGTGTGTTGATTACCTCCACAAACTTTGTCGTTCCCTGCACTTCTACCGTGGGTTCTACCCAGATACGTGATAATAGTTTCTTCATTTAAGTTTTGATGTTCTATTTCCTTGGCAGTGTCAAAAACTTGGGCTATCTATGATAAATGAAGGAATAGGATGAGGGGTTTGACTGAAGAGGTGCAGGAGAAGTGAGAGATGCTGGCCTTCACCTGCCACTGACTAGCTTATTTTGGTCCCTAGTGACATACTTGTTTTACATCTCTTTTGCAATCTCCCCTAGATGATATTTTCGCTGTTCTTGTTACTTGAGTATGCTGTTTAGTTGTTCTTCACCGTTCCCCTGGGAAGTGGTTATACACTACGAAAGAAGATAATAAAACGAACTGGTGGACTCAGATAGGTCCATATGGATATCTTTTTGTGCAACATCTGAAGCCACATGAAAGTCTCTTTTGAGAGTTTTCTCTTGCATCAAGAGAGTTTCCTTAAAAATGATAGGAAGGCATTTTAAGCTCATGAGCAAGCTTTAACCCATCTAACATACGAAAATCAAGCTTCAAGTACAAAGGTAAACTGAGACTACGATAGAGAGAGCAATAGAGATAGGGAGAAGAAAATTTAAATATTTTCCCGATGTGTCTTAATTGATCCGAACGCGAGCCCATCTCTGAGTAGTTTGTACTTTTCATATATCATAAGCAAGACGAGCCAAGTAGTACCTTATTCAAGCTTGGTTTGAAACTTCATCGAGCTTCAAAAAGTGAAGTCTTCAAAATCTCTCTTAACTTCCGTTTTTTTTTTTTCCCTATTCATATTAATTATGTAGGTAGAAGGAAAATTGGAAGTTCACACAAAAAGGGTATCTTCAAGGGATGAAGTCCAAACTGAAAGCAATCATTTCCATTCCAAGAACCTGATAAATCTCGAGCAAAAACCAATGCTCCGCAATAGCTCATATAGTAATACACACAACGTAGTTGACAATTGACCCAATTTAAACATGCAATGGAGCAAGAAATTTTTTGTGGTCATCAACAGATTAAGGAAAAATTCAAGTCACCATGAAATCTCATGTGAACATAATTGTTGTCAAAATCGAAATTATTGCCAAGAACAGTGGAAGGCTAAACATAATCGAAATTAGCGTACTGGGTATCAGCTTATGTTGAAGGATGGAAGATTAGAAGTGACCTGTTAAGTGAGAGAATCCTTTTCTACTGAACAACCTCTCCGTCGGCGATGCCCCTTCGTCGGAGTGAATATATGAGTAGCTGATATGAGGGTCTGATACAGTGTGAACAAATCTATTTTCAGGTAAATAAATTGGCTTTCAACATCTTCGATTATGTGTCATTCAGCATTGGATTCAAATAATCTTTGACACTGTGTATCTTCTTGACAAGCTCTACAAGTTGAGCGATTTCGATCATAGAGATAAATCGAAATGAGATCACAATTTGACGAATTCCCGTTGGTTCACTATGCGGTTTTAGTGAACACAGGCGACAACGTCGTTCTATCGAAATGGGTTTGATACAATGCGACCAAGTTTATTTTAAAAAAACAAATTCAAACTTATCATCTCAGACCAAATATCAACCGGAATGCGATTCAAACAATATGTCTTGGGGTTTTTCTACTTAGAAAGATCTTCAATATGAACATTTTCAATCATAAAAATAAACTGTAATAAGCTCACTATTTGACAAATTCTGGTTTCAATAGACTTCTCAGGTGTAAACTGCGAAGAACGAAATTAGACGATGTCATTTTGAAACACCTCCCGTCTTCAAGGTGCGATCTTTAATGAACCTGGTGGACGCCGTGCGGTAAGCGCGCGTCTCGAATGAGTGCCAGTACGGTGCAGCTAACCGAGCACCAGTCGTCGTTTCCATTTCCCCCAAGATTTCTCTTTCTCTCTCTCTCTGCATGCATCATTGTACATCACTGAATCTTTGTTCACAAACGAGGGTCAATCCTCTGCAAGCTGATTCTAGTCTCACATTTTTAGGTATGCAAAATCTCAATTTTTATCCGAATTGTATTCGATTCAAATGAGGTTGTCGATTTCATCATTTCCTATTACCAAATTTAATTCAAGTTGATATTTTTTTTTTCGATTCTTGGATTTTATTTCGTTTTTTGCAATTCTTGTTATTATCACCAAAACTATAATTTTTCCTTTCTCTAGACGTACGGTCATGTACCTCTATGGAATATCTAGAGTGTTAGGATAAGTTTCCGTAAATGCAAATTTAGAATTGTTATTGCCCTATATTGATTAGCTACTAGATCTTTGGTTGTGCTCGGTTCTCTCATAACGAAGCCCGATTGTGATTGCAGAAGGTTTTATAACACAAGTTGTTATACTGCATGTCATTTGAGAAGGTTGTAACGGTCTGGTTAAAAACTTTGTAGTTCGTTCAAAATTGCTAGGCATACATCAAGTTTATCTCAACTTTTTGAAGCATTCACGATGTACGTAGATATCTTTTCGTATTGGTCTTCGTCGTGGGAGTGCATTACTTTTCCATTGGTGCGCACCATCTTAGTTGTTGCTTTGTATCACGTACACACGCATTGACTTTTTTATGCGATACGTACTTCTGTGATGCTATCTTTATAGTTACTGCAAGTAAGCTGAGCCATGTGCATAGACTTGAGTGACTGTTGTTCAATTCCGAGTTAATGATTAATGATTTCTACATGGACATGTTAACCAGTTCGCATGGACAGGTAGTTTCGCTACAATACCCATAGTGCAAATTGAGAATATCTTTGTATGTTTTTCTTTTTCGTCTTCGAAATAGAAAATGCAGGTCATTGCGTGATGGGCTAAAGGATATCACCAATTTGTTGGCCGCCAGGGATAGTATAATGTAGCAGTCATAGAAATATCCGCTTAGAAATATCCACTTAAATGGAAGGGAGATTTGAAGTGATCTATTAGGATCAGGCTTTGTTATTGATTGAAGGGATTTAAAATGATAATCTTTGCAACTTTATATACGGAAGAGGTGCTAATATCTCATCCCAGAGCTCAATTGTAATGAGCACGTCAATTAGAATACGCACTCTATTGCACTTCGATTGAAGAACAATGCTGCTTTGATAATTCCTTCTACAGCTCACAGATATCCATCCATCATCAATCCCATTTCCTTCCCTTCTTATCTTTCCCATCTCTCTATGATTAAGATTCAAAGCTATCATGAACTCTACTTGAGGAATATTCAGAGGTAGGAAAAGCAAGTGGATATGCTGCAACTTCAGTTGAATCAAATCTAAGTCTTGGGTAAACCAGCTATGGGTGGGGGTGTGAGCAAATGGATATGATGCAATTTCAGTTGGGATCTACTTCAAATCAGAGTTCCCCATTTGATTGTTGTGCCTTTAAGTGCAGGCGCAATGCACAATTGCATACCTCTCCTTTTGAGAGAACCTTCTCTGCTGTTGGCCCAATCTGCAGTCCAATTGGAGATGGCATGGATATGATCTAGAAAGAATAAAATAACCAACTATCTCTATCTTCTATTTTACATTTTGATGTTTTGCCTTTCATTCGGCAAGTACGGATAACAGAACTTGTATCGGGTACTTTTACGGAGGACGTGCTTCGTCCTGTCTATCTGTAGGAACAGCTTATATTTCTGAACTTGTTTAACGGAATGTAGCTCCTTTACTAGTTGGAGAATTTGTACTTTTACTAGTTGGAGAATTTGTAGGAGATTAAACACAGTTATCTCTGTACTAAGTAGCAATTCTTGCGCGGGTCACTGTAAAGCTGGAGTGATATTACCCAGGGCATATATCTACTTTTTTACTGCTTCAGAATCTAACCTATGACAAGTACAGGGTCCTTTAGCAAGACCTGATTCAGTAATTCTCATTTGTGAATTTTACCTTCACTCGGGCACCTTCGCTTAGCAATTTCTAACTGCATTTCATTTTACTAGAAGTTCATGATATGTTGCCTATATCTACAATATATGGGTTAACCCTTCATGTGGTTCATTGGATAGTTGAACTTCATCATTTTCACCACCTGAAGCACTGTGCTGTTTGGGTCTTGTTTATTGTGATAAGCACCTGATATCTGTTACGCTTTAAAGCTGTTTGTTTAATTTTTCCGTCTAAAGTGATATTCGTTATCTTATCTTTGGGAGCATTATCATTACTAGGATTGATTTTAATCACTTTGCTCATGCTGTACAGGTTTCCCAGAATAAATGAAGGATATTTCCCGGTTGTATCTTGTATAAAATTTATCTCAATTTCTGATTGATTCCTTTTCCAACTGGGTTTCAGGTCGAAGAGGAATTACCCAGTTTCTTTCCCATTTTATTCTTTATGATCTTTTCATTTTTACCATACTGATTTTAATCTATGGGTTCCTGAAGCTAGTTTTATTTTCCAGGTTGAAGCATGTATCATTCAGGAGAGTTGAAACTTGCTTTTTGAATCATTTTGTCTTAGAATTTTATTTTCTAATGCGAGTATTCCTGATGTGGTTCATCT
The DNA here is from genome assembly GCA_019656295.1 of Rhododendron mucronatum var. ripense. Lineage (NCBI taxonomy): Eukaryota > Viridiplantae > Streptophyta > Magnoliopsida > Ericales > Ericaceae > Rhododendron > Rhododendron mucronatum. The sequence continues at coordinate 655,259 of BPLT01000056.1, forward strand.
ATTATTCATGCAGGGATGGAAATTCTCCATCTGCTTGCAGCTTGCAGTTAGGGAGCAATGGTGCCCCAAGAGGGCACTTGGGGACTTTTGGAAATTCAATTGTGCATGTTAAGTTTGGGCCAGTTTTATCTGTGTCATTTGCCCCAAGATGGGGGGAAACATTCCTAGTCCTAGGAGGTTAGAGGCATTCCAAGATATGTTGAGTTCATGTGGGCTAGTGGATTTGGAATTTAAAGGTCCATGTTTTACTTGGCGAAACAACAGAGCTGGAGGAGAGTTGATTATGGAGAGAATTGACATGGCTTTTGCTAATGCGAAATGGAGAGAGGTGCATGATCAAGCTATGGTTCTAGTTGAGGCTGCTATTGGGTCTGATCATAATCCCCTCATTCTTAATACTTCCTCCCCTCTGTTCAAGGTGGGGAAACCCTTCCGTTTTGAGTCTTTTTGGACTACGGAAAAAAGCTGCAAACCAGTTATAATGGAGGCATGGGCACCACAGTATGCTGGAACAGAAATGGAAAGGATTTGTAAGAAATTAAGGGAATGTAAGGAGAAGCTTAAACTGTGGCACCGTCAACATTTTGGAGACCTGAGGCTTCAAATTGCAATTTTGAAGGATCAACTGGCAGACATCCAAAAGAAATGGGACTTGGGATTTGATTCGGAGGCTATTGCATCGGATAAGGCGATTAAACAGAAACTGGAGGATTTATGGCAGGAGGATGCAATGTTCTGGCATCAAAGGTTGCAGATCAAATGTTGCAAATGGGAGATAAGAATTCAAGATTTTTCCATCTCAGTACTATTGAAAGGAGGCAAAGGAATCAAATTGTGAAGCTAAAAGATGAATTTGGCATTTGGCGATCTGAGGTCAAAGAAATAGCAGGTATTATCAAAATCCATTTTCAGTCTCTGTACAGTGCTCCCCCTAGGAGGAATTCTGATGATGTTTTAAGTCTGATTGACCCCATTGTCACTCCTGAAATCAATGAGTCCCTGGTTAAAACTATTTCGTATGATGAAATTTGTTTGGCTACTTTCCAAATGGGCCCTCTCAAAGCCCTGGATCGGATGGTTTTCCTGGGCTTTTTTTCCAAAATATTGGGAGGTGGTTGGGGACGATGTGGTGGAAGCTGTTCAATCTTTTTTCATAGTGGTGTTCTGAGTCTTCTGACTAAAGAGCAGAATCATACTAATGTTACTCTAGTCCCCAAAGTTAGATATCTTGAGGCTATGAGCCAATTCCGTCCAATCAGTTTATGCTAGTTCATATACAAGATTATTTCTAAAGTTTTGACTAATAGACTCCAACATTTTATCCATGGCTTAATCTTGGAACAACAGTCAGCTTTTATTCCTGGTCGTCAAATTCAGGATAACATCATTGTGGCCCATGAGATCTTTCATTATTTAAAGCACAAGAAGAAGGGTTCTAGATCTTCAGAGGCTATTAAACTGGATTTGAACAAAGCATATGATTGTGTGTGCTGGGATTTCTTGCTAAGTGTTTTGGGCAGAATGGGGTTTGACAAGTTGTGGGTGCACTGAATTCAGCAGTTCATGTGTACAGTGAAATATTCTATTTATCCAAATGGGGGCCAAGTTTGTCAAGTGATGCCTAATTGGGGATTGAGATAGGGTGATCCTCTTTCACCATATCTCTTTTTGATTGTGGCGGATGTGTTTTCTGTGATCATACAGAAGGCCATCCAAAACAAGTCAATTAGAGGTATGTGAATGAAAAAAATTTGCCCAGTGGTTTCTAATTTACTATTTGCAGATGACTCCATGATTTTTATTGAGGCCGACTCCCAATCCTGTCATAATTTCAAGTTCATTGCTGCATGCTTTAGCAAAGCCTCTGGTCTTTCCATTAATGAGCAGAAATCAAGCCTCTACTTTTCACCTAATCTCTCTCTCTCTCTCTCTCTCTCTCTCTCTCTCTCTCTCTCTCTCTCTCTCTCTGCAAAAGCTAGCATTGCTGTGCATGTAATTAAATCGATGCCAGGGTAGAAATCATTCGAGTAATTAAAAATGTTGCTTTGAATTCATTGCCTAAGTAAGGAAGATTGTGTTTTGATTCCCTCCCTTTGATTTACTTGATTTGCATGAACGGCTATAAAAGTACCATTTGCTTGGGACGGATTTACTTAGAAAGTTAGTCTTTCGTTTTTTATGCTATTATTATTCTAGATGTATTACGACGAAATGTCTGGAAAAAATGAGGTCTTCCAAATTCACAATAAGATTTGATATGGAATATTTCAAGTACGTGTGAAGAAATGATTCATAAATAAAATGAGTTGCCATTGACAAATCTAAGATAGCCAAATGTTTGGACGTTTCTCTATTGAATTCTTTCTTGTCATTTTTGTCCCTGGATTCCCTGTTGCGAAACATCTTCAGTTTGAATTTTAAAAATTATTCATTTAGTAGAGCTCATTTCTCGGAAAAAATGAATTTTAAAAATTATTCATTTAGTAGAGCTCATTGCTCGGAAAAAATGTACGGAGGAAAAAGATAACTTGATCTTGAAAATGGATCGTTTATTTTCTTGCCGGTGAACTGTGACTCCATCACTTGACCACCGATATCACTTAAAAAAATTTGGTAACCAACAACAAAACACAGTTTTCCCCTTGCCGTGAGGGGTAGGACCGTAGGAAACCCACTAAAGAATATGGTAACTAGTAAAAGCCAAGATCACGGCAGTTAAAAAGCTCTGGAAAGGTCAGAATGCTGAACACGGAAATACAAGGAAAGAAGCATTCAATGTGGCAGATTTGCATAATCTCCGAGATTGAGTTCCTAAAAATTTGACAGTGATTGAGTTGAATTAGCTTAATAAGCCTTTTTCAAAATCTTTTAGGCATAAGTGAGCGTGATGGAGAAGAAGAACTTGGTCTGCTGTGCCTTTTTATGCTCGCTTTTCCTCAATGCAATCCACGGTATGTCTTCTCTCTTCCCCTTTCTCTCTCTCGTCATTGTAAGGGTTCGTTGACTCAATACGATTGTGTGGTGTTATGAGTGTTTGACAGCAAAGAAATGCGAGGAAAATTGCGTGGTGAAGCATTGTCAACAAATCTTACAAGAAGGAAAATGCGATGATGACAAAATGTGCTTTGCTGCATGTAAAAAGCAGTTTAACACCACGGAAATGGCTTTCTGCCTCCTCCCCGACAAACAAGCCTGCAATTGTTACTATACCTGTTGAGTATTACTCCTACAAACTTCTCCCTCTAATTATCTTTTCTGCTTGAAAATAATTCTTGAAAAACATGACTGTTGTTATGACAGGTGATGAAGGACCAATCTCTGATTGCTCAGAGAAGATAAAACTGGAGGGATGTAACAACGCAATGTGCGCCGGAGCATGCATGGATAAGGTTAAGGGAGCAGTGTCTGGGACTTGCCTCCCTGGAAATCATGCCTGTGATTGCTTTATTCCCTGCTGAGAAAGTCCAAGGCTCTTCTTAGATTTCATTTACGGCTCATTGTTCTGCCCTGTTTACAAATAAATTGGATGGAGAGAAGTCAGATAGGCATAATAACTAAAGCCATGTTCCATTTTTTAAGTGCTTGAATAATACTATTTGCAGAACCTTTGCTTTTTGCCAAGGCTGTGTTTGGATCGTGGACGTGTTGGAATATTCATGGCATGGAGAGAAAGGAAAAGCAAAGGAAATGGTAAAAGAAATAGAAAAAAGAAGGTGCTAAAGCTTCTTATAAAATTTCACCTGAAGTCACACCTCAAGGACCACAAAAATTCCTGCGCGCATATGGCTAATATATTCCAAACACTATGACACTGAACAGGAGAAAATAGGTTTGAATTTTGAATTTTGAATTTCTCCACAAAAACAGGCCTACATGAATGTCCGGAACCAATATTCTAAGACTACGAGATCACGCTATGAATCATGCATAACAGAGGATGCCATTAGTCTGTGAGAAAGAAGACCGATTCAATCATGAATGCATACACACGCATGAAAATATTAAGCCAGTCAAAGTCTTAACAGATAGAAGCATAGCCGATACATCGAGGCAATACCATAGCAAGTACTTTCTTCCTGGCCAATTCGGAGTTCAAAAGATAGAGCAGCAGCTTCAGTAATCGAGTCAAACAAAAACACAATTCGCACCACTTCATGAGAAAATCGTTAGGCAACAATGCGACGCCTTGCAAGTGTAAGATCAATATTAAAGAGTATCAGTAGCCCATACCTAAAGTAACTCAACTTTGGAAGTTAAAAGGAAACACAATGTAGAAAAGGCAAAAGCTGTAACAGGCTTTGAAGCCATATGCAGGTAAAATTTGACATTAAAGCTAAAAAAGAACACAGAAGAGAGAAAAAAAAAAAAAAAAACTTATACACGTGATACAATGGTACTAATGAAGCCGGAGCACCAAAACCAAAACTGGAAACTTCTAGACTATTATTAGGCTTACCACATCTTCCATACGAAAATCACGGAAGGTCCAAAAGTTAGTAGTGCTTGATTCTAGTTGCGACATTTGCATCTACTACTTGCTTCACTACATCTCTCATTGTGGGTCTTTTGCTTGGCTGCTTCTCTGTGCATCTCAAAGCCACGAAAAGCACGTCAAACACTTGTTCCATCACACTCGAATCCAAACTTTCATCCATGAGGTTCGGATCTACGATCCTCTCAATTTCTTCAGTATTGTTCCAGACAGACCGAACCCACCCTACAATATCAACTTCTTCGAAGAAGGATGGATCCAAGGCTTTCTTTCTGGTTATAAGTTCCAGCAAAACAACCCCGTAGCTGTACACATCAGACTCCTTGCTTTTTGTTGTTGTAAATGCATTCTCTGTCAAAAGTCATGGCAAAATTTATATATTACAAGTCAATATACTGATATACAGATAAAGTTCCAAAATAATCATGCCAATAATAAACATTATACAGATATTACCTGGTGCAATATATCCAATCGTGCCTGGAACAGAGCTGGACGATGTTGAAGCTGAAGACTGATCTAGAAGCTTGGCTATCCCGAAATCTGAGATATGAGGTTCCATGTCAGAATCCAAAAGTATGTTCATTGGCTTGATATCTCGGTGCACAATAGCAGGATCACAGTCGTGATGGAGATATGCCAATCCTTGGGCAGTTCCGAGTGCTATCTTGTACCGAACACTCCACTCCAAAATTGGTGGTGGTTTCAGCTCATGGAGAACGTCATGAAGGCTTCCATTTTGCATGTATTCGTACAAGATCAAACCATACTCTTTCCTCAACCAAAAGTCTTCCAGTTTGATTAGATTCCGGTGTTTGACCTTTCCAACAGTCTGAATTTCTCTCACCATATTTGTGTTTCCTCCCTTGAGCCCAGCAAATACAAGCTTCTTCACAGCGTACACTTTATCAGGAATTGCAGCCTTATATACAGTTCCATGCGCTCCTCTCCCAATAATGTACCTCTCATGTAGATTGTCAGTAGCTTCCATAATTTTGTTGATCAGTGTGGCAAATGCGCCCTCTTCTGCAGAGATTTCAACTTCCTGTCTTGGTCTTCTGTGCCAGATAAACACATAGCCTAGAACAAGGAGCAGGAAAACAACAGATAGCGATGCTCCAAGGGCTACCATTGAAATTTTCAATTTACTACTTACCCTTTTCGGGCTGGGATTACAATTTCTGAAATCACTGGTTCTAATGCAAGTTAAGTCTCCTCTTCGAAGACAATTGACACAAAGGCCCTGATTACCCACAAACGAAAAGGGGGATGAATTGAGGAACTTCATGAGCGTTGCTGGTATGGGCCCAGAAAAGGAATTGTGAGACACATTGACCTCAATCAAGGACTGAAGTTCACCAATGTCAGCCAAAGTTCCGGTGAGATTGTTGCAAGATATGTCTAACTGCTCTAACATATCCAAGTTCGCGAGCTCCACGGGGACATGACCAGTTAGTCCATTCGCACTGAGATTCAGTGCTTTCAGATAATGCACCGCTTCAGTTGCTCCAATAGATGAGGGGATATCCCCACCTAATAAATTTTCACCAAGCTGTATACTCCGAAGGGTTGTCGATTGAAACAAGAAAGGTGGAATGCCACCAGTGAACCGATTCCCACTTAGAGTAAGAGTGTTCAACCCCTTCAAGCTTCTTAAACTAGAAGGGATGGAACCATTTAATGAATTAAAACCCACATCTAAATTCAGTAGTGCAATACAATTTGATAACTCAGATGGCAGCAAACCTTCTAAATGGTTGTGAGAAAGATCCAAACCTTGGAGATACACAAGGCCTCCTAGCTCTGGGGGTATAGGGCCTGTAAGCTTATTCATCTCCAAGTTAATCGACGTAATATTGGTAAGATTTGAGAAGCTTGATGGAATCACACCATTCAAGAAGTTGTTGCTAAGATCCATGAGCGAAAAAATGTTTGGATTTTTCACAAATTGTGGAAGAACTCCGGCGAGGTTATTCTTCTTGAGAATCAGTCTTGTCAGACTTGAACAACTTCCTATGTCAGAAGGTATACTACCTTCTAGACGATTGACACCCAAAAGCAATTTCCTCAACTGCTTTCTGAGGCAGAGGTTTGGTGGTATCTGCCCTACGAATGAGTTGCTGGTGAAGTCCACCAGGGTCAAGTTACAATTCACACCAAAACTTTGAGGTATGACTCCAGAAAACTGGTTGTTGAACAAAGAAATGTTTCTCAATTGAGTAAGTTCAGTGATCTCAGGAGGTAATTCTCCAGAAAGGCTATTGTTGTACACAAGGAAATTCTCAAGACTCTGAATCTTCCAAAGGCTTAACGGAATCTCACCTGTCAAGCGGTTTATAAATAAGAACAGATTCTTCAGTCCACTCAAAAACCCTAACTCACTCGGAATTTCCCCCTCGAGTTGGTTGTCATAAAGCTGCAAATCACTCAGTGATTTGCATTTTCCAAGCTCAGGAGGTATTGCACCGGACAAACTGTTTTCAGAGAGGTAAAGAACTTTCAGCTTAGTGAGTAAGCCAAAAGAAGGCGGGATAGGACCAGTTAAGCCACAATGGACAGCAGAAAGTAGAGTTACGCTACTACAATTGCCCAACTCCAGTGGAATACCACCGGTGAATTGGTTGAAAGACAAGACCAAGGTGTCCATTTGCTTGCAGCCACCCAAACCCAAAGGAATGTTGCCCTCTAGACTGTTACTACTCACATCTAGATACAAAAGATTCTCGAGATTATTCAAACTCCCAGGCAGAGCTCCAGACAACTCATTATCAGTCAAAATTAACTCTTCTAAGGTGCTACAATTTCCGATGGAGGAAGGAATGGCGCCCGACAATTGATTACTGTATAGGTAAAGATATGTAATCTCACTCACGTTTCCAACATTAGACGGAATAGAACCATTGAGTTTGTTCTGGTTCAGCCGCAGCGTATCCAAATGTGGAATTTGAAACAGCGATTCGGGTATTGCCCCCGTCAGAGAATTAGAAAACAAGATCAAGACTCGCAGATTCTGCAAATCTCCCAACTCTGAAGGAATGGAACCGGTGAAATCATTAGTGCTGAAATCAATTGAGGTCAAGTGCCTCAGTTGAGCTATCTCGGGTCCCAATTGGCCCGAGATTTGGTAGTTAGACAAGTTTAGAGCAACCACAAAGTTGTGGTTTTTTCCACATGTGACTCCAATCCATGAACAAGGAGTGGAATCAGAAGCATTCCAGTTCGATTTGATGGAGGGAGGCACGGAAGTCCAATGCCTCATCAGTGAGAGTAAACTTATCCCGTCAGAGCTCAAACCAGAAGCAGAATACATAGGTAGTATATGCCAACAGAACAAAAGCAGTAGAAAATTGAAAAGAATTCTCATGGTTATCTTCAAATTGAAGAGACAGAAAGAGCGGCAAAGGAAATGAAGAGAGAGAAAGCAAAAACACTAGCAGTGGCAGTGGCAAGAGGAGGAGAATACCAGTACCGGATAAAGGAAAGTTGATAAGAGTTACCAAAAGAGAGAAGAAGGAAAGGTGGTAAAGGTGTGAAGGTAGGTAAGAGAAACTTACCCCAATTAGGAAGATTTTTTCCCAAAGAAAACACAGCAAAAGCTTAGCTTTTTGATTCCCTTTGAGCCGAGGAAGTCAAGTCCGATAGGATATGTATGCATGTCATGAAGGTATAGAGAGAGAGGGATTGAGAAGCGAACATACTCCATATGTGTACTGTAGAGAGAGACAGAGAGTGAGAGACTAGAGTGAGAAGGGAATGAAAGCGAATTGAGTTGGGGAGAGGAAAACCTGAGAAAATGCTTGTGGAGATTCTTTGGACAGATGCTTCCCCTGGGCCTATATATATAGTATATACTGAATGAATCGGTGGAGAAAACGAAACAGAGAGGGTTCAACGCGTTTTCATGGTTTGGTCTACTAGTGAGTGTGGAGTCTTTGGACAGTTCACACTTCTATCTCAGCTCTCTCTGTCTGCATGTGCCACTGTCTTAATTGTTCGGGACCGTGACTGGGACCTAAAAGTAATGGGGAAACGGAAAATGAATGAAAAAGGACTAGACTTGCTTTGGACCTGAAATAAGGAGTATGTCAATCCAGTTTCAGCCGAGGGTTAGTCCGGTTGGTTGGTAAATTTGTTCTTCACACAATTGATAACGGATTGATGCTTGGGATCAGACTGTAATAAAATAACTTCTTGCCAAGTCCCTAGTTCTAGCATGAATGACTTTGACCGGGCCGAAGAGGAAATTAGTTGAGTTGCAAGTAAGCTGACATGGCCACCCATATCCGTTGGAAAAGAAATGGTCAAGTGGTGAAATGAATCGTCTTTAACACCGAAAATAACTATACTAGCAAAACGGTTTAGGACTAGTATTTGATTTCTAAATGCAGGGGGGGAAAAAAAACACCGTTTAATTGTTAGGTCTATGCGTAACTAATGCTCTTTTGTTTTTTCTCGAACTGTAGGATTCAAATTGCTGTAACGTACGTTAGCCTGTGTTTTTTATCTTCTAAATTTGTCAAGAGAAATTATTACCAAGGAATCCTTTTTTTTTTTTAAAGAAAACCAAACAAAACTTTCTTTGTTAAATCCAATTTCATCCATTCCGTTACTAATTTCATGTACAGATCCAAGTTCGCAGTAGGCAGAAAGATCACGAATTGGCAAACACGGGTTGCAGGTTGTAGTTTTTTTGGGGTCATATGTGATGTAATATAAGAACCTATATTTAAACATACAATCTCACAATTGTAATTACTTTCTTTTTTTTCTTTTTTCTTTTTTGGTAAACTAACAGTTGGAAAAGGACAGTTCTGATGCTTTCGTTTTAATGCATAGTATTAGATGCAGCAGTTCCCTATTATCGACAGGAGCCTTTCAATGCGTATTGACTTTGTGCATCAGTCCGGTGGTTTCTTTTCATACTGTAAGGCGAAAGCTATCTTTTGGTGGGACATCGAAAATTCTACGTTCCATATTCCAGTCACTCCCAGGAAAACATTTCCAGTAGCCTTCGTTGAATCAGCCAAAGAAACGAGTACTACTAACAAAAATCAGACCAGGGTCTTGAAGCATATTCCCAGCACCCGGTCCATACTAATTCTATGCCCTTGTTTCTTACCAACCATTTGAAGAGAAGCACAAGTCGTCGTCTTTCAAAAACCCTACTTCAGTGGGTAAGTATGAACTAGAAAATACAAAGCACCCAACGAAACCACCAGGCAACAACCGGAGTCGGTCAAAAACATGGGCAAAAGGAAAAGGGAACACATTTGTCAGCTAGACACCAGTCACAAAGAGAGAGCGTGTATTTTCTGCACTTACAGCCAAATTTAACTCCTCCAAACCAGACAAAGCTATGGTAGTATAAGTTTTCATACATCTTCATTTCACACTGCACCCAACTTCCCCCCGAGTCCCCACATTAACTACCAGAACCAGATCAAAACAATAATTCCAACATTGATTTTAAGTCAACTTGTCATTAGTCAGAGTACTTTTGGAAAAAAATACCAAATAAAGTGGAACAGCCGAAGAAGAACAATAACATGAGTGAAAAGAATGGGAGCGCCATTGGTAAAAAGGGGAGTGTTAAAATCATTTCCCTTAAAGAAGTGGGGAATGAGTGAAACTCTAAAACATTACAAGTGCACATCAACAACAAATTTTTTTTTTTTAAATTTCTTATCGCACCACAAGTTATTCATTACACATGTTCAGATTCACAAAGAAACGCAGAATTCCTCCTCCCTCAATACACCATAGAAAGTGAAAACCTGTATGCCATGACAAAAGCATGGTTCAGACAGTGCTTCCACCGGGATAAAGTGTAGGTCAATTCCCCTCATCACACTTCAATCTAGCTCCAGTTGAAAACAAAGAGGAAAACACTTCCAATGGACTCCAAACTTGGGGTCTAACAATCAGATGCCTGACTAATAGTCTGGCCTAGCTAAGAGCAATATTACCCGAAATAAAATGGAGACCCTGAAAGTGAACCACCTTCAACCAAAGGAAGTATCACTCACAATTCCTGCGTAATGACAGCATCACATCTTACCAAGATCCAATGGTTTATTATGCTCTGAGAAGCCTGAATGCCAAAGCTTCATTGTCTGTTTGCTCAAAGGAGGGATGATTGATTTGTTTCACGTAAGCCTAGAACACAGATTGTGTAGATATTATACCAAAAGGTAATATGATCTAGATGTGATTTCCAACATAATCCAATAGATGGTGAAGATGGAGATGGTTCTAATCATGGTCTACAATGCCCGTTCCTAAATTTTCCATAACCATGATGAAGTCATGCCATGAAATGGAAGTCAGGGTCATTTTCAGATGAGGTGCTATGATATGTAGGGTGATGTGCGCAAACCTTGAAGAGGGAAAAAGAACAATCAAAACAACATGTCAATTTAGAGAAGCATTCCTAAGGTTGATGAACAACATGACCAAGATGGATAGAAAATCATTAAAATCCAATAACACTACAAGCTCATGCACCACTTCCATAGTTATCCAAGCATTCTGAGATGCTGCAGACTGAGAACATCATGGATAAATTATATGTTAACGATAGCACTAAGTGCACTCATTCACATGCGCATATATGCTAATGCTGATGACTTGATGATGAAATGGATGCGTGCAACAGCTGCATGATGCATCCTATCATGTGGTACTTGTATTTGTTGAAGCATAGAGAACAGAGTACATCCCCTTCCAGCTACTGGTATTGTTCCAACTTTATCGGATGTTCCAATTTTATCGGAGGAGGTGGAGCTCCATTTGTACCAACAGCAGAGGCTGGGTGAATGGAATCCTTTCTTTTCCCAAATGGGTTCTTCGAGAATGTTTCTATAGGTTAAGGGAAACATAATCTACATCTCAAACATACAAAAAAAAAAAAGAAAAAGGAACACAATACAGACCAAATAAAAATCATCAACAACCTAGAATGAAGGTTAAATAACATGCAAGGTAAAAGGATTGGGTGACATATCATGCATCAAACAATAAATCCTACCAAACTAACTGGAAATTAGGGGTGAAAATTTAACCAACTGAACCGAACCGCCCAACAAAACCGACCAAAAAAATCGTTTTGGTCATTTTTTGTACTAGGTTCGGTTCTGTTTTAATTTTTTTTTAAACTTCTTATTTTGGTTCGTTTCGGTTTTCCTCCATTTTGGACCCCGATAATCACCGAACCAAACCGATGTATGTTTCACGCATGAAAACATTTACTACAGATAATATCAGTACCATCACGTGGGCTTCTTATTTCGTCAGACAACTTTAAATCAGCCTCTGATTTTGACATCTTGTGAATCCTGATCTAGAAAAATCCTCATGTTGCCCTAAACCAACTACACCTATCGCACCGACCAAACCGTAGTAAACCGAATTGCCTCCGTGCCTTGGTTTGAAGGTTTCACGGTTCGGTGTCGGTTTTCATTTTGGACAAACCGAGCATTTCGGTTCGGTGGAAATCAAGCTCAAAAACCAAACCGCCGCCCACCAGAACCATTTACGCCCCTGTTGGAAATCACCTATGGACTCCTCCTTGGAGAAAAACCAAGGCTCACAATCCAACCGGAAGATTGCTTGAATGGCAACGTTGCGTAATAAGGAAAGAGGGTAAGAATCAGTAAAGGAGAAAGAATCAAATAAATTAATGTTATAACAAACTGTGAGAAGGATATTGTATCCGCATGCCAATAGAACTAGAACTGGGGATGACAGCACCCTGCAAAGCATGGTGAACATTTGTTGCGCTGTTCACATCCTGCACAAGTGGCACACAAGATTTAGCTAAAACTAGAACAGTCGAATCGAGAGCGCAAAAATAGGAAAACAGTGAATTGAACAATAATGAGGTATCTGAGAAATAAATGAAAGAAACCTCACCTCGAACTCAATGAAGCAAACAGTGTGCCTTTCCTGTCTCAAAACCTTCATCTGCTTAAACCCAGGTTGCCTGCAAAGGTATGAAGAGAAGTAGATCCATTCAAGAAAAGTAGGAGTGTACGGTACTAGGTGATAACAAAACAGGTCCTAAACTAGAAAAGTATCAAGGAATCATACATGATAAAAAGGCCCCTCAATTCATCCTCATTTACATTCTCCCCGAGATTGCCAATAAACAAGGTATTGCAAGGAGGGTTGTCTTTAATATTCTGCATGCAAAAGGAAATAAAATAATAAAAATTCAAGAACATTGGTCAAGTTTCCAACAAGGTTAATAATTATGACAAGTCATCATTTGGTTTCATGATTTCCTGGTAAGATTAAAAATGAAAAAAGTACGAGCAATCACTTGCAACAACTACAACCCACAACAAACAAACTCCTGCGGTTTGCTGTAACAAATTATCCAAAAGAATTGAAAAATATATAGATAGAAAGAGCATAAATTACCACATAAAACATAATTTGACATTTTAGACATTCGATAGGCATAGATTGTCTTTCCTAGTTGAGTTAGACTTACAGTTCAGACTCTCGGAAGAGTACAATGCAGAGAGGTTAAGCATGTTGGAGAAAGAAGTAAATAGACCAGAGTCAAGGGGACAAAAACAATGGATGAATATATACCCAATCATTTGGAATAATTGAAAAGAGAGAAATCGACAAGCTTCCTTCAGGATAAAGAAGTTTGTCATTGGCTCATTGAGAAAAAACCATCAGCAGTGCTTCATTGGTCTTATGACAAACTTGTAGTTTCCCTTAATTTGACAACCCCTCACACAAACCCACCCCACCCCCCTGTAGTAAGGAACGGTGCTCTCTGAGTTGCATATAGTTTTCTTAAACTGGAATGTGTATCATACATAAATACAGCCAATATTCTGTGAAAATATCAGATACCCTACCGTTGAACAAAGGGAGGGCGGGGGATTTACTGGCTAACAAACATCTCTCTGATCTATACTACAGGCAAAGGGTAAGAAACAAAGAATCGTTGACTAAACAAAAACTTGTCTAACCAATTTGGGGTGTAGCTCAATTAGACCATTTCTTGAAAGAACAAAATGAAGCAGCCCACCCGCAGCTGCATAAATATAGTGGCCCATATTAAATCCCTTCCCCACTAGATGGCAATCTAACCTCCTGAATAAAGAGCGACTATGCAACTTTTAAGATCATAATATACACCATACCACATGCGACTTCTAAAAGATTCTTATGTAATTTCTACACTGCAAAGTGTCCAAACTGCAAGTTTAAGTCCATGATATCAAATTATCTCAACTTCGACACACTCAATAGTCATTACAATTTTCAAAAATCCAACCGCAGAAAGTTCTCCATGCAAGGCACATCAATATGCATGTTCCATGAGAACTATAAGTTGTCTATTCTTCATTGTTCAAGAACCTAGAAAATTCTTCACATGAGAGTTTTAAAACCACTTCTGTAGCCGGGGTAGTGAATGCGCATATACGAATGTCGCTTGCATGCGTCTATGTGAGCGCAGCTAAGAGTATTTGCTTGAGAGAGAGAGAGAGAGAGAGAGAGGTTGTGCTCAGGCTAGGGCAAGGGGGCTGGAGAATACAGAAGTTATCAGACTAATCCCTTTGCTTGGGGAATAGTCATCTTTGAACTTTAGGAACTGACTTTCTGGAAGAGATATTGTCCTACAGATAGTCACTTGATTTTAATTTTCATTTGGCTAAGTAACTGAATAATTCTTAATGGTAAAAGAAAATGTAATAGCTAATTCTCACGTTACAACACCAATAACTACAACTACACCCCCATGAACAAATGATCACTCATGGGGTTCTCATCGCATTGGCTTGTTGAAGCCTCCACCACAGCCCAACGTGAACTGAGATAGTGTTCGAGCTCTTCCCAGCCCAAGCCCAACTCAAGCTTTGGAAACACTTTTTTTTTTTAGAATAAGTACTTAATATATTAGAAACAAGGCATTAAGGGAATTCCGCCAAGGCCGAGCCGCCGAAGACAAAAAGGCCCTATACACCACCGTAAGAATTGAAAAGCACAAACCAATCTAAAAACTTATCAATAGAGGGATTACATTCCCTATATAAGCTATTCATCAAAAAAACTTGAAAGAAACCAACGAATGTTCGATCCCCCTTCAAAACATCTCGAATTTCTCCCTCGCCAAATAACCCACATCAAGCAAAGAGGAACCATTGCCCAAACACGCTGTCTACTCTTCCCAACTCTAACACCTCTCCAAGCGATTAACAGTTCCATAACAGTCCTCGGCGTAGCCCATTGCAACCCAAACCATGACAGCACCAAGCTTGGAAACACCAGCCTTTCCTAAGTTCACTTTGGACTAGATTGGTTCTGCTTGAGGCAATGAGCCTACCAAGTTGCAGCCCTATGATTCATCTTAAATAATATGAATCCAAGATTGAAACTTTAAGCGAGAACAGCGAGCATAGGATAATCTTATGTTTGCTTTATAATTACACAGTATAAAGTTCACAAACAATTGAACTTTCTGAATGAAATGTCATTAAAGTTGCTCTGAACGTGTAGGTGTAGGCAAAGAGTGAATAGCAAACAAGAACGCAAATTTATGGCACCCAACACTACCATGTGCAATTGAATTGCTTACTTCAAGAAAACCACATACATAGAATACAAGATGATTGGACTAATCAAAAAACCAACTTTACGACATAGTAGTAACCTTCTAAAAATCAAATGCAATCTGCATAAACTTCCAATATGAAAACTACCTGAACAGGAACGTAACTACTAGGTGCTGCTACGGGGGCAGGAGGCATTGGTACTGGAGGAACGGGATAACCTGCATATGGGTCGTATGGTGGTGGCGGAGCTGCATATGATGGTGGTGGAGCCATATACCTAAGCCAGAGAACAAACGTTGTTAACAAGAGAGAATCAATTACATAGATATGCTGTAATTCTACAATAAGAGCTCCCTCTATTTTACCCCAATAGCAAGTAACTGAAAAACCAGCTCTTCTACAAGTGTGTAGCTACGACTCAACTCAACGATCCTTTGCCCCAATAGCAATGCATGTTCACATTTTTTATTATAACATCATCCCTCTTCCATTGATAATCAATTATGAAATTGTGGAAGTGAAACCTAGAACTATTTGTCCATTCTTACCCATGATGTCCCCAGACAGGCGCCGGGGGTTGATGAAAAGGAGAAGGACTTGAATAACCAGTATGTGTATAGTCACCACCAGTTCGCATTCGTTTACTCTGATCATAGGCATTAGAATCAGTCACAATCCCTACAGAACAAGAAGAATTTGCATAAAGTAGTAGTAAACCCAAAAATGAACACCGGAACAAAATTGAAAACAACTAACAAACCATCCAAAATAGATGAACAAAGTGCAAGTCACAAGTATGAAAAAAAAAAAAAAAATGCAAGTCATAAGATGAGAACATTTGAAATCACAATCTCAATGATGTATGAATAAATGATTTCGTACTGTGAGCATTTTTTCCCCCATAACTGAACGAAGTCCAAAAACTTATCTCCCAAACCATGAAAGCTAATGACAAGATAGCCAGAAGAAATATCCAAGTGGAAAATATACTATAGCCAACCTCAACATCATCCAGATCATGAAAATGCAGATCAACTCAGTAGAAGGTGAGCCCATCTTAATTACAGTTACCCTTTCAAGGTCGTGAAATATGTCATACATGACATAGTTTCCCATAAACTACAAGGAGAGGGAGAGAGAGAGAATGAATAGGACTACGAACTTCAAACTGCAAGAAAGCAAATTCGCATTCACTATCGGGTTGATACTATCGCAAAGTCCAGGTTCTGACAAAGCCGGGAAAAAATCTTTCACAAACTGTAGCTTAGGAAAATAAGGACAAACCCACAGACCTATGTCCATTAAAACAGCGGGGTGGGGAGTGGTGGGGGGAACCTTCTAGCTGAAAAAGGTGTCTTTTGGTCAAAAATTACAGTCTTGATGCTGCAAAAACGACTTCTCAAGGTGCACAAAGTTACCTCTTACAAAAAAGTTTGAGGAGGGTTTGCAGGTACGCAGTAAAGTGATTTATACATGATCATCCCAGCCACAAGTCCGTGTGGTCCATGTTTGACTAACAACATAGTTAAAACACTGGATGGAAAGCATCGTTGGATTTTACTTCCTATGGTACATTGAGATGGCATATCCTAGTAGTGTTATGGATTTGGCCTCCCAGTGAGAGGCCATGACCTTAACTGCTACACCTCCTACAAAGGAGGAAAGGTTTGCCTGTTTTGGCCAACAGGGATAGCTCCAGTTCGTTGAAAGCATTTTTGACATTGAAGATACATAAATATCTCTGTGCCAAATTTGAATAGCTTCTCTAGATCTACAGTTCTACGCATCTATGCAATATTTGATGCTTTAAACTCTGCCACAATTACAGTATTGATTCCAGTATTGATTTTGGAATCTATATATTTTGCAGCAATTGCGTTAAGTATTGTCCAACAAATTGTTTATCAATGACTTTATACTTATGATTGTCACGACTAACACTAAATAAGGCCAACCCAGTCAAGAGCTAATGAACCAGCACATCAGTATAAACTCAAAAAAAAAAAAAAACCTTCAACCCGTGTCACTAAAACCCTCTTTGAACCCACCAAAAATCAAGATCTTAATGTACCCACCATTTGTTTCAAGTACAGATATCTTCACGGAGAAACAGAAAACTCACCCCTTTTGACAAAGAGATTTTTCTTTGCCATCTCAGTGTGCAACACGGACTTGGATTCAGCATCAAACACCATATCCTACACCACAAAACCATCTTCAGCAATATGTATAAAAGAGATTTGACAATTGAGTAATAGATGAATAAATAAATCCAGGACAAGTTGGTGTACCTGAAGGGCCTCTTTGGCAGCAATGGCAAACTGAGGAGTAGTAAAGAGAGCGAAGCCCATAGGGTGTTCCCCTTTGGAATTGACTTGCGAAGCCTCGTAACCAGGTAACCATCTCAGCAAGTTCTGTAATTCTCTCTCCTTCACATCCTCTGGGAGACCCGATATGAATACAGTTCGAACCTCATCGGTAGAAAGGCGATTAGGGTTTTCCATGTGCATAGGAGGAGGTTGGTAGTGGGGAACGGCGGCGGGAGCAGCAGGGGGAGGAGGAGGACCTGCCGGCGCCCACTGTTGGTGGTATGGATGGATTCCGGTCCCGGCCATCAAACCGGATCTTCTCTTCCCGGATACCAACAGTCAAACCCTAGAGAGAGAGAGAGAGAGAGAGAGAGAGAGAGCGCGAACCAATACTACGAGTACGAGGGGCCGAGAGTTATTGAGGAGTTGTTTTGTATAGATTTTTTTTTCAGGAATACCCCTCCTCAAACTTTTAATTGCAACATACACCCCTCAACACTATTTATTGAATTCCACTCGGTTTTGTCAAGTTATGTAGAAACCCAAATATATATATATATATATATATATATATATATATATATATGTTAATGTTGCTCTTGATTATTGTCGTTAAAATGTTGGCTCTTGAATATCCCATGATGACAGTTTTTTGTGACTCTTGCTTGTTTAAATGACTCTTGTTAATCTTGTAATCTTACTTCTTAGCTGCCTTATTTTATATTCTTCTTTTCATTAGTAACACTTATTATCCGTTAAATCTAGCTTAATTTGCAACTTGAAATCGCGAAGAATACATAATTGCGCTACCAAGCACGCGTAAGGGCTTGAAGATTGTACAAACTTGAAAGCCGAATTACGAGTTTTATTTAGAGGGCTTGAGATGATCCAACAAGAAGGGATGGAAGCTACCAAAGTGGAGTTAGATTCAACCACCGCTATTGATCTAATCATTGGGGTGCCTAAGAATTCCCTCCACATGGACCTCATCCAAGAATATAAAGGTCTCGTGGAAACAACGGGACGCACCTTAAGGCACACGCTCAAAGAGAGGAATAAAGTGGCAGATAGACTTGCCAATATGAGAGTTGATCAAGAGGACCGAATAATGCTGCACATCATTCCCCTGATCGACTTAATCTCACACTTGGAGACGAACATGAGAGGAGTAGTTTTTTAGAGAGTTTAGTTGTGTTTTAATTTGGAAAAATGACGGTCCATGACGTATTTTGATAATTAATATCCGCCAATGAAAAGCTAAGAACATTTTGATAATGGAGAAAATATTTTTAACAGATATTAATTATCAAAATATGTCATTGACCGTCATTTTCCTAATTAATTTCTTTTGTACAAAAAAAAAAAGGGAGAGTAACCCAATCTAGCCCAAATTCATAAGGCCGGACCCAAAACGGACTCTGTTGGGCCGCATATTCTGCAAGGTCCGAAGTACCGCTCAACACACTGAATAGAAGAATTCCCAAAATCTCACCAATCGCGTCTAGGGTTTTCTTTCATCAAGGTTTTCTGAAGGAGACGACTCTGTGACCGACCCAGATAGCAGCCATGGCGACCACCAAAGTACAGAGGATCATGACGCAACCCATCGTACTCTCTATTCCCTCCCTCCCTAATCATATATATGTGTTTGTATATTGTGTGCGTAGCAGCGTAGGTGCCCTTTTACTGCTTGTTAAACTTTGTTCATTGTTGCCATCACTGATTCCTGACTTTTGGTTCTTTGGGTTGATGCACAAACGGTGGCTTCAGAATCTCATCTTCAGGTTCCTCCAGAGTGTAAGTCAGCTTGGGCGTGTGACTTTACTACTTATTTTGTCGCAAATCCTGCTTGTATAAGTGCTTTGCTGATTGTTTTAGTTTTTTTTTTTTTTTGTATGAATCGCTACAGAAAGCTCGGATCCAGATATGGCTGTTCGAACAGAAGGACTTGAGGATCGAAGGCCGCATTATTGTATGTGTTTTTATCTCTACTTTTGCTGCGTTCATGTTAATTCCTTGTCCGTTATCTGTCTTTTCCCAAACATTTTGAACTTGTTTGAGAACTGGGTTTTCTATGAAACCAAAATCTAAATTTACTTGAATAAGGTGTTGGTTCTAGTATCTATCTTTTCCCCTGTGTCTTGATCTTGTTAGAGAACTGGGTTTTGTTTGAAACCAAAATTTTCAAGAAAATTTTGGTTTAGGGCTCCCATCTTAAGTTTGGGAAGATTTCGCGTGCGTTCAGATGGCATCAAATTAAATTCACTGTGCGGAGGTGGCGTTATTTGGTTGAAGATATGAGTAGAGAACTCGGGTGGTGTTTGAATAGGTTTGTACTTAGGCTCAACTCTGTCAACTACCGCATTTTCTGGATAGGAATAAACTTCTTCAAGTTTTGGGTTCACAAATATGAGCCTCTGTTTGGAAAGTTCGATCAATGTGTTAGTGGCCCCTATAGAATCTGACTGAGCTTACAGCTTGCATACGGATGTGTTGGTTTCGATAAACTGAAAACCCGTGTCTAGGAAAACTCCAGGACACTGAAGAATTCTCTTGGAGTTTTGAGCATTGAAACAACCTAACATGTTGCACAAAATCTAATTTGTGAATGTTCTTTTCTATATTCTGGATAACTTCTTGTATTTGCTTTAGTGAATGCTAATAACTCTTTGATTTAGAACATCTGCTCGTGGAGAATTCTGTTTATCGTCTCAGATAACATGTGCACGTGAAGCCATGATATGAGTTACCACACTTGTTGAGGTGTTCCAATGCTTACTGATGGATCAGAATTAATGCCTTTGGGAATATAGTCTTTTCGTGATAGAGTAGCTATATATGATTGGTGTGTTTCTCAATGGAATCTGCAAAGAAGCACAAGTAGTTATTTCACTAGTTGCATTGCAATTTACATAAAAGTTGGGATCTTTTCTTATTTAATGTAGATAAGCTAAACTGAGGTACCAAATTTTGCTTTTTATTTAGGGTTTTGATGAGTATATGAATTTGGTTCTGGAGGATGCAGAGGAAGTCAATGTAAAGAAGAAGAGCAGAAAGGCTTTGGGTGGGTGATATTTCCGCTCTGTATTTTCTATAAGATTTGGTGGTCGTGCAGACTCGTGAATCATTTTTCTAATGGTGTTTTTCTCTGTTGTTTAGGGAGGATCCTTCTTAAAGGGGACAACATCACGCTTATGATGAACACGTATGCTATCCTCCTGATTCCTTATCCTATGTGCTTGTTAAATGCCCTTGCACCGATAATTTCAACCATCCTCCCTTTTATATATTGTTTGCTGTTTCTCTACAGGGGCAAATGAAGATGGATTTTCACCGGTGCATGGGGTGGCTGCTTGGACGAAGCGGGTTATAAAGATAGTCAACATTCCTTCTGATGAATATGTGCCCTAGACTAAAAGCTAGAGCTTAGTTGGATAGCTTTTTTTGGCATTGTTGTTCACCCTCCTGTATTGGGGTTTTTTTAGTGCAGGTTATGACGAACCCTTCCCGTATTGGTTTATGCTGAATTGGAGGTTTATTGTATGACATTACTGCAACTTAGCCATTTGGAAATCTGCTAATTAGTAAAGGGGAATAACGTCCTTGAGTGTATCTTTGGAATTTTTTGCTTGTTCGTGACACCTTGTTACTGAATTTTTGGAATTAGGAATGATTCTAGAGTTATGGAGAGTGAGATGTTGACTCTTAACTAGAGGTACACCTTAAAAAAAAAAATGCACTAAAAATTATAATCATAGATGCAACTATAAAAATTTAGAAATATGTTGGGACAAATCCTAACACTCCCCCGCACGTGCGACCCCCTATTCGCATGTGGAGAGGTCAACAGAGGATCTGGAACACACAGATCACAATGAAACATAGTGCCCGATGTGGGACAAATTCTAACAAAATATAATCATCGATGCGTACAATAGCATACCTCATAGCTATTTCATGATAGAAATTTAGACTTGCATAATCATCGATGCATACAATATCATACCCCATAGCAATTTCAAAAGATAAAATATTATACCTAGAATGGGCGGATGATGAATTTTCTTTTAAAAACGTTGAGCGGACATACCAATATAATTTTAATGTTTTTAAGACAAAACTACTACTACGACCCTAAAGAAATTTGAAACTTGGGTATGGCGGGAGCCCGGTCTTATCCGCCCCTCAGTCTGTCATTGAAAACATCTATAGTCCTAAACTTCTGTTATCCTGCATTGTTAGGAGATTCAATTGGTGTATAAGTCACACCGCCTGCCCACAATCAAAATTATGCAGTTCTACACTCCTTTGCCTGCAAGACATGGAAAGCTCTTAAACCATTGAAATCGTTTTCCAACTTTGTTTTCATACAAAATATGCTCTTAGCTAAGCATCTGATAAAAGACTCATATGAAATGAGAAAGTCGTGATAGAAACCTAAAAATAAGCATTAACGCAGTCAAGAAGACATTCATGTAGCAACAACAAAGCTTCAATGTCATGTATAACTCATCACCCAACCATGAGTTTTACTAACTGCAATTCTAATATGCCGATATTATCTGCTGTCGTTATCAGTTTTTGTGAGGCTCAAGTTCTCTTGCCTCCAGTGAACCTGGAAGACAAATGGAACCAACTATTCTGTTTTCATCTCAATACAACAATTTAATATCCAGAACTAATATCAGGGAACCAACAGAAAAGAAACACCACCAGGCTCCTTGTTCACAGTTTGTTAACTTCAAACTTGAAAGTGCTTACATCAGCATAATTTTCACTTGTACGAGTACTGCAACATTTTCGTTACATATTCAAGCATCCTAAGTGGTAGGTAGGGAACAGGAACACTTGAAAGTGCAAAATAGCAAAAGAAATAGCTAAGGCTTACTACAAAGAACATAATCCAAATTATTAATCATTGACAACTATGATTCACTTATGATTGCCACGCTTTATACGGTTTCCTATGAAAACTAATGCTAATATTGTCATGGAACGTTATTTGTACTCTACCTTATTTCCTGATAGCTACAAATCCGTAGTGACTGAGCAGTAAAAGAACTATACTTGCTCCAAAGCTCCTGTGACACATTCATGCAGGGAGAGAGGTCTTGATCTACCACTCAAATTACAAACAAAATCTGCATAAACTCTTCAATGTTAACCCATCATATCTATGTCCAATATGCTACTATTTCAATTACGGTACAAAGTGACAGACTTCTTGCGGTGCATTCTTTAGCTTTGCATCAAAGAATCAAAATAGAAAGAACTATATCTCTACACAAACCTTCACTGTATCTTTCAAAGGGAGGTATATATCAGTAAAATGGTCAAACATGGGAGCAAAATGGACAAAACGTCAGTAGCAGCCGGGCACGTTAGCAGCATAAAAAGCTCTCACTTTCAGCAAGCTGGATTGTGTTCTATCTCCTCTCCCTGATAATCTGCATCCCCACGTACCTGCCAAAACAAGCAAACAATTAGCAAACCCTTCACATGACATCTCCATCTCAAAACAATGATGTACAAAAGTAATACCCAACGCTCACCGTCCAAGCATCAAAACAGTAGCCTGAGGATTGGTCCCAGGAGAGATAGAGAATGTTGAACCGTCAACAACTCGGAGAGAGCCAATACCCATTACCCGGAATTTGCGATCAACCACCTTCCCCACAAGGCAGCCACCGTGATAGTGCCAGATAGTACTAACTGTCCGACGGCAAAAGTCTCCCATCAGCCGATCATTAGATTGATCAGCAGGCAATATGGCCCCTACATATCTAAAACTTCGACCTCCTAACCGGTCTTGAAACTTGAATTCATCCATGGAGCGGCTTCTCAGCACATCACCAATCTTCCGCGTGCCATTTATACACCGCTCCAAATCTGCCAGGTCACTGAAATAGTTGAATCTGACAATGGGGTTAATCCTAATATCAGTCGAAGCTAACCGGAGTGAACCTGCAGAGATGTTGAAAAGAAGTTACAGAGACCTCTCACTCAATTTCTAGGCCAGTAGCAGATTATTTTTGGAATATAAGTAAGCATTCGCTTCAAGGTGAAATCAAACCATTAGGAAGCTCTAAAATGATAAGAGAGTCCAAGACTCCAAATCCTAATGAAAACCACGTGCCTGTCTATTTTACAGAAAATAAGCACACAAAGCCCAAAGTGAATTCCAATCTACAGAAAGTAAGAAACATTGATATCCCAGTTGCATAGAAACCATAAATATGAATGTCAAATGAGGTCAAAAAGATCTCAGTCAGTGGTTGGTTTTAAGAAACCAATCCCACGCCTCTCCTTCGCGACCAAGATAAACTGTGAAATTACAAGAGCACAATATAGCATGCTATTGCTGCTTCCTCCTCTCAAAAAATATACAAGGGAAAAAGGGGGAAAAGGCATGGCACCTTTGATCAGGCCTCTTAAGCAAAAAATGAAAATCAGCAGCAGCAGGGCAAACCCCAAACCAGAGAATTATGTTAATGAGAACTCCAAACAACAAAAACAGTACACCTTTCTTAGGACACATCTACATTGACACGAGGGCAAGCGAGAAACTAGTAAAAGCCGACGAGGTATTGAGAGACCACAAAAAATAACAGGAGTTCTGCGGGTAGCTACTGCCTCAATTTTTTGTGTATTGGGTCAAACTGAAGGAAATTCTGCCTCCAATTGCCAGGATTGCAGCCACATGACCACATCAGCAACAGTAGCCAGGACTAGGAGCGCTAAAGATTATCTCTGAGCTAAAGACTCTCGCTGCATTCTTTTCATAGAGAAAATCCTCCCGCGACAATTTATGCATTGGAAAGGCCAAACAAAAAGTCAAGGTTCGCCAATTTTCATGCAGCATTCAACTTAAGCAGAAGCATGGAAAGCCACACAAGAGAAGAGATTGTGTTTAACATGTTCACTCTATATAAATACTGACACAAAATTACATAACCCAACCTGTAGATGTCAAACTGAAGTTTCAGCTTTACAAGTTTGGTATATAATAGTTAGAAGTTTGAGAGGAGGTGGTGAGGGAAGGGATATGGATACACAGAGGTTTGTATCACTGAGTTGAGTGAGTATTAAAACATCTTTGTTATTTAGATTTCAAACTCAAAGTGGATGATAATAAATTCACACAGGACATAGCTAATCTTTTTCAATATCATACACTATGCAGGAGCTAATAATCTGAAAGAAATGCAACCAAATTAACAGAAGGAGAGTGAACCTGCAGAGACTGGCCCGATAATCTTCTCCATGATGGAGGCAACAGTGACATACAGAGGCGAAGAAGACGGGTTACGGATGAAGACAGAGCGGGAAGGGGAAGCAAAATGTACAACATTAGAAGCCGCTTCAAGATAGGCCCCGGAATCTGTTATCCCCACCACCTGAATGAGAGAATGCTCCAGCGGAGTAGGAGGCACAATGGAGATCCCATTTCGCGGGTTATCATAAAGAAACTGCCCCACAGAAGGCAAGTGATGGACTACAGGAATCCCTAAAGAAGAAAGGTAACCCCTTGGGCCTATCCCACTTAAAAGAAGAAGGTGAGGGCTTCCAATTGCACCAGCAGATAGAATCACTTCACCCTTTTCCCTCACCATAGCATGGTGGTAAAACCCCAGTTCATCGCGATAAATCACTCCTATAGCTGCCTGTCTCGCTCCAGTATTAGCCGAATCAGAGGCTACAAGAACCCTCTCAACACTCGCGTGGACAGCAACTCTGATATTGGAATTTTTGGCATAGCTAAGGAGATCCGCTGCACTGTGGCGGCGGCCAGAGCTGTCAAAGGTGGAGCCACCAATCTTGGTACCCAATAGATGGTCCAAACTAAACCCATTATAAGGATCAACACCAGATTCCAACAACCCATCTCTTAAGGCCAACTGCCAGTTCTTGAGATCAGGGTGAAACACAATGGCTCGCTCGACCCAAAGGTATGACTGGTTCACGACGCGTAGGTTCCAGTTGATGCCTGATGAACGCAGAAATTCAAGGTTGAGTGCAACATTACAAGAAAATTATACCAACATACAAAAGGCGACATACATACATTCATTCAGTCGAAATTTAAGAATACTTGTTAGAATAAATTCTTGTTAAAGAGTTGTTACCAAGAACGTGATTATACTTACTCACTACAGGTCCGACTTACCTGAGTTCTCGTAGAAATCTTGGTCGGCTCGGCTGTAGAAGCCGGCGTTGATTGCGCTGCTGCCACCGAGAACCCTCCCTCTGGCGTTCGGGACGCCGTCTTCCGAGGTGAAGGCTTGAGCCGGCGAGGTGAGGGTGTCCACGTCGGTCAGAGTAGTGAGGAACCCTTCTTGTGTCATCAAGTTAGGGTAGTCGTAGGGAATCCCGCCCCTTTCAAGAACAAGTACTGAGAAGAACTCCGATAGTGTGGCCGCCAAGGGGCATCCGGCGGTACCGCCGCCAACGATTATGAAGTCGTAGTAGTCTTCTGAGGGCATCTGGGTGGCGTTGAACACGAAATGGAGGTAGCTCGGACCTGTAGAGAGACACAAGAATCGATTGAAATCAGTTTTTAGGGTTTAGAGGTATCAGAAGCCGAACAAGAATAAATGAAGAAAAGAATTGTGATACTTTGTTGGGGTTGTGCGCTGGCCATTGAATTAACTGTCAAGATCACCAAGAAAGATATGAATTGAGAAGGCCAGAAGTTGGATTTCGCCATTTCCAATTTGGGAAAGTGAATCGATGACCGTGGTGAGAATGACGGGTGTCTTCTCTGTGTGTGTGCGCTTGAGAGAGAGAGAGAGAGAGAGAGAGAGAGAGGTACAGATAAGTTTTTGGTGGGAAAGGCAGTTGGATTATCGTTATTCGTTTTCAGAGTGAAGACATAAACGGTGCGTTCGCCGTTAAGTAGTCGGTTTTCTTGATGAGTTATCTTTTATACTACGGAGTATGATTTTATCTACGGAATATATGTTTTTATCCCTTAAACTATCACCCCTTGTTATATTTCACCGTTAAATAATTGTATGGGATACTACTAGTTTACTAGTATCTTCGTTTGAAAGTTTATCTAAATTTAATCACCGCAGAGGCCTCTCTGTTAATCCTAGAAGTTGTCAGGAACGGACCTAGGGGCCACGCTCCCTCACTCGAACGAGTGCTCCCATTCAAAATTAAAATATTTTTTTATTTTTTTTTGTATAAATTAGTATAATCAGTATGAAAGTGTGTTAATATATAAATATACACACTTGCATATATCTAAAAAATACACAGATAGAATTAATTTTATGCCTGAATTTTATCACATGGTACATTTTTATACTTGTTTCTTTACGAGTTATTTGTCTATTTAGAGCTATTCTTTCTTAATTCTCTTCATTTATAACCGTCTGGGAGAAATATTTTAAAATAAAGTTATTAACAAAACTAGCTCGATCATTTTAAAATTTGTCGATGTTAATTTAAAACATAATTTAAAATTTTTGCCTGAGATTTTGTGCTCATTATTACCTAATTTAACTTAAAGTACGCTTTATAAACTTTTGAAATTAGTAATACATGCCTTAATTTTGTATAATCTTATTGCGATTGACTAAAAAATTTTTTTTTTACCATTATGATTAATAGGTGCCCCTATTAGGCTAGATCCTTAGTATACTTGGAGAGTAGTTTCCGATGCCAAGTTTGCCAACGGCCTTTAACAGTCATATCCCACAACGGGGTTGGGAGGAAGGGCATCTACTTCTGTTTGTTGTCTTCAACTTCATCATGTGTTATTCAATGTTAGGTAGGGGTGGAAATTTTTGACACGATATGAGAATACGACACGAACACGACATAAAGTTAGACGGTTAGAGTCAGCTATTTTTGACACAAAACACGAATATAACACGACACGATAACACGAAAAGCTAAACATGTCGGGTTAGGGTTGACAGAGAATTCTGACACGAACACGAGATAACACGACACGAGAATTTATGAAAGGACATAATAATACGACATGAAGGTTGGGTGATTGATTTGGGTGCTACCAAGCACATTTGTGCCAATCAAGATGAGTTTTCCTCACACACTAGTATTGGGGAAAGTACCGAATGTGTATATGCTGAAGACAATAGAGTCGTGCTGGTTGTGGGCAAAGGAAAAGTGTCTCTCAAGCTTACTTCTGAAAAAGCCCTTTCACTCTCCGATGTGCTCCACATTCCCTTGATGAAACACAACCTTGTGTCGGTCCAACTACTTGGAAAAGTCGGAGTCAAGAAATTGTTCGATGGTGGTGTTGTCCAAACAAGACGTCTATGTTGGTAAGGGGTATATTGACCAAGGTTTCTATATGTTGAATTTAGTTGATAATAAGAAATGCGTCTCTTTTTGCTCACTTGGTTAATTGTCTTGATGTGTGGCATGGAAGGCTTAAACATGTTAATTTTGGTTATTTTTTTTGAACGGCAAAATAGCATTTTATTAGGGGGAGGAAAAAAGTATTCAACCAAAAGTTGGAACCAAAGCAAAGAGACAAGCCCAATGCAACACTTAGGGGCGGCCTAAGAAGCCCAAATATTAGCACAAAAAATTCAAATGGCCTAAAACCCCAAATACAACAATGAAAGTCCAACCCAAAAGAAAATCCTAAACCTAACTCAAGAGCCGCCTCCTCCCGCCATATTTTACCACTGACATCCACCAAGCCACCACAGGCCACCCACGGTAAAGAAAACCGAACCAACAAACCCAAACTGTTGCGGAAGCTGCACCATGTTGTTATGCAAGAATCGGGCCGCCCAACGACGGCCACGGCCGGAGCCAACGCCGACCGCTCCATCCAAACCTGAAAACACCCTAGCCGTTAAGTGAAAGTCGGAGGACCCAACAGCACCTCCGACCTGGAACAAGCAGGCCGACTAACGGTAGAGAAAATGGCAGCAAAACAACTAGGGAAAGGGGGTCAGAAAAAAATAGATTTGAGACAAAGAAGACGAGGGAATGGAACCATACCAGACGGAACAAATCTTACCAAAATCGCTCTCCGGCGACCAATAAACCCCAATGATGATTCGTTAGCCAAAATCAACACACAAAAGACGAATCTGGAGAAGCCCACTCGTAAACAGCCACAAGCTCCGGCAAAAACCCAGCAAATGACCTGCACCACCACCAAAGACCACCGTCGCCGCCATCTCGCTATCATGCCGTTTAGTTTTGTGAATAAAAGAAAAAAAAGAGTTGAAACGAAGCGGAAGGGGAGGAGGAGGAGAAGGCGGAGAGGGAGAGATAGGATGCAAGGGAGGTAGAAAGAGATAGAGGAGAAGAGCCCAGGGGGTGGCGCCTCCCCCACAGCCCCCCCCCCCCCCCCCCCCCCCCCCCCCCGGCGGCTGCCCAGACCTGGAAGATGAAAGGTTTCAAAAGATAGACGGTGAGAGGTTTCTAGAGAGAGGGCTCTTGGCCCGAAAAAAAAAGGCACAAAAAGCGTGTAGACAACCGTTAATATAAAGAAAATAAAGGTAATGGGCCTAATACTAACTGTTAGTGATAAACATGTAGACAAATGTGAAGTTTGTTCCAAGACTAAATTTACAAAGACACCGTGCAAACCGGTTATTAGAGAAAATGAACTTCTACTTTTAATTCGTAGGGACTTGGGTGATGTGAAAATACCTATGACTAAAGGTGGCAAGAGGTTTTAAGTAATTTTTGTGGATAACTACTCTAGATTTACTAAACTTTACTTGTTATGGACTAAGGATAAGGTTCTTGAAATATTTGTTAAATACAAAACGGAAGTAGAAAACCAACTTAATAAGAAGATTATGAGGTGAAGAAGCGATAGAGGGGGAGAATATGAATCTAATCCCTTTAGATTAATTCAAGAGTACCTCTTGGAGATTCGACCATTTTAGCTTCCACGCGGCAACCTCTTCACCTTTGTTCTTTAACTCAGCCACAAACTGAGCCCTCATCTGCCTCTTTGCCCCAATTCTATCTTTGGGCCATTGCCTTTCGCACTTTGATTACCTGCTGTGCTCGAGTTTTGCAGTCTCGCACTTCGACAGATCGAGCTGCTTGATATTTCAGTAAGTTGATCTCCGTATTCTTCATATATACTTGATCTTCAACTCTTACCCTCATTCCCGAGGCCTTCTTTCGAAAGGCAGAAGACTTCTCACGATCGCTCTCAATGTCGCCAATGTCCTCACGTTGTTAAAAATTAAAAAACAAATCTTTTACTGAATTTAAGGAAAAAAACGAAAATGAAAATTATTGCGTGAACTAACCTTCTTCCTTTGTTCTGTCTCGACTTTTTACACCCTCTACGTCCTCGAAAATGAAAATTATTATGTAAACTAACCTTCATTTTGTGTATATTTCGGGTTAGCGTATTTCACATTTGCGTCAAAATTAAATATTTTGACACTAACCTAACATGCTTTAAACATTGTCGTGTTCGGATTGACATTGTTAAGACCATAAGGTAATGATTGATGCAGATAATGACAGTGAGTATATAAGAATGGCTTTGACTTGGAAGTGATGCCTGCTGAATGGCTTTGACTTGGAAGTGATGCTTGCTGGTTTTTGGTTTACTGTGTTGGAACTATGTAAATGTACCTTTTTTTAAATAAAAAAAAAAAAAAAAAAACAACAGTGTTGTGTTGAAGACTTATTTATGCATATTGTAGTTTTTAAGAAATTCGGGAGAAATCTAAGAATAATGGTGTTTGTTTCTGCTTTAGAGGGTCGATGTTTAAGTCTTTTCTTCCATATTGCTATCTGTTGGAAGATTGTTGATCACTGCGTTTTTTTGGCCACGTTTGTGTGGAGTGTTTGGAGGTAAAAGCTGAACCAGCTGTGGTTAATTCAGGCATTTCTTCAGCAAATACTAGATTATAGAGATGAAGTTTACGTTGAATGCGCATTAATGGATTCCACCATAGTCATGCATCTACATTTTTAGTTCATGCTGCATCGATCTTCTGGATTGTACATGAATATTTATCTTCGAAACTGTTTAATTGTTGCTGAGAACAAGTTAGACATACACATAATATCGAAGGGACATGAATATAGTTTAGAGCGTGTAAAATTTACCTATTTGTTTTGTTCCAACTGCACATTGTGTGCTGGAGTTGCTCTTATTCCTATTATTGATGTCTCATGCGCGTGCATGCATGACCATCTCATGAGAAAGTCCAAATCCACAAACAGTATTGGTTTTCAACGGAGAGACACAAGTGCATCTGTCTTCCTTAATGCATATTTGAGAGAGAGAAATCTATTGCGAGACTAAATTTCGCCACAAACTTTACCATTTCATAACGATCCAATTCTTCGAGCGAGATGAGATCGATCGATTAGCAAACTCAATTGGTAAACTCAGTTATCCATTAGTACTGATGAACCTACTATTTACATCTTCCTTAACATGCACGAAAATCCTCATGGGCTACCAGTCTACCACCCAGTATATATATAGTATGTTTGTAACACATGCCACATGCTAAATGGTTGGTCTGACCATTACAGGCTCTAAACAATTTTAACTGTATTTTGCTAAATCGCTTGTTGACAGTAACAAATTTCAATCGTTTATGCGAGTTTGGAGTGCATTAATTATATTCAGATGAACAAGGAGTAAGCAATACCTAACCTGGCTGAGATCTTTCTCTTTCATCACAAAAGTGGGCTTCTTCAGCTTAATTTCTTCACGGCTATACAGATTTTTATCCGGATTTGTATATTCAAACTGTCTGGGACAAAGGAATGACTTGACTCAGTAAGAGAGACCCTGTTTGTTTTAGGATTTTGTATTTGGATTTGTAGGTGATGAGTGTAGAAAATAATAGAGTAATGATTAAAATAGAGATAATGATTGTAGAGCGATAGAGAGAAAAATGAAAATAATCTATATAATAAAACAGAAGAGTCTTTAGGAATATTTCTAAAGAATATTCCTTTTTAATGGTTCAAATTTCTCCTTCATACAAGTTTTATCTGCCCATACAAACAAATCCAACGATCTAGATACCAATGGCATCTTTGCAAATAACTTACATTATTTTGGACAAATTTCAACTTTCCACAAGTAGCTGACATCGCATTAATGAAACCATATCAAGCGGCAGATTTTTAGATTAAAAAAAAAAAGGCCAGATTTTTTTTCCGCTTCAAACAGCAGATGTCATCCACTACGATTCACTCTGGTTCTTCATCTCGGTAACTTAATTCATTGATCTCTCAGCATTGTGGTTGATTTGGGGTTTTTTTTGAACTGTATTTTAGTAGGATTTTGTTGATTTGGTTTGGGTTTTTTTTTTTTTTTTTTGGAACTGCATTTGGTTTCGTTTGGTTAGTTCATAATTGCAAGGAGGGAGTTGGTTGGTTTCCCACTGGCCAACCAAGAAACAACGATTATTGTGTTCCAGTGGCCAAAACTTTTTTTGATATTTGATCCCATATATTCAGCTTATTGTGTTTTTTTGTCATGATCATCCTGAATTATTGTCCCTTTATGACCTTTTTTTAAATTTTATTATTTATATACCTTCAACACACGTGTAGACACACTCTCCTCCATAAGGTAGGCGGTGAGGTTCAAAGCGGGTTAAATTGTTAAACAGTATTAGAAAATTTTTTACCTGGTATTTATTGGAATTCTATAAGCAAATTGATAGTTCTTTGTAGCTAGCTTAAATGTATAGTTGGAGGAGTGCCATAAACACAGGTAATTCTTTTTCGTGCCACTAAGAAGAGGATCACATACTACACACTAATGTTCGAGCCAGTAGGTAGCAAGTACCGTAGGCACGAACAATTCCAACCAGAGTGCGTAGTGCCGTAGGTACGGGTAAACATTAGTAATTGAAAAAAATAGAATGAGTAGGGAGAGAAATAGAATAATAGTTAAAAATTCAAAACCAAAACTCTTAAACGAACGGACTCAAGAGTCGTTTAACGGACTCAAGAGTTATACATGTCTATGACAAGGCACGAAATGAGTTCTTGACTCTGTAATATTTGGGAGTAAATGGGTATGGAGAGGGAAATGACTTAACTGAGTGATATATGTGTTGGAAGAAATGTTTACTTTTTGTGATGAAAACCAATAATATGAATTCATTAAAATTGAAACTCAAAATCTGAAAATTAATGGAAATAATTGGTGATCAAGACAAGTGTGACATTCTATGCTTAAGACAGATTCATTGGTGCTAGGGTATTTACGGTTTTCATGGGCGTCCATCTCCCAGCACTACATGATCAAACTCTCTACAGAAGTAGTACTCAAATCGGTGGATCTGTTGAACCTTCTCGTGTTTTATACTCTCTCATATGTATGGATTTGAATGGAATGAAAAAAATCTATCACACACTTAGAATGAATGATGCAAAATATACAACATGGTAACTCTACGAATAGTCATTAGGAAAAGAGACACATTTGTTTGTGAATGACGCGTCCGTCCACGGTGAACAAATGCCAATGAATTAGAACTTACATCACAATCCTAGCTGTACTTAAATCTCACTTTTAAATTCTAATAGTATGTCATTCTTTATATGATACACACAAAAGGATCTGTTGAATCAGAATTAACATCGATTCATTGGGTCATGACATTCGTTTGATCTATTGGTGCATGCATGCGTCATATTGCATTTTCTATTAATTACCTGCTAGCATATACAGTACATACCTCTGATTGAGTGATGATATGAGCGAGCAAAAGGAAATCACTTTTAATCATCAATATTTAGTTTGACGTGTATGTATCTTTTTCTCCTGCTATATAGTATAGGAGTACTAGACTCGATAGGTTGGAATCCTGCTATGTATAAATAATAAAATCAATTACATACTCATCGTCAATATCAGCATTGCATGTCATCCAATACTCTGATTACATGTTCATCGTCAATGTTGGCTTGTCTTGTCTTGCCTATTTACTAAAAAACTAAATCACAAGAGGGTGTATGATTTTTTTTATTACTTTCAAGTAACAAACACATAGTTTTATTACTTATCCGATTCCGATTACAAAAAATATACTCCACCCCTTTGCATGCCGACAGTTTTGATCAGAAAGTGAAAAGAGAGATCGAAAAGAGGTTCATTATTCTGAGTGTTACGACGAATTTGATCGGTCAGGGAAGGAAAAGAGATAATAGTTGTGGGTGGGGTGGGGTGGTCTTGATACTTTTAAAGGACCGTTTTGATTTTTCATTAACTTTGCTGAGATTGCTGGATTTCATTAATTTATAACCTCTAAATAGCAGAATGTGGTATTTGTGTATTGTCAATATCAATAAAATAATAAGGATATAAATGTTTGAGGATAAGTGTGAAAGATTCTCTATTTTGTTATAGGGACTTAACGGAGTTCAATAATTTTTTTTCTTAAAATCGCACATGGATTGGAATAAAAAAGTTCTAATGCAATACAAGTGAGAACTTTTGACCTATTTAGTACAAGCCTACAAGGTATTTTTTCTAGTGGAAATCCAAGAGAAACGAAGTCATGTGCTGATCACGTGACAATACGGGGTATGGAACCAGCATTGTATACTTGACGGTCAAAAGCGGATAGTGTCGTACTAGGTGGGGACAATCGTTAGTATTATGTTTTCTTTATTTTGCATTTTTAAGGTGAAATTGTGAAAATGAGTTATTTGGGACCATGCGCAGAGAAAAGATGTCTGAGTCTGAAGTCCCAAAACAAACATGACTAAATGTTTGTCCATTTTTGTCCATATTTTTTCATTTTTCTTATTATTTCTCTCATCGATATAAATAACTAATATTAAAGATTATAGTAATAAAAAGCTAAACGAAAAATTACTCCTATTGAATACAGTATTAATATTACCGAAAAATACAAAAGATTAGGGAGAAACCTTGCTGCGAAAAATATTCAAATAATGCGGCCACATAGTGAAACCTTGCGGCCTTCGTATCATGAAGCTGCGGCCAACGACAAAAACTTGCATGTTAAATCCAGCGAGCCCAATTTGGCCCATTTTATCAGAACATCCTTGTAGAAACGAGTAATTTCTGCTCTTGACCTCCCCTTTGAGTGAAAGAACACGTCAACGGCGTCTCTCTCTCCCTCCCTCTCATCCAGACGTCATGCGAAATGTCAATTCCCAGAGGAGGGAAAAATCTATCCGATTACCTAGGTGGTATTCCTTCGCTCTGAGTCCCTAATTCAGCCACCCATCTCCTACAATTATCTGAACAACAGAAAATCTGAGCGATTGAAGTCCAATTTCATCGGAAAATTCAATCTTCAGGTGCTTTCCCATTCCTTATTCGTCTTTCTCTTCCACTCTATGTTTGTCCATCTTAGCTTAGCATCGATGTTGAAACGAAAGCACTGAGGTTCTTTGCTTCAAAGTTCTATTCTTTATCCTCTTTGTATTGTGGTATTTTCTGCTTCGTCGATTTCTAGGAGTTTCTCTTCAGTCAAACTATTTTTGGCTGGACCGGAATGTCAAATACCTAGGTATTGACGATCAACATGATTGCAAACGCAACTATTTCTAGTATATGAAACCCTTTAACTCAAACTAGAGGCCTGGGCACACGCGAAGCGTGTGCAAGTCGGATTTTAACATCGTTTTTGTAAAAATGCTTCCCACTTATTGTTTGATCAAATTTTCACAAATGTTGTGAAAATCAGACTTGCACACTCATCGCGTGTGCCCAGGCCTCTAGTAACTCTATAAGTGATTATTTGCAGAATAAAGAAAGTGTTCATATGTCAAAGAGCAGTAAGGTGAAAGCAAATTTTGATAGAAGAAGACATTAATACAAACACCTGGTAATCAATAGAGAGAAAGAGAGAGTACCCTTAATTTTCAAAACTCTCTTCACCGCACGTATGAACTTCGGAATCTGAAATAGAAGATAAGAACATTCTAAAGGTCTAAGTAGAACAACAAAATCTGCAAAACCCATACTGAAACCGAATCTAAAATTGGAAAAAGAGCAGTAAGCTGAAAGCAAATTTTGACAGAAGAAGACATTAATACAAACACCTGGTAGTCAATAGAGAGAAAGAGAGAGTACCCTTAGTTTTCAAAACTCTCTTAAACGCGGGTATGAACTTCCGAATCTGAAAAAGGAAATAAGAACATCCTAAAGGTCTAAGTAGAACAAAAAAGCTGAAAGCAAATTTTGACAGAAGAAGACATTAATACAAATACCTGGTAGTCAATAGAGAGAAAGAGAGAGTACCCTTAGTTTTCAAAACTCTCTTCAACGCGGGTATGAACTTCCGAATCTGAAAAAGGAAATAAGAACATCCTAAAGGTCTAAGTAGAACAAAAAAATCTGCAAAATCCATACTGTAACCGAATATGAAAATAGGAAATAAGAACATCTTAAAGGTCTAAGTAGAACAAAAAAAATTGCAAAACCCATACTCAAAATCTGCACAAAGAAAGTGAGACATGAAATTGATGGTTCATACATTGAATCGAACAATAGGGTGCTTACCGGTTGAGGCAACGATGGTGGTTTGGGATGGTGACACGAAAACTGAAATTAGCAACAACGGAAGTAGTAGAGGTGACTTCAGCAGATTTGTAAGTCCCCCCCACCCAGAACTAAGAGACAACAGAAAGAAATAAAATAAACTAATTGGAAGAATCCACCGTGTTACGTATGGTAAAGAAGTAGGAGCAAAAAAGTGTTCACTTTCTAAAGCCCAAAACAATTGGAAATATGCATACGGAGACATTGCATGCATGTATGGTGAAAACATAAAAGAGTGAAAAGAAAAAGCCATTAACAGAGAGAAGGGAAAATACCTTGAAGGAGGAGACTGGCTGCTTGGCAGTTTGTGTGGACAATGGCGTAAAAGATAGGAAATGGTCTACAGACCGTGGGTGGACAGTTACTGGAAGGGGTAATTTACTTGCTAACCCTTTTTGCAGTAATAACTGTTTTAGGTGGTTTTTTTATTGTACTTAAATGTCCAAAATATCCTCACAATTAATTGTTTTGTTTTGTGTTTAAAAGGGCACTTGGAAAGGAAAATACATGACAAAAAGAGGAGACACCAAAGGGGTGCTCTCCCTTTATATATTAGAATAGATTAGTCAAATATGGATATAGGTATGACGAGTTGCACTAGTCCTCCAGAAAGAATTCAGCTCGTGTCAATCGAAATTTGGATTCTTAATTGAGCTAATAGAACACTAGTCTGAACTGGTACCACCAAGTAGATTCGCAATTTCGCAGCCATGATTTTGTTTGCAATCTCTGCAAGAATATTAGTCATAGCATTTGTATTAGCACTAGGAATTCTAGCTTTTCACTATTCCTTTATGTAGTGACTAGTGAGTGCACCGAGTGGAAACAATCCCAGATTTCCTCAAAGAACAGCTTTCACCTTGTGAGCTTGTTTTGTTGTTGCTTCCGCTCCTCTAAGGATGTAGTTCACGATGACATCAAATTCTTTCTTGTTTTTCGTGGAGGATTCTATGTTCGGCACAAGAAATTTTCATCTCTGTGCTATTTAAAGGCTCATTTTCAGAATCAGAATACAAACTTACTTTGGTTGACTATTTTAGTGAACAGATTGTGGTGGTTTGTAATTTTTGGACAGATTTTGCCCATCAAAATGGATCTTAATGATTTTAACAAGGTCTTGGAAATCAAGACACTGAGTAAGTTTCGAGAAAGTGAGGCAGGGGAAATTCTTCAGAATATAGCAAAACAGGTGCAACCTATAATGTGCAAACATAAATGGAAAATCAGGATCCTTTCTGAATTCTGGTATTGATTGCTGTACTATCCCCTTCATTTCTTTATTTTTTTCCAATGACTTGTCAGTATGCTTATCAGCAATCTCATCTGCAGCCCTGGAAATCCCTCTCTTTTAGGGCTGAACATAGGAGGAGGCTCAGAGGTTAAGATCAGATTACGGAGGCCAAACAATGAGTTGGATTTCTTGCCTTACAATCAAATTCTTGATACGATGCTTCACGAGCTCTGCCACAATGAATATGGTCCTCACAATACTCAGTTCTACAACCTTTTGGATGAAATCAGAAAGGTTATTGGCTATCTTATGTTCATACCCAAG
This sequence comes from Rhododendron mucronatum var. ripense, assembly GCA_019656295.1. Lineage (NCBI taxonomy): Eukaryota > Viridiplantae > Streptophyta > Magnoliopsida > Ericales > Ericaceae > Rhododendron > Rhododendron mucronatum. The sequence goes on from BPLT01000056.1 coordinate 692,718, forward strand.
CGATTTCATATAATCGCTTCAAGTTTTATTCCCTCCTCACACGGATGGAAGGCCAAACAGCAAATTACCTCTCTATTCTGCAGTCTTTCTGAGAATTGAGCATTTTGGGCTTTAGATAGTTACTTCACATGAAATCTATATGTCCATCCTTGGATTGACTGCTAGCCATGTTGTGCTTTCATGTTATTACTAGTTTAGTACATAGCAATTGACCTGAAGACAGTTTTGGATAATAAAATTAGAGACGAAAATTTATCACGAAAAATAGATATGATATATAACTATTCACAAGTAATTGGCACTCTCAAACAAAATCAACTTGCACTGAGAACAAAACTGAGTCAACTGTCTAGCACTCTCAACGTAAATAACTTGTACCATAAAGCGTTACATGTATACCACATTCCACATAATTGACTTGCTATTTTAACATAAATGACTTGCACCAGAAACATAAATAACTGGCGTCGATATAGAGATGAGTGAATATCACGTTCCACATAAGTAACTTGCTCTAAGAGGATCCGCATCAAGGCAAAAACCCCTATGCGCTACTTTAATGAGGCAAACACTGAAAAGTCAGCAGCATCAAGAACGGTTCTTTCATTGCTATTTTGTAATTATTTTATATTTTCTACAGTTGCTCACAGCTTTAGGCGAGTCACTATTCACAATTTACATAATATTTTACATTATTTTGTTTTGTGAACTTGTCCCCACCTTTTATTATTTTGTTATTTTGTTTTTTCAATATAAATGTGTGTCGATCAAGTATCAAACAGTATCTGATCATGATGATTTTTGGCATGGTTGAAGTTCTTGACAAGATCAACAACATGAACAATCCTGTTCATTGTTTTGGGCCCGGGATGGGCCCATAAATTGCAAGCTGAATGGGACTGGAGAGAGAGTAATAGGATAGGAGCCAGTTCCTTAGTAAAGTTGTTTTGGTTCCTCTTTGGGTATTAATATTAGTCATTAAGCTGAGCGGGACTGGAGAGAGAGTAATAGGATAGGAGCCAGTTCCTTAGAAAACAACAAACTTAATAGCTCTAGTTTATTTTAGTTCACCTCCTTCAGATCAGCAAGCATGTTAACGACGGCTGCATCAAATGGTATCCTCATTCTCCAGCCTTGATGCTCTGGCAGCAAGCAAGTGAAGCAACGCAACCATGTCTTTGTCCATTTCTTTATGAAAAACCTACAGAACACTTTTTCATCTAGAAGTTTGACATTACAATCTCTGAGAGCAAGCCAACATAAAATTTGAGCACGTCGATATCAATCTCTAAGATCACAGGGTACTTAAAGAAAATCACTATGCATTCTCACTACAATGACATGAACTATCATGAGATCCGATGTGTAGTAGTTGACAATTGAAAATGGGATATCTGAAAGTTCTTCAAATAAACTTGGGTTCTTATCAAGATCTTTACAGAGATGTAGCTAATTATTCTCTTTGGTTTGCTTTCAAGACTATCAGACGTGCTATCATGGGGGTATCTATGGATACGACATTGACCATGTGCTTTAAAACCTACTTGTTTTCATCCCAATAGCTTCTATGTGTTAGATTTTAAACCATTTGGTTCTGTGGCTTTTGAACTTCTTTCCCCTTTATTCTGTTTTGTTGAAGTTTTTTAAGCTACTTTTTTTTAATCCTTTTTTAAGCTACTTGATGAACTCTTTCTTTGGTTAATGGAACCAATCTGCCTACTTTTCTGCAGGAATGTGAGGAACTAATGGCTAAAGGGATTACAGGAACTGGGCAAGGCTTTGATCTTCCTGGGAGACGTTTGGGTGGGTTTACCCACCAACCACCTTTGTCATCATTACGACAGAATGCTCTGGCCGCTGCACAAAATCGAGCACAGGGTGGAGCGTTGTTGCCATCTGGGCCTAAGCGTATTGGTGGTGATAGCAGCATAATGTCTGCACTCAGCCCAATACAAGCTGCTGCTATGGCTGCAGAAAGGAGATTGCACGATGATGTTTGGTGTGGATCCAATTCTTCCAAGAGTGAAGGGTCTTCTGCAACGTTTAGAGATTCTGCATTAGGGGAGGACGGATCTGATCAAACTTCACATATTGGATCCGGGAGTAGTCCAGAAACTACAGATGTTCGCTTGATGTGGCAATGCAATACCTGTACATTGCTCAATCAAGTAAAGCCTCTCTTCTTCCTTTAACTTTTTCTCCTTTATTCCCTGCTGCAATGTATGTTATTCCTGGAATTTTTGACATTCATTACGACCTGATGAATCTCAGTACGAGATTGATGAGACTTTTCTTAAGAGCCGAATCGTTTTAAATGCTTGTTTTGGTAATATTGCACTGTTTCTCTGAATTGGAATACAGATAGTTGAAGAAGATTTACTGATAAGTGGACAAATTTGGATGATGTCTTCCATCGATACAGTTACCTCTATTCCATATGTGCCTTTTATCCTGACATCATCTTTAAAGTTACCTTCTAGTTTATTAATCTTAATTTTTGAGAAGTGTAAAGGCCAGATCAGAAGTTGCACTTGCAGAATGTTTTTGATATGTAAAGATATTAGATATCTATGACCGACATTGATACTTGCGATTCCTAACTACTTATGAAGCTTCCAAAATGAAAATGTGAAACTGTAAGATGCTTATCCGAACTACGGATTTACAATTTGAATAATCTAGTCTTGAGTTAATCCTTATCCCAATCCCAGTTTGTCAACCTGCTGTATGTATCTTATGTTCAAGGGGAAAAATACATGAGTTCATGCGGACACATTTGTTTTTACTCGGTGAAAGCTTTCTTCTTGTGAAACTAGTATTTACATTCCAGTTGGATAGAGGATTATCATATGTGCTTTTCTTAATGTTTTTTAACCTCTGCTACATCGATTGTCTATAGTTTCTATCTGTCTTTTTTAAAAGGAAGTGGATGTACTTGGTTTGTTTCTGTGAATTCCTTAGTGGTTAAAACTGATTCTGTGACCATCGCCTGAAGTAGTGAATCTCGTTTACTTTATCATACAACCATGGAGAAATGATATGCATCACTTATTTATAGAAATAAGTACATTATGCACCTAAGTGATTTTCCACGAACTGCCAAGCGCCAACATATACTTCTACGTCATTCTTAGAATCACTGGAAGCGCTCTCTCTCTGTCTCTCTCTCTCTTTCTCTCTCTCTCTCTCATGTGTGTGTGTTGGGCACTTTTTTTCAATACCTTTTGATGTAATTGCAGCCGTTGGCTCTGGTATGTGAAGCCTGTGGAACTCAAAAGCATAGGGGTCCTGGAACGAAGTCCAAGGTCTGGTCTTGCAAATTCTGTACATTAAATAACACCGCTGAGGGAGACAGATGCATAGCTTGTGGAGAGTGGAGATATTCATACGGCCCACCCATCTCCGCTAGTGGACCCTCTCTTGGTACCTGAAATTGAAAGTGCTAAATTGACATAGGGCCAAGACAGATGCCAGCCTCTGGGATGATGTCCAGGTTACGTAACATGTAAACCTTAGATGGATCATACAGTCACATTCAGGCACATAGTTTAATTGATGTTACCTAAATTGTAACTTTTTTGATCGAAATATATAGTCAAATCACTATGTATCATGTATGTTATGGAAGGGATGCCTGCACATAATGGTACTTATAAGGTTATTTAATCTAATAATAGTGTTTAACCACGCCGTTGTATGCTAATATTGTTGCATAAATTGCTAAATTGAGTGAAGTGCTTTTTTGTGGTATAAATAGGACAGAAGTTGTCACTTGAAGCAAATTGAAATGTCATAAATCAAAAGAAGAAAGAAATGAAAAGATGGCAGAAAGTTGTCAGTTGCTGCCAAAATTGTGTACTACAATTCTTCTATCGTTCTTCATTTTACGGTACCCATGATTTTGATGCACTGTAGTTTATTAGTATGTTTTATGTAACCATCGGTTACTTTGTGTTTGTTGGTCTTTCAGGTGTGGCAACAACTACGTATTTTGATATTAATGTCCATCTTAATGGGAAAATCAATGAGATTAAATATATATATATATATATCCAAATAGGTACTTCACATCAGAATACATGATAACAGTATAATATTTATTGAGAAATTGACAAATTGGGGTCGTTTCTTTCATCATATGGATATGCTTACGCCTAATGCAGCGCTTCCTTTATGCTGGCATTTTCTTTAAAGTCCGTGTGAAAGGTGAAATGGAGCTTTTGGAAGATATTAATAGGCTGGGCTCATTCAACGAGTTGTTTACAGTATGCTGTTCTTATCAAAATGAAGTCCCTATCAGTATTTCAACATAATTGCTTTCTTTTTAAGTTTCTATCGTACATGCTTGTTCATGCAAGTTTGGAGTAATGCATTCAAATGAACGAGGAGTTGGGAGTGAGAGCTGAGGATCTTCTCCTTTGTATAATCATGCGACACCATCTTATTTCTCCGTAGGGACATGGAAAATAGGCTGGTTGTGTATCCGTCTTCATCAATTGCATTAGCTGTTATATCTTTCTAGTTGCATACTACGTCTTGTCATTCCATAAGAATCCTTGTCATTAGCTTAGTCATCCAGTATCTTCCGAGACTTGATTATTAGTTGAACAATTGCATTGATTTCTCTTCTTATGTTAGAATCATCAGGTCACACCCCCCGGACCTGCGGAGGTGATGTGCGGCACTGTATTGTGCACATCTGGGTTGTCTATTCGGTAATCTAACGGTCCAAATCTCATTTTCACCATCCGAGCATCTGGACCGTTCATTGCCGAGATGAAATCTGGACGGCCAAATGGATAGCCCGGATGTGCACAATACCATCCTGTATGACGCACACGGATCATTGATCTTGACAATGAATGGTTGGATATAATCTGAGCTTCTACAAATCCTATCCGTCCATTGTCTGAATGAAAATTTGAGCCGTTCATTGCCGAAATGGACGGCCAGATTGGTCGCACTACACATATAGTGCGGAAGGTGTGCTACAGCACCCCGGGTCCCTAAATTGGCTTCAAAACAATGAGTTTTTTTTTTTTTTTTTTAAATTCGTAACTTAGTCAACTTAGAATGAGTAAAATAATTTTACTTTTCCTGAATGCTGACATGCAATTCTGTAAGTGCTACCCCCGTTCCGGAACGAGTTTTAAGTACTTATTTTTTGAGAAGGCAATTTCAAGTTCAAAAATAATGAGCTTAATGAAATATAAAAATATGCAATATGGATCTTATTTGAAAGATCTTTCATACGGTGCAAAAAAAAAAATCAAAAAATTATTTTTTATTTACATTATTTTTGAGTTTAAAAATATAAAATAAGTACTTATTTTTTATGAAGTGTTTCGGAACGGAAGTAACTTAGAAATACTATAATAAAAAAGGGGGCCACCATAAGGGTTAGAAGGTTAAGCTTAGCCACTAAATCGGTAATATAATTTAGAGAAGCACCAACTAAGAATTATTTTTTCTATTTTCCTATTCTTTTTGGCCGACAGTAGTAAAGAAAAAGATTTTTAAAAAATTGTTATGGAAAGAAGAATAAAATTCATTAAAGATACATAAAAAAAAGAATTTTTTGCATTTTGTTTTTGTGGTGACATAACTCAGAGTTGAGTTTTGTTCATTCTCCACTTAAGAAGGTGAACATTACCTTCATTCTTATTAGTTGAAATGGTATGGACCACATCACAAAATGATGTCATGCTCACCAAAAAATGTATTGCATAATAAACATAACATTAATTTATGGTAGAGTCCACACCATTTTAACCAATAAGAGAGAGGTAATGTTCACCCTCCTCTTAAGTGGAAGATGAACAAAATTGCACCTAACTCACGTGCATGCATAGTATGTGACTTAGGTCACCACTGCAAAAGATTAAAAAAAAAAATGTTATGGAAAGTTAAATAAAATTCATTGAAGATAATAAAAAAGAAAAAGAAGAAGCTGATTATTTTGCCTTTTGTTTTTGTAGTCACATAACTCACGTGCATGCACATTATGCGACTTAGGTCACCACCGCAAATGTAATAGTTAAAATGTCTAAACAGTGCAATCTATTTAGAAAGTACTACATAAAACGTATACTTGAAGTGATTTCGAAACTGCCTTTTTTAAAAAAAAAAAAAAAAGTGATTTCGAAACTAAAAGAACACCAATAATCAATAAACCCTTAGATGAAAAGGTGTCTGTGATGAAGAACGAGAAATTTTAGAAATATCTATCCCAACTTCGATATTCAAACACATCTACTCCCTCCGTTCCGAAATGAAGGTCCATCTTTCCTTTTTGGGTTGTTCCAAAATGATGGTCCTTTTCCAAAAATGGAAGGAAAAATTTGGTGATTTTCCAAAAATGTCCCTCATAGGTGAATATAAGTGTTGTAAAGTAGGTAAAATATAGGGGTAATGGTGGAAATGATAGGTATTGTAGGTGTAATGATTGCATGTCCTTTTAAATAGTTGGAATTCCCAAGAGGGGCTCTCAATTTGGAACGGAGGGAGTAAATCATTTGCTTTAAGAAATCGGAGAAGCTATAATAACAATTACAAAAGTTTTATGCATTCGGTATTTAGTTTGGTAATTGCTAGAATAAATAGACAAACTATATATCGTCTCGGATGGAATGAATTTCGAAAATATTAATTTTTAGGGTCTTCTCTATCAAATTCTTTTTTTTGGCAACCATAATATTTATCGAATTTTTTTATTTTTTTAACCATTAATCTTTATCAATTGGAAATTCGGATGTAAAACGGGCGAATATGAAACCTAAAATATTTCCAAGTACCAAAAAAAAAATGTATATGAAACCTACACTGATGTAATTTTAAGAAGGCAAATTTTCGGATGAAGAAGTTCGCAAGATAAATGTTCCCCGCCATTGCGTATATATAAACAGAGCAGATCGGTAAACTGAGAGAGGGAGGAGAGCCAATGGCAGGAATGGAGAATCGTGAGAAATTCCAATACGAGAACGGCGACGACTATGAAGACATCACTGATGTACGCGCGCTCTCTCTCTCTCTCTCTCTCTCTCTCTCTCGTAATGTGTGGGTGCGCGTTTTGATGTACTTATTTAGAGTTTTTGGCCGAAATGGCCATAAAATATAAACATATTGGGAGAATACCCATCTTTTAAAACGTATTGTAAAAATATGCCATCACTCCTTTTCAAAAGGCGCTATAGCCGTTAGGCGCCATGTGGCCGCCACGTCGATAGCTCCTTTTGAAAAGGAGCTATATACGCAGCCCGTACATAGCTCCTTTTGAAAAGGAGTTATAATTTTTATCCCAATTTTTTCAAACGAACGTGTCATTTTAAGCCTAATATTTTTAACCCTAATAGCGCCTTTCGAGAAGGAGCTAATCCTGGGAAGTAGATAGCTCCTTTTGAAAAGGAGTTATAATTTAAACCCATTAACCCCGACAACAACACGCGTTAATTTTTTTAAACGAACGTTAGTTATCTCAATTTTTTAAACACAAAGTGTAGCTCCTTTGAAAATGAGTGATAGTAGATAGCTCCTTTTGAAAAGGAGTTATAATTTAAACCCATTAACCCCGACAACAACACCAACGTTAGATATCCCTTTTTTTTTTTTAAATGAACGTTAGCTATCTCAATTTTTTAAACACAAAGTGTAGCTCCTTTTGAAAATGAGTGATAATATAAACCCTTAATAGAAAGGAGCTATAATTTTAACCCCACCATATCTCAATTTTTTAAACACAATGTGTGAGAAATTTTCCCCTGTTTTTTGCAAAACATGTGGTTTTTTGAAAATAGTATTTTTTTTGCTATGTTCTAAAAGTCGCTATGCGCTAGTCGGGCGCTCGGCCACTGTCAAGCGATTAATCGGATTAACCGGCGATTAATGCTATTTGCACAAACAGGCAGACAGCACACAGGAAAAATTTAAAACCTTTCTTATACACGAGCGACGAAATATATCACTCGTAGGAAATGGAGGAGAGGCACCCCATACATAACACAAATTAAAGATTCAAAACATGAATGGGCGAAACCATGGACAACTCAGATATCCATACCAGCGAGGAATCGTATCTCATATGACCCAATACCACGAAATAACTAAATCAATCGCCAAGCCAACAACCAAAAACGAAAATTTCACAACAGCATTCAAACAAATTGCATCTTGAAAATTATCTATTCAGCCGAACCCTAGTATACACATACATATATACATATTCACATACATGAGACAAGGAAGATGGAGAGAGAAAGACTTACTGTGAGTGACAACAAAGGCTGGAGAGCACGCCGGAGATGAGAGAGCACGCCGATGAGAGAGCACGCTGGAGGAGGACGGCCGCTGGACGAGATCGCGCACCTTCGGAGGTCGCGATCGACGTGGAGTGATCTTTGGAAAGGGAAATATCGGATAGGAGGAGAAAAGGAGACGATTTGATTATTGTCTGAGTTTCTAACCTATCGCTCCTTTCCAAAAGGAGCTTTAATCTATAGCTCCTTTCCAAAAGGAGCTATAAATCTGACTTGGACTCTTCGCCACGTAGGACACCTATAGCGCCTTTTGAAAAGGAGCGATGGCATATTTTTACCAAACGTTTCGAAAGATGGGTATTCTCCCAATATGTTTATATTTTATGGCCATTTCGGCCAAAAACTCTACTTATTTATCGGTTATCTCTTGTTCATAACTTTTCCGGCTAGGGCTGTTCTATTGTAATTTCCTCAAGGCCTTTGAAATCCTATTACTATTGCTGTTGTTTTGTGTGTGTGGGACACGTTAGGAGGTCAGAAATATGGACAAATGGGAGTTTTAACTCCTGATGAAAAAGGCACTTCATGAAGCTTCCCGGAAGTTGGTTGATTTATTTTGTCCCTTTTTAAATACTGAACAAGAAAACGTCCATTTAGATGAAATTAGGATTGCCTCCTAGAATCTATAATTGCCTCAAAAGATCCAATTTTCCGTAGACATGTAATGGTATTGTTAATGTTAACCATCTTTTGTTTTTAATAAAAACTTTTAAATTCTGTACTAAATCAGAAATGACTGAAAAAGAGATCTTAAAAATCCTTTGGACTATTGCCGTATGGAGGTCGCAGAATAACTGGAACGAATTTTTTGTGGCTTTTAGTTTGCTATTGTTAGGCGCTAATTTCGACATGGAAGATATATTCTATAAAATACGACCACTTTTTATCACTCTTAATTTAATTAAAATAGCATCATTCATTTTCGCACGGGTACTTATAATGTATACCTATAAAAAATATGTTTTTTTTTGTCTTAATTTTGTAAAAATGGCGTATCCGCACGGTCCATGTCTTGTCCGCATCCCATGTATACTGTCCCAGCCTGAGGCCACACCAGTTGAAAAGAATTTTCTATGTTTGCGCATTTGCTGATTTAACTACGTTCACGACAGCTAGGATTGAGAGGAGGAGCTTGAGCAAAGGGTCCTACCAAAGGATTATGTGACCTAGTTTTTTACTCCTCCCCAAGCCCCTATCCAGTATCTGATATACCCTTCTGTTCTGCCTATTATGGTATGTGGATCCATTGTCTTATGCCTGAAAATTCTGTTGTTTCGTCCACACCATAAGTAGTAAGATTGCAGCTAAGGATGACATGAACTCAATTCTGTACCAAGGATTTACCCCCTAATGTGATCAATGGCCCAGCTTATCTCATCCCCCATCCTAGCAGGCATATGACCAACTCTTTTCTTTCTAGGGAAAAAATAACCCCGGACATCTGCTGAATATTGATATTCAAAGCATAAGTGGTTTTGAGATTCAGGTCCCCCACTGCACAGCACACGCCGTGTCTGATGCAACTCCTTGTACAGCCAACCTATCCCTTGTAGCACAGCTCTCCAGAACAGCCATCCATTAGATCACTGCCCTCTTTTTTGTTTGTTTCGCTTAAATGATGATTTTGAGGAGGCAAGGGAAGGGAAGCTGATGGGTTGACTCCCAAGGATTTTACTTGCGAACACTCTCTCATTGGTTACTGCGATTATTGAACAACTGAAACTGCATTTTCTTGATCATTAAAGAAATTGATAGTGAAGAAGATGAGAGCCTATTGAGGCAAATTGTTGTACAAAACTTATTGTGGTGTTTTTAAAAAAAAAAAACAGGAGGACATGGCAACATTGGGTAAAAAACTTTCAGAATTGGAGGAAAAGCTTTGGATGGCGAATGTAGACCTTGAAAGGCTTTTGGAGGCAGAGAAGAGTTTCACATGCTTAAGGAATGGAGCGCGTTTAAAGACGAAGTGATTGCAGGGACCAACCAAGAGATTGCTAGCCGCAAGCGTAAGGAACTGACTGCAAAGCTTAAGGAACAGCTTGCAAAGCTTAAGGAACAGCTTGCAAAGGATGAGGAACAGTTTACAAAGGAGGAGGAACAGCTTGCAAAGGATAAGGAACGGCTTGCAAAGGATAAGGCAAGTCTTGACGAACAGATTGCTACGGCAAACAAGGAGCATGCAAAGCTTAAAGAACAGCGCACATGTTGCTCAACAGGGAGAAAGCAAAGGGTAAGATATTTTCATTCTTAAATTCTTTCTGAAGCTTGTGTCTCTTTGTGTGTTATATGTCCACACATTGAAGGGACAACGCACAATGGCATCTAATCTATTTAATTGGATTTCTCTAGTTTTTTTCGAAGCATATAAATAGTATAATGCCAATTATGTAATTGTAATCTATGAGTCTATGACGGCCTTGGGGTTTGATATACTTACTTTCCTGTTGCAGATTTCAGAAGTAGGATACTGGTTTCCAACTTTTTTGTGGGGCTTATGGATGCCTTTAAAAGGCAGATGTCCACAAGATGTTGGCTATGATTTCTTTCTTTGTTTTTCTCATGTTTTTGCATTGTCTATATATGTGTTACACACGTCCACACGACATATATCACTGTAAACAATTTTAACTGCATTTTATAAATAGTTTGTTGGCTTTCAGATTTATTCGGCTGATTTTGTTTTTTGACAAGTGATTTTTGGTTGAATTGCAGGAACTCAGACCGGGGAAAGCGAGAAGGAAACATATGCTGCCTGCTAATTTAACATGCTAGGCATAGGCCAATGACTTGGGTCTTTTAAGTGGGACTCTATGTTGGCATTTTATTCTCTTTTTTGTTTTGAAGTAGAAATCTTTCAATCCCGTACAAGTAGGCGGCTGATCTCTTTGCGGACTGCATGGCAGGATTTCTTTCTTTCTGAAACTAAGCCATTACAGTATGCTGTGCGTGTTTGACATTAAATGAAGCCTCCATTAGTATTTCAACATAATTGCTTTCTGAAAGATTGAACTTTGTGTAGCGGGCCGAGAACAACTATGACTCAACTGGGGGCCACCTCTGCTCCACTGCCACCGCCAGCTGTCGCACGTGGCAGCAAACCCACTCCACCGGGGCTCGGCCTGAGCCAAGGCATACCAGTCGTCGGCTTTGCCTATGCCTCGCATCCGGCGACGGACAAGATTGTGTCGTGCTCGGCCACCATTTGGCGGCGGCCCCGTAGACGATATTTGCCTAGCCCAAATTCCCTTCGGGCTCTGCTACCCTTAAAGCTCGGCAACCGCCATGGTCTTCCGGGCTCGGCCTGAGCCAAGGCGTACCAGTCGTCGGCTCTGCCTTTGCCTCGCGTACGGCGACGGAAAGATTACGTCATGTTCGGCCACCCCTCGATTGGCGATTCCGCAGACAACTCCCGGGCCGCGCGCCCTCGGCCTCGGCCACCCGTCGGTTGGCGATTCCTCAGACAACTCCCGCCCGGGCCGCTTGCCCTCGGCCTCGGCCACCCGTCGGTTGGCGATTCCGCAGACAACTCCCGCCCGGGCCGCGCGCCCTCGGCCTCGGCCACCCTTCGGTTGGCGATTCCGCAGACAACTCCCGCCCAGGCCGCGCGCCCTCGGCCTCGGCCACCCGTCGGTTGGCGATTCCGTAGACAACTCCCGCCCGGGCCGCGCGCCCTAGGCCTCGGCCACCCGTCGGTTGGCGATTCCCAGACAACTCCCGCCCGAGCCGCGCGCCCTCGGCCTCGGCCACCCTCATGCTCGGCATTCTCCATTACCTGACATGCTCGGCCACCCGCGCGGCCACCCGTGCGGTCACGCGCCCACCCACGTGCAAAGACGGTTACGCCTGATAATCATGAGCACACATGGGTCATGCCAGCTCACCCCCCAAAAGCGGTTACCAGATCTGGACGGTGACGTCACGATGACGCCCCTTAGCCCGCGCAAGGCACGTGCCCGTGCTTGGAGAGCAAGTCAAGGGGACTCTATAAATACCAAAGGATAACGCCTCTGGGAAGGTACGCAACCATAGACACACTCATACGCGAATACTCACTCGAAACCCTAGTCTCTTCCCTCTCTCTCTGCACATACTCATCCTCTCGCCGGAGGGCCTTGCCGGGCAACCCCCGGCCAGGTCCTAGTCGTGCGTTCATTGTGCAGGCTAGGCGGAGAAGGCTAGGCAACTACCGGACCAGCGGAGGAAGGAAGCTGAACGAGGATCACGGGCCACACACTTTGAATGCCTTAAATTCAATAAATCCACTTGGTTTCCCCCTCTAGAATTGAACTCTCCCTTTCTCTACAATAACAACCGTTGTTCTCTCTCCCTATAGCACGAATTTGCAGTGAGGTTCATGGCATGTGAGAGTTCTAATTATAAGGCGAAGGGCATAGTCTTTGCATGTCTACGGATTGGAAGAGGCAAAGGTGGTAATGAAGGTGATTGGACTACCCTCTACTAATTGATTTTGCGGGGCTTACAATGGAGATGCTGATGTAGATAGTACTAAAAAAAAAGTAGCTGCTAAACTAGGAAAATTGGCCTTATCAGGTATAATAATTTGGCTCAAATTTGTTGAGCGTGGTACTTCTTAGAGGATGGGATTTGAGAGGGTTAAAATGCATCTCAAGAGTGCATTCAAGCAGGGGCCCCTCTTCTCTCCAGCGTACACAGAACGCAACCCGGCCTCACGGTGGGGGAGGGTGCCACCTCCTCCCCTGCCACACCCACCACCCCACCGCCTGTAAAACACCCCACCTCTCCATGAATAAGAACCCCTTAGTCCTTTCTGCCAACTAGCGCGTCCCATCAGAGCGAGTTCTGTCCTCCGTCTCCTCGCCTCCGCTTCTTCTCCACTGCCTCCAGCGCTGTCTCTCGAGTCTCCTGCTGCTCCAGCGAGGACGCAGGCAAAGCTCCTCCGTTTCAGCCATGCAGGCCCTCTCTCAAACGCCCAGTCGGTCAGATCCCCCCTATTCCGATTGCCCCTTTTGGCTGGTCTTTTTTCAAAACCCGACCGGTCTTTTTTCCGATTGGATCCCGTTGGATTCAATCGGGCGTGTGCATGGTTGAGACTTGTTTTGGGTGTTTTTGTTTGGTTTTTATTGCAAGTTGTTGGGAGCTTCATGGTTTCGTGAAGATTTCTCTGGTTTTGGCTACCCGATCTGAGTCGGCCGCTGTTTCAATATGGGCGTGATCTAGCTAGCGGCGTGGTCACTTTGGTTGGAGTGGGCTCGGCGGGTTTATCTGGTTTATTTGCTCGGTGATTGGTGACTCTTGCTACTTCGGTTGTGGTTCCTTTGTGGTGCATTAGTTTCGATTTAGTTCTAAGTTTTCAGCTATTTTCGGAGTGATGGGGTGGTTGCGTATAATCTTGCAGTGTTGGTGGTTAATTGGCTTTCAGTAGTTCATCTTTTAATAACCATGGTTACGGTGTGATTCTGTTTTTTCTATATCGATTCTGCACTGTAGTTGTCTCATCGGCCATCTAGTTGCATATGATTTTACCATGCACGCAGCGCTCTCTACCAAAAGAGCAAAAAAAAAGCCACTATAGTGGCATTAGATGTGCTAGGTTGGCATCGACTGGTCTCTATGGGAAGCATCGTCAATTGTGAAACTACCGTGATAGCTCGATATTGAGAAATAGCACGCGCGGCTCTGACACCTGACCGTCTGATCAATTTATTGCTGGACTCGATTCCTTCGTTTGGTTTAGGCGTGTTATCTGTCTTCCTGTATGTAATAGGTTTTTGTAACAGTTGTATTAGTTGAACTCGGTAGCTTGTAATCATCATATTTTTCAATGTATTTCTCACGTGTCTCAAAAAAAAATGTACCTTTCTTTTTCCTTTTCCTTTTTTTTAAAAATCTGTTTGGTACCTTTCATTCGACAGCCCAAATGTTCTGCACGGGTACCACATCAGCGGTACCCTATTTGCTTTTTGGTTGCAAATTGGCTACGTAAGACCTCTAGGGAATTGCAATTCCACAAACAAACCTGTACAAAGAACTCGAAAGAGTTTCCTATTCTGAGCTGCTGTCTTGAGAACTTCCAAAACTACTCTGGAGAAACCATGCACCAAAATGGTACAGCCACCAAAAATAAAATCTCGGGTAAGCATTGCAATGATTTTTCGTGCCTGCAAATCAGAACTTCATTAAGAGCACCCAAAAAAAAATTTTGCGAGGATCAGAAATCCAAGTTCAATCTGTTGAAGAAGGTCGCCCCTTAATCGACGATGAGATTGCATACCTTGTAAGATATCTCCCCAAACTTTTCAGTGCGTTCATTGAGGCGAGACTTAGCTGAAGTAACGTCCTCACACTCTAAAGTTGAAGTTCTTGTTACGTAGCGCATGAAAATATCACAGCCAGCCGTCAAAGAGATGGAGTTTAGTGTCCCATGCCTGAATATACAGAGATAAAGAAAAATTAACTTGTTTCTTCCTCTTTCAAAAATTTTAAACTAGACCATTCAGTCTAGGTTGATACTGGTCACCTTGCTCATTTTAAACTCCGTGTAATAAAGAGGGAAGGCAGTACTCTTTTATTTGGGGTTTGAGAGTAAAACATTGTATTGATTTGTTCCATGGCCGAGAGAGAGAGAGAGAGAGAGAGAGAGAGGATTCCTCACGCATGAAAACACCCCCCATACATTCCACCAAAAATGTTATAAAGTTTCTTCACCTGATTGAATTTGGAAAAAAATCTTCAGTGATATAACTCAAATAGCGTTAGTCATCAACCTAACTTTCATCCATAGTAGGAATGCTAGTAATAGAGGACCTTTTCCGATTCCATATTTGTTGACCTTATTACGAGTAATTAAGTATTCCCACATCACAAAATGTGAGGATAGAGTGGGGTCGCACATATCCGAGTTTACCTTGGCCCACCATAGGAGGAATTGGTACTTGGGAGTTCCTCATCATTTAAAAAAAGCCCTCCCTAATTGCAATAGACAAAGATGGGCAGGCTAACGTATATGCACAGACTATACAGATTCTCTCTATTATATCTGTACCTTTAGGTAGGTCACAGAGCATTATGTATTTTCCTGTTAGTTTGTCCGAAATTCTCTGTTAAGTAAATTAGAAATCAGGAAATAAGGGATTGCCTCCTGTGTATAAAAAAAAAATGAGATTACAAAAATGGCCCTTACCCGACCAAAATCATGAAAAAGATCGAACCAATCTATGAATTCGTCAAGGGAAGGATTCATCCGAGGTTCTCTTTGAACTCATGCTGTTACTCCTGATCAAACTAACGCTGCTTACCACTTCTTCCACTGGTTTATTGCGTAGAACAAGGCTTTGTGTCCCTTTTGTTGACATCTAGGCTTCCATTTTGTTGGCACCTCAAATGCCTTAGTACCCACTACTTTTAAAAGAAACAACGAGCAATGGGAGGAATGTGTTCAAACAGCCAACCTCCAGATAAACCACCAGTCAAATCAAGTTCTGAAATTATTTCCACGACTTGCCAGTGTGGCAGTGCATCAAGTCATTAACATTGGGCTTCTTCAGCTATGTACTCTCCAAACAATTGAACACAAATATACAATCTTATTAGCTAAAAGCATATTATCGAGCACAAAGTTCAAGAGTAGGATTGGAATTCCCATCCACTCTTTCTTTGGTAAACTATGATCTTCCAGTATTAGACAAACAAACCACAAACACAGCAGTTACTAGCACTGTCAAAACTTTTTACAGACTCAAAACCAACTGAATGAGAACGGAATAACAGACCAAAACAATCAGGAAGCAAAGACCTTCCTAGGAATCCTCAAGAAGCAGCAGTGGTGAAATCCCAAGGAGAATTGTTGATTCCTTTCCAAGAGCCAAGGCAAGCACGAATGTCCCATATGATTAAGCACTGTAGAGAGGAGCAATCCGTACAATGGTTTTGAAGAACCCTTCCATCCCTTTCCCTCCACAACCAATACATTGTCACTTCCAGTTTCTTACAACATACACACAGTTATATTTTATAAACTTAGCAAACAGCTCAACCGGGGTAAAAAACACGAGTCCTAGTGAAAAAGCTCATCTATACCCATCCCATGCACAGTTAAGTGGGACAATAATTGCATTCCTAGGTCATAAAGGGCACGCTCATCCATTCTTATTGTTTCGGAAGGAGGAGTTGAAGCAAAGCTAGCAGCTACCCACCTCGAAATCATCTAGTGACTTGGTGCTACTGCCCAATGAAGTTCTTTGAATCCCAAAGTGCATTCTAGATGAGACCCAGAAAGAATATCTAACTCTGTGATGTAACTAGCAGCTTCTAGAGAGGTATTTTATTTTATTTTGTTAGTTTTTATATTTTGGGACCGGTAGTGTCCCCGCTTATTGTACTGTATTTACTTTGGTTGGGTTTGTTAATAATATTGGGTTGATCGGGTTCAGTCGAAAAAAACTGTGATTAAAAAATCAAGAACATCTTTAACTGAACCGGTCTATCAACCAACTTTGCACAAACTTACCTAATTGAATTCTGCATTCTAGTGATTCCCAATAAATTGTAGGAACACATTTCCATGTCCACTCCCACTTAATCACAAATACTGCTTTCATAAAACTAATCAACAAAGAAAACCGTAGCTAACAATGCCTGATTTTCAACCCCCTACTGTTCGCCGCGCTTGCGCTTGCTGTGCTACCCGATATCCTCATTGGCCTTAAAAGCATCCTGAAAGTTGTCAAAGCTGGCAAAACCTGGCTCAATAGGAGGCCATAGATCCCCAGGCTAGCAAAACCACCACAATAATTTTTGTTAATATGCTACCTTTATCATTTGAAGAAATAAACAAGTACTAATGAAAAACTATATTAGAAAGAATAATTTTAGACACGTCTTAGTGAAGAGTATTTGCTGGAAGGAGAACTTGAAGGCATCCATTTGTTTTTGGGAACATGACTGGTTGGGGAAACAAAGCTTTAAGTCTGACTTCCCAAGATTGTTTCTGTTATCTACTCAAAATGAGGCCAACTTCTGTGACAAGATAATGGCATAGGGGGTGGAACCTCGTTTTGGCAGAATTATGTTTGAATGGGAAGTTTTTATGGGGTAATTAATATTTGCGATCATTAGTTGCAATTCAAAAACAACCTGCATTTCTATGTCAACAATAAAAAGTATCAATTGTCCCCCAAAATTTATCATGAAAAATAGATATAATATATAACTATTCATATATAACTATTCACAAGTCATTGGCATTCTCAAACAAAATCAACTTGCAGTGAGAGCAAATAAATAAGTTGTACCATAAAGCATTACATGAATACCACATTCAATGTAATTGACTTGCTATTTTCACATAAATGATTTGCAACAGAAACGTAAATAATAGCATCGATATAGAGATATCATTTCCGATTTTCAAAATTGATATTAAGCATGTACAGAAACACAATGCACTATTAAATACATGTTCACCAACAATGATGTCTATATCTCAACTTGAAACCGAAAATTTTGCACATATAATCCCCACATTTATTGCAAGGAAAAGAGCACAAAACCATGTGCATGCCCACAAATATACATTCAATAGCCATTGCCCAGAAATAATTCTTACAAGAAGATTAAATCCTTGACATTCACAGTGGGCCTCATATTACACTACTGTATACTCTCAGTTAAAGGACATGTTATACATTAAACAGTTTCGCGTACATTCATGTTTATCGAAATGATAGTTCGGATTAGACATAATCAACACATTATAACACATTATAATTCGGCTAACTTCATAATAGATGCATAAAATGAAGACCAAAAATAGTTCTCTTTTTTTCACACCAATATTGCAATTACCTCTGGCCTGGAGACTTCTTCCCTCAATAGCATTCTCCTCTCTCATCTCTTTTCCACAGAAGCCGCATCCACATCAACCTTTTTATGCACAGCGTACAACTTGCCATGCGTTGCTTCACACTGGGCCCAATCCGACTCCAACTTGGCCTTTTGCATGCTCAGAGAGGTTGGCCTGCTCCATATCCAATGCCTCCTTCTCGCTGGCAATCCCGACCAATGCCTCAATTGCCTCAATTAATGCTAATAATGCAGGACTTTATTAAAGGTCCCGTCCCACTTTCTTTCTAAATCTACTTTTTCAAAAATAATGTAATTTCAAACTCAAATATAATAAAAATGAAAAATATTTTTTTGATTTTTTTTTGCACCATTTAAAAGATTTCAATGAGATCTATCAAATAAGATTCATATTTATAGGAAAATTATTTGCGTAAACACATGATTTTTGAGCTTGAAATTACCTTCTTTTTCAAGAAATATCTTTTTTGAGAATGTGGAACGGCACCTAAATACCTGATTGCCCGAACTCCAATGCCTCTAATTTGTGAGATGATATATGCTCAATAGGTGGTATTGGGTGTACGTAGGAAATAAATCTTTTTTTGGTTACATAACCAGTTGGGGAAACGGAGCTTGAAGTATGACTTCTCCAAGTGTGATCTTACATTTTATAGCCATCTAGCTCTTCATGGGACAACTAGAATCATCTTGATACAATGGCTTATATTTTCCTTCCAGAACCCTCCTAGAAAAAAGAGAGGAGTATAGTCTTTCTACCTCTAAGACATTCTATACCTCTCCACACAAATCTAAGCATATAGTGGAGTCTTCTATAATCTTTTCGAATATTTTTGATTCTTCTGAAACTTCCTATGTTAAATCAGAATTAACATCGGTTCATCGGGTCAGGACATTCATTTGATATGTTTTTGGATACAAAAGACCGAAACAAACGGGAAAAAAACATTATACAAAAGCTTCGATCTATTGGTGCATGTGTCATATTGCATTCCAATTACTTGCTACTTGTTATTATATACTCTAATTGAGTGATGATATGAGCAAAAGGAAACCACTTAATTATCATTATCTCTTTTTAGATTGTCAATGTAACTGAAAACACGAAAAAGTATTGCATATAGGAGTATTTGTTTTCTTGCTACTTCTTATTATATATACTCTAATTGAGTGATGATAAGAGCAAAAGGAAATCACTTAATTATCATTATCTCTTTTTAGATTGTCAATGTAACTGAAAATACGAAAAAGTATTGCATATAGGAGTATTTGTTTAATATTTAGTTTGACGTCTGTATCTTTTTCTTGCTATGTAGTATATAGGTTGGAATCCTGCTATGTATATATATCAATAACATACTTATTGTCTATGTTGGCTTGTCTTGCCCCAAAAAAAAAAAAAAAAAAATTAATCAAAAGAGGGTATATACGTGCAATAGTTTAAATTTTTTTTACTACTTTCAAACAAAAAATTTACCTCTTTGTTGAAAGTTTTGATTAGAAAGTGAAAAGAGAAAAGAAGTTAATGATTCTGAGTGTTATGACAAATTTGATTAATGAGAGAAGGGAAAGAGATAGTGGTAGTGTGGTGGGGTTGTCCTTATACTTTTAAAGGATAATTTTATTTATTTTTGGTTTTTCATTAGCTTTGCTGAGATAATGAGATGGTTAGATTTGCGTATTGTCAATAAAATAAGGATATTTTGTTATAGACTTCACGGAATTCAATAATTTTTTTCTTAAAATCACACATGGATTGAAATAAGAAAGTTCTAATGCAATACAAGTGAGAACTTTTGACCTATATATCTAGTACAAAGTCTTTTTTCTAGTGAAAATTCAAGAAAAATGAAGTCATGTGCTAATCACGTGACCATACGAGGTATGGGGCTATCATTATATATCTGACGGGGAAAAGAAAAGCGGATAACATCATAATAAGCAGGGACAATCTTTAGTATTATGTTTCTTTATTTTGCATTGTTAAGGTGAAATTGTGAAAGGAGTTGGACTCTCACTGATCAAATTTGGGAACGGCTCCATAAAGCTTGTACTAGATCCTCCACTCTATGTGATGGACCAGCAAGAACCAAATACCATTGCAAGAAAAATGAATAAAGGGTGAAGAAGAAAGAATTTTAAAAGCAGCTAGCTCGAATGTTTGTTTACTTCTATTTTCACCATCGATTTTGTAGTCGTTGGATAATTAATAGTAATAATATCCAAGCCGTTTCCACCTACTATTACAAACCAAAACAACAAAATAATAATAATAATAATAATAAAACTTGGAAATACATCTACCTATGTTATTCACAAACACATATATCTACCTATACCTACAATTTATAGATCTTGTTTATTTATTAGTACCTATTAGGTTGTTGTCAATAAAACACTACTGTCTATACTATAGAATACTTACTACTTTGAAAAATACTATAAATACTCCATTTTTGTACAATATTAGGTTACAAGATAAATGCCATAAACGTCCACCGATTTTACTTACCAACTAGACTTGTATGTGCATGATAAGCAATGATTATTACTCCCTCCGCCCCATAATATTTGTCCGTTTCGCAAAACGAGGACGTAAAAATAATACAATTTTTGCAAGAAAAATTAAATTTTTTTTTAACAATTCACTAGATATCGATGAATTCTTTTAATTTATGAAAAAAGTTTAAATTTTTTCTTGAAAGAAATGCATTACTTTTGAGTTCTCGTTTTGCGAAACGGCCAAACATTTAGGGACGTAGGTAGTAGTATCTAATGACAAAATAGTTAAAAATCACACAAGCTACAATTATTATCGAAAAAAGGAATGAAAATCATTTCCGTTGAGAATTCACCAGATATGGAGTACTTCAAAGTCGATAGATAATTGGAAAAATGTTTCCGAAAGATGGAATTATCCTTAGTACGGCGCGAAAACATGTTTAGATTACCGTTACATGTATTTTTACTCCATGCTTATTACCTCGTTTTGTTTTGTTTTCCAATTAATGGATTTTTTTTACATGTGTTTTTAATCCCTAATTATTATACAGTAGTAAAAAGAAGAGAACCATATTGCACGTTTCTTAAACGCGGGTCATATTAGTGGAATCTCGATTCCCCTCCCCCTTTTCGATGGGCGATAGCGACCACCCCCCCTACTCCCACCACTCTCTCCTCCTCAAACTAGTCCAATAATACTCTCTCTCTCTCTCTCTCTCTCTCCTCGCTCGCTTGGTTTATCAAGTCACCACCCCTTCTTCCTCTTCTTTTCTCCCTCCTCTTCCAAGAACCTTCTCTCTCTCTCTCTCTCTCTCTCCACACACACATGGAAGAAGACTGGTTCCATGGGAAGATGGGATTGGTTGCAACAACAAATCCATCACCAAACCCCTCTCTCTAAAGTGACAAAAAGATTAGCCAGAAACGACTCGACCCTAATAATTACTCCTAGGGAATATTAAATTTAAAAACCCCCCCCCGCGTACCAGCTTTATTTGTCAATATTGGATTCTTCTATCATTTCCTATCTAATAATTAAACCATGAGAGGGATTCAACAACCACCAACACCGCCCGCCGCCGCCGGCTCCACCACCAATCGAAACAACCCACGGCGGCGGCGCCCCGACCTCACCCTCCCCCTCCCCCAACGCGACACCTCCCTCGCCGTCCCCCTCCCCCTCCCTCCCAGCTCCGCCCCGGCCTCCTCCTCGTCCTCAACCCAGCTCCCCTCCATCACCAGCCAGATCAACTTCTCCGACCTCGACCGGATCAACCGAATCGGGTCCGGCTCGGGCGGCACGGTCTACAAGGTCCTCCACAGACCCTCCGGCAAGCTCTACGCCCTGAAAGTGATCTACGGCCACCACGAGGACTCCGTCCGCCGCCAGATCTGCCGCGAGATCGAGATTCTCCGCGACGTCGACAACCCCAGCGTCGTCAAGTGCCACGACATGTTCGACCACAACAACGAAATCCAAGTCCTCTTAGAATACATGGATGGTGGGTCCCTCGAAGGAAGCCGAATCCACGACGAGCCATCCTTATCCGATTTCACCCGCCAGATCCTCTCGGGGCTCTACTACCTCCACCGCCACAGAATCGTCCACAGAGACATCAAGCCCTCCAACCTCCTCATCAACTCTCGCAAGCAGGTGAAGATAGCAGATTTCGGAGTGTCCAGAATCCTATCCCAGACGATGGATCCGTGCAATTCTTCGGTGGGGACGATCGCGTACATGAGTCCTGAACGGATTAATACGGATTTGAACCACGGGAAGTACGATGGGTACATGGGGGATATTTGGAGCTTGGGGGTTTCTATACTGGAGTTTTATTTGGGCCGGTTTCCATTTGCGGTGAGCCGGCAGGGGGATTGGGCCAGCCTCATGTGCGCGATCTGCCTGTCGCAGCCGCCCGAGGCGCCGCCGACGGCGTCGAGGGAGTTTCGGGATTTCATCGCGTGTTGTTTGCAGAGGGATCCGGCCAAGAGGTGGACTGCTCTGCAATTGTTGAGCCACCCTTTCATAATACAGAACGCCGGCGCAGCCAATAATCAGAACAATCAGGTTCATCAGCCTCACAACCCACCACCTCCGCGTCGATATTTTTCTTCTTCTTGAATGATATCTTTGTTGTTTTTTTATTTCTGGGTTTATCGAATTGTGTATTTTCCATATGATGGGGGTGGGGTGGGGAAGGTGGTTCGAGAGGGAAGGAAATCTGTTGCGTTGAGGGTTCAATCAATGAATGGATATTCTCTAATGATAATGTTTGCCAGGAAAAGGGGTAATTTTGGCCCAACTCTTTGGGGGTAAAACGTGTTTTTCCCCAAGAGGGTCGAATTTCCAGATTGGATTTGGGGAAATGGATTTCTGGCAACTGAATTTCTTTACTAGTTTTGGCTAATTAATTTGCTATCCATTGGTTAAATAGCTCATTACCAATAAGTACCTTGAGATGCTGTATACTCATTTGGTAGATTCCGATTGCCTTTGGAGGATTAATGCGTGAATCTTTTCCCCTCCATTTTCACTTCTTAGAAACTGAATTTCTTTACTAGTTTTGTCTAATTTTGCTATTCATTGGTTAAACAGCTCATTACCAATAAGTACCTTAAGATGCTGTGTACTCATTTGGTAGATTCCGATTGCCTTTGGAGGATTAATTCATGAATCTTTCCCCTCCATTTTCGCTTCTTAGATACCCTATCTTGTCATTTAACACTTAAGTGATGAATATCTTCATCGTACCCTACTACCCTTCTTTTAATTCGCTAGAGGGCGGGTAAAGAGTTGGTTGGATTTGTGAGAGAGATGGTATCAAGGTATGCGGTATCATTTTGGTTCTTTACTAACACAAGTAAACGACATGCCAACTATGGTGGGAAAGCATGGATATGGATGCCAAATACCGTACAATACGATACGGATACGACAAAATGGAAAAAGCTGAAAAAATTAAGATCCTTGTAGTACTAAGATACGGATATTGACAAATGTATCTCTTTGCTTATGCTTCCTTCCCTTTTTTTTTCATCATTGAGACAAGTACATCAAGCTATTTCTAATATCCATAGAATGCATCTCTAGATTAAGCTCGTCTTTTTGGGTAATTTTTTAGGCCAGGTTGAACTCCTAAAAGTGTGCTAGGTTAATGTTTTTCGATTTAGAAGGGGTTGTTTTGGGCATGGTATGCAAGAGTTCAGTTGACTGTTATTGGTACCCTATCTCTGCCTGAGCTAAACCATGACTTATGTGCTGTAGTTTCACTTTCGGTTTCCATACAGTAGGTTCTTAACTGGTAGGAAATGGTTTTCTTTGCTATTGTCATTTTCTGGCAAATGGTGCTTTCAAAGCGAATTATTTACAAAGTTTTCTGGAAACAGACTGCTCTTGGGAATTTTTTTCCAAAAATTGTTTTGAGAAGTTCTCATGTGAGATGTGTTTTTTTTTACTGTTAGCTCTCTTTTTTCTCTTTTTCAATCCACAAGTAGTCTTCCAAAGAATTCCTGGGGAACCTTGTACAGGGAGTTTTCTACTGTGTCAGGTACTGCATTTTTAAGTGAGGAATGCTACTGTATATCATTGGTTTCAGCTTTTTTTGTCAGGACTTCTATTGTTAAATGTTCTCTTATGTTTGTAAATTCTTAATTGTGGTTTGTTAACAACGAATTAAGCGAAATAATTTATTTGAGACAGAGTGATAGGAGAAGGTATAGTAGCAGGTACTTTGAGTAAAAAAATTGTGGCTTTAGAGAGAGAAGATGGGAAGATGACAAATCTAGAGGATAGATTAATCGTGTGAAAGATCAGACCCAACAACCGAAGCAAATAAGTTAACGAAGAGTATATTTTTCCGATAGGAAAGAGAACAAAAAATATGGAAGCCCACCAGTTCCGGGTCTGAGTCCGAGTAAAACGAAGCAACTGTCGAACCAAAGAGTTTATGGAAGCTCGTGCTCTTGCATATGCTTAAATGCTTTGGCGGCATCTTCAAGTTCAACTAATCTACTGAACCCTCGGAAGTGTGTAAACAGCCGAGCCGAGCTGAGCTTTTTTGAGCTAAGCTGAACGTCAGTGTGTTGAGCTTAGCTCAAGTTTGACTTGATTATTCAATGAGTCAAGCTAAACCGAGCCTTTATCGAGCCAGGTCTTAAGTTGCTTGCAAATTTACAATCAGTGCGGTTTGTTTAACGCCCCCCGCCCCCCCTCTCTTTCTACGTGGCACGCGGATTAGATTGGTATGCCGATTGGTATAAATGCTGGTGTGCCCCTATGCTGGGTTTTGGCCAACTTTGACATTCATTGTGTAAACACATATGGAAGCGTTGACAATTTCAATTAGGTGAACAAAAGACCCTTGAGGGCAGTGAGTTAGAGCGTCAGCTCTCAATCAAGATTTTCCCACCTGTTATTCCAACTTTTGGATTCTAGCGTTAGGTTTGGGTCTTGATTTGTCAAAAGGAAGGATGAAAGCAAAATGAACTTGTTTAGAAATAGTTGCTCAATTTCTTATTGCACAAATTCTTAATTTTTTTATTGAAAGGCCACCCGGTAGGCGGTGTTACGTGTTTACATGAATCTCGACAGTGTGGAAAAAGGGTCACGGTGTCATAAAAGTTTGTAGTAAAATGGAATTTGGAGTCCATGATGATGTGAGAAGTTCAGCCCTACAAGTACTCTCTATCATATTTGCTTTCACATCGAATGTGTTTTCTAGGTCTTTTCACAATTTCTTCTATGATGTAGCCTGTATTTGTCAAAACATTCTCAACAACGTCGGTGTAAAAGCACGCCGCTCGCCCGCCGGCCGGCCCGCCATTAGTCGCTAACGAATCGTTTGACATCATCAATTACTAGAACAATCACGCACAAACGAAGACTAATTACTTGGGTGGTGCCAATCATATTTGTTCTGATTAGGGAGGTAAAAAGAAACAAGTTGCTCCATTTATATTTAAAGTCAATACTCCTACTTGTTATCCGTAAAGCTGCTCGGTTACTTTTTGATCGGGTTCACATGAGATATTTTCAGTGTCACATGGTGTCCATACACGCATTTCACCTAGATTTGTTTTGGTAATGTTTAATGCAAAATAACCATAACACCCCCTCAAACCCAAACTAATCTGGGCCTTCTAAAACACATTTGAACTGTTGAGATGGGCGCAAGGATACTACGTGGCCGTGCCCACATGGCACTGAAAAAATTCTCGGGTTCACATAGATGATAGTCCGCTCTGGTAGGAAATTACTCCATATTTAAGTTGAACAAGAAAATTATGCTGGAAAATTGCTAAAAGTAAATTTAAACGATATACAAACCTGCCAAAAAAAAAAAGTAATTTGTTGTTACCACAGGCTATATACCGCAAATTACCTTGCACTTCAACTGTTTAAACCTTGTCTTTGGTATAAAGTACGGGGCAAATTAAGATTAATTCAAGATGTGCGCAAATTAACAATGGTGACTTTGTTTTGGGTAAAAAGAGCACAAAGTAAAGGGCAGTGATGAATTCGGAAGCTACAATCGCGGTAAGAAGGTGTTGTTTGTCTATTCATCAATGAGTCAAGCTAATCCGAGCCCTTATCCGATGTGTGCGCAAGCAGTGCACGAATCTCCTCCCTCCATCGATCGTGAGGAAAAAAGGTAAAGCTGATGCACATATTCCCTTTCACTTTGGCCTTTGGTGGGGAGAGGTATTTGCTTTTGTACGGCATCTTGTGGATAGTGGGCTTCGTTCGCTGTTCTTTTGGTATTTTCCAGAATGGCAATTGTGTGTATGAGAGAGAGAGAGCGCTTGTGTCTATGCAGCATGGGTTAGCGAGCGGACCAAAAGTTGTGAAACGAGTGGATTTGGTCGGATTTTGTATAGGATCCTGTATCCCCAATATGACAGAAACATCTTTGTCATGTTTCTTTTTCCGGGAAAGTAAAAAAAGGTGTTTACGTATGAGGTTGGAAAGGCTGCAATCCGTCGGCAAAAGGCCACTTGCGTAAATTTTGTTTTGAGACATGAAAGAGAAGCAATTTTTGGTCTCTTCTCTTTTGGTGAAACAATGCGAAAGCTACATGTATGATTAGCAAATGCTGTTTGTTACCCGGTACAAAAGAGATGATTAACGAATCCAAGACCAAGCAATGCATAATACTAACCAAAAACTAATTTGTAAACTGTATATATTACTCCCTCTTTGTTAAAAACCAAACTACTGCAATTTGTTGTATTTTTCTCTCATAGGTGAGGATGAGCTACTTCAATTTCAAATACGTTCTCTAACGTGCATTTTTCTGCTAATCGAAAGCATAAAAATTGTTGTCTGCTCTCTCCCATTGTATGAAAAAGTTATTTTTAATATCTGCGCTAATGAAGCACATAATTGATTAGTTAAATACAAAAATCTACTCGCTTTCTGCGTTACCATTCATTTTTGAGTGAGCGTCCCGGCATAATATCTTTTACAGGAAGACGTGTTTCACATAACTTAAACCTTGGACCTCTTGACCACCAAAATCATTTAAAAGCTGTGGGCCTGGTTTCAAGGCTATGATGTTGGGCTTCATCTCCTTGGTCTTGCAGTACAAAGTTATAGGCTGGTTAATGCCGGCGGCCTTACACTTCTGAGCTTATTATGGGCTTAAGCATGAATACTGACTTATGTAGAGTCTCCTAAGCAAGTCGTTTGGGGATTTGGATCTTACAATTAAGCCCTCCTCGCTGTGGGCCGTCTCATTGTTTATGGGTCCCTTTTGGGTTGTCCTAACTCTCAGTGACTCACCCGGCCGCTCAAACTAACCAAGGAGGTAAGAGAAGAAAGAGGGTTTTAATTCGAGCTATCCAAAAATATATTGGACGGCTCGGATGTGCCAAGTTGGTACCACGTACTCACCCGGCATCGAAAAATTTCTCAACTAACCAAAGACTTTTTTTTAAAGTTTGTACTGAAGACTGGACTGTTACTTTACACTCACTCGTAGTGGGTGTGAAGTCGAACTCACACATTATGACGGAAAAAAACAACTCACACATAATTTTATTTTGGTTTACACACTATTGTGAGGCAAGAAGCATTGCTCCGGTAGCATCAAATTACGTTTTGTACAATTGCATATCTACATCGGTCATATTTTAACTTATTTTGAATCTTGTTGTTTTATGGCCAAGTCATTCACAAACTATGTAAGTGCATGAAACACTACGGGCTAATTGTCTCAAAAGATCAAAAAGGTTAAATACGAATACAATATTTTAAAACACATTTAGATTTTTCAAACCAAACTGGTCTGGTATAATTCCAGTGCTCATTCTTCTTGGCTTGTTTATAAACCTACCGAACTTTGGGCGATGAATTTGGATTCTTACAAAATATTCATCCCCACTCTAGTGCACCTTCTCATTGCTTATGGCCACCGGTATGATCCTCTGTGCAGATGCCAGCCATTTTGGGTTGTTCTCTCGCCCAATGAGTGAATAGAGACTCACCCGACGGCACAAATTAATCAAAGACTTATAAAATTTGGAAGTATTCGAGAGATTATTGCTCTACTCTCTCGTTTGTGATATACATATTTAAAAGTTTGGTTCACACAATAATATTGTGTGGAGCTATGTTCTCCAGTAGCATCAAACTATATTTCGTACTATTGCGTATAAGCGTCGGTTATGTTTAACTTGTTTTGAATCTTGTATTTTTTAAGTTGGGCTAATCATTCACAACTATGCGAATCTTGTATATTTTAAGTTGGGCTAATCATTCACAACTATGCAAGTGCAGGAAAAAAATATCGTTGTGGATAAATTGTGCTTCAAATCGTCTCAGAAGATTAACAAGTCGAAAACGAAGGCAAGGTTTTAAATAAATTTTGTGGCCGAATAACTTGTGTAATTACACTTCTCTTAATTTTAATTATCTCGACTCGTTTATCATCCTAGCTAGTAGCTACCGTACTTGGGAAATCGAATTTTCCCCTTTTCTTCCATTTTCCGACCAAATTTTGATGATCCGAGCCGCTCAATGTATTCAAAACGTGATTTTAAGGGTACTCGCGAGAAATCAGCAAAAAAAAAAAAAGACCAAGAAGGGCTTCATTCGAGCAACTTTTATTTGAACCGTTCGATAAAAAACAAACAAAAACTGCTCGGATGAAGCCTTTCCCGGTCAATTTTTCTTCCAATTTCTCCTAAGTATCCTTAAAATCACGTTCTGAAGACATTGAGCGGCTCGGATCATCGAAATTCAATCGGAAAATGGGAGGTCCTTACCTTAACAAGGTAAGGGCGCCCTTACTTGATTGAAACTATATATATATATATATATAATATACAGTCATTTTCAAATAAGGAGGTTCTTATTTTAGTTAAAATAAGGACCTCCCCATTTCTCCCATTTTCCTTTTGAATTTAAGAGAAGGGGACTCTATATATGTGCCTACGTGGTTGCCTAGGAGAAAGTTGGGTGGGATTTGGAACATAAAAAAACCCTCTATGTGACATCTTCTCACTATCCACTTCACAAATAGAAATTGTTAAGGCTTCACGTAATGAAAAATATAAGGTATGCTATTTTTTTAATAACTGGATTTTCGAGTCAATTTGTACGCATCTCGACGAAATTAACAATCAGGCAAACTTCTAAAGGGTCCAAGATTTGAAAAGTGAATACAAATAACTCCTACTAAAAACCATGTCATTCTATTGACCGTCCTTTCATTTCAACAAAATCCATTTTGAGTTTCATTTTTTCCTAAATGAGTTTCAAATAGTGCAAACCAGAAAAACTTTTAGACGGGCTCTTCTGTTTTTTGGGTGAAAGTGAATTTGAAGGGAAAAAAGGAAAAAAAAAACTCTATACATATTTCAACGATCAAATTTAAGCAGGCAAAGAAAACAATATAACAATTTCTAGATTAAACGGAGTATAAAGATACAGTGACAATCACGTGATTCAATTCCATTAAATCAACAATTTAACAGAATTCCTAAGTAGCACTTACTACAAATTAGAAGGAACCAATAGTTAGACAAAATAAAATATAGTAG
Organism: Rhododendron mucronatum var. ripense; assembly: GCA_019656295.1. NCBI lineage: Eukaryota > Viridiplantae > Streptophyta > Magnoliopsida > Ericales > Ericaceae > Rhododendron > Rhododendron mucronatum. The sequence goes on from BPLT01000056.1 coordinate 722,417, forward strand.
TATCACTATAGTATTGTTCTCATTGAATGCACACTATTGAATCAATTACCACAAGTATATCAAACGATGGCAATTGTTATGTCTACGTGTCTCATTTTGTAAGTAGGATGACACAATCCCGACACAAATTTTCTTCAATATTAGCTATTGTACCCATTCAAGAAGATGAGAGAATAGTTAGTCGTGGCCGGAGTGGAGGCATCTATTGAGTGTTGACCATTGACAAATATATATCCCCATTTTTTCTAATCTCAAATCTTTTGATTTGTGATGCCTATATATTGTTAAGATACCGTCCTAGTTTATTATTGATAGATTTTAAAGTTTAGTAACCTTGAAATATAATCTAGGCACTACTTGGGGATGAGGTTTCTTTTAATATGCCATGAACTATAGTCTTTACATGCTTCTATTGGAATCTCTTTTCTATTAATTTGAGTGGAGTCAATTAAAAAGAATTACATAGATAAGTTTTATTAAGAAAAAAATATTTTAATATTGGCTAAAGAGTTTAATTTAAAATAGATTCTTACCTTAGCGAAATTTATCCAATTCAATATTATCCTTTAAAATGTGTCATATATTCAACACCAAAAAAGGTTTCAATTATGTATACATATTTATGAGTTTAATTTAATCATAGATAATCACCATAATATATAAGACAGTCATACCATCAAACTACCTTGTCTTTGTTATTTTCTACCCGTCAACTTTATAATGCATGTCCTAATAAAAACAAAAAAATCTAAAAAAAAATAACGATTAACGAAGTTAAAAAACCTGTGGAAGGGGGAAATTTTGGCCCTAAAAAGCCGTTGGCATGTCTTAATCCGGAAAGGAGAAGAAAAGAAAAGAAAAAGAAGAGAAATCGAAAACAACCCTCAGATCTAGCTATTTAAATGATCACGATATTGGAACTTATTACTACTGTTAATTAGTCAGAATAATAATACCTAATAATAATAATAATAATAATAATAACAACAACAAATCAAATCAAATTAGTAGTAAGCGCTACTTCGTGGAAACTTCCTTTCCTCTCTCTTACCACTTGCCGGCAACTTTACGCCTTCTCTCTCTCCGAAGTCCTATCCCTCTCTCTCACCCAGACGGAAAAGCAATTCTTGAATCCGCTACCTCCGTCAGCATCAACAAGCGCTCTCTCTCTCTCTCTCTCTCTCTCTCTCTCTCTCTCTCTCTCTCTCTCTCATATGCATTTGAATACCTACTGGCTCTTTTGTATGTATATGAAATCCAACCGTACTGTATTAAATTAGGTATACGGAATACAGTCATCTTGGACCAGTTTGAAAGTGGAAACTTTTCAGATCGAACGAGTAATTCCAGGTTACTTATTACTCTCTCTTTTTGCCCTTCTTGTATAGATGTTCATGTAGTAGTATTTATCTGTCGTTGATCCGCGTTGCAGTTGGTTTCAATTTAGGTTTTTGTTGGTAGTTTGTTCTGTTTCCTGACCTAGTGATTTTGGTAAGTTACCAATTGTGGTAAAGATTAAGTTGTTTGAGAATGGGTCCAAGAACATGTATGAAGCTTTGCGACAATGTTAATTTGTTTTTGAATTGCTTGCGCACTTGCACTCGTGTTGGCTGTCAACTGCAGTTTTACAATGTCCGAACCTGCACTTCATACTAGAGGATCACATTTACGTAAATGTATAGTTTCATTAGTGTAGTCGTGGGTAGATGGATGACATCCTTTTGGTACCCAAATTGATGACATCAGTTCATCGATGCAATTTTTCGAAATGGGTGCAATTAAGTTTTGTATCATTCTTTGCTCGTGCTACTATTTCAGGATCTCTTCTATCTCCTGAGTCCTGAGTGATTATTTCCCTCCTCAAACTTGTTCCCTGGATATGCATTTCAGATATTGAGCGGCTTTTCAATCACGCACTTTTCCATCTGTAGTAATGCTGGACTTCTGGAGTATACTTCCTGTACTTCCCTGGTTAGAAACTTAGAAATGCTTTAAGTGCGTAGAACTAGAAACTTATATCCAACCGGGCCAACCTAAAAGTTTAAGCTATTAGATGGAGAGCTCCCAACACAATATTAAGCGATCATCGGTTCGATACCCAACCAATGTGGGATTGTTGTCCTTAACATCCCCCACGTGCACCCACGTTTGAGGTGTGTGACATCTAGCCTCTTTTAGTGTCTATCGTCGTGATGGAATAGGCCTGGCTCTGATATTATGTATTAACTTCATATCATATCCAAAAGCTTAAGCTATTAGGTAGAAAGGTCTACACTTCATACTAAGTGATGACCCACCATACCCAACCAATCTGGGATTGTATTCCTAAATAGTTCTCAGCCGAATCTCCCATCCAGAGTCAATTTTTTGGTTATTTCACATCTAGGGCTGCAAACAAGCTGAATCGAGCTGAGTTTTAGAATTTTCAGGTTTGTTCGTTAAGTTTTCAAGCGAATTTGAGCTCAAGCTCAATGAAAATTTGACGAGCCATGCTCAAGCCGAGCTTGCTGAGGTTTGAGTTGAACTCGAACTTGTTCACGTGTCTTAACGAGTCAAAAACACTAGATATTTATGCTCTCAGGTCTAGAGTTGCTAATAAAATTCTATTTTGTACATAAAAGAGTTCATATATATAAAGTTATAAAACCATATAACATTGTAAGTCTTTAGTACTTTTTAAAAGCTTATACATGTACAAGTCATACAATTTTCATTATGTACTTGTAAAAGTCTATTCATATTCAAGATTATATGTGAAATTCTTATGGTATATATATACACTCGAGATTCATGAGCCCAATTGAGCCGAACACTGGCAGGTTCAGGTTTGGCTCATTTGTTAAACGAGCCTAAAATTGATGTTTAGGTTTGGTTCATTTGGTAACCAAATATTTTGGTACCCGAATCGAACATGAAAGAGCCTTTAATGAGTCGAGCCTCAAATAGTTCACGAACGACTTGGTTCATTTGCAGCACTATTCACATCTATTATTTTGGGGTGACATCACATCTAACTCTTGGACATTTTCACGCAAGTAACTTCATACCTGAAAGTGGTGAATTGTAGGATTCACAGCATGCTGTTGTGAATCTTGTGATCAAGAAAGTAGTGTCTTTCCATGGGACGGTATGTAAGCATTGCTTTGCGAAGCAACTAGGGAGATTTCTATGTTGAATTGGAGCAGACGCGTGGGTAGGAAATCAATGATGAATAAGAGCTGCAGAATAACATTTTTTCATGATAGTGCAAAAGTTAAATACTTATTGAATCTCTGCATTTAGCACGTAAACTGCATGATTCCAAAATATCAATCAGAAGGGTCTTATTTGTAGAGCATGTTTGTTGTCTTCTGAATAGGTTCTGCCAGAAGGTGGCATTTAAGTTGGCAAGTTTGCATGCCTTGTAAGCTTTGATTCATTTGACTTTGTTTATGATTTTAGAGGAATTCTGTTTCTCATAGAATTTTGGGAACATGAAGCAAGAAAGTTAGAAACCCTTTTGGTGAATTTTGCTAGAAATGGAATGGAGGCATAATGTTTAAATTTGGGGCTTTCATTGATTTCATAGTTGAGCTTCACCCTTTTGTGGACAACATGCCCAGGGATGCCATGTAAAGACATTATTGATGAACCCATTACACTGACATTAGTTGGTGAAGCGGGGTTCGAAAGTTTGTTTAGTTCTTTGACAGTTCTCATACTTTCTATAGGTTCTTAGCTTTGACAATGAAGTCTTCCGCATTCCAGCACCTCTCCAGAGAGCGGGAGTGCGAATTCACAAGTTTTTTTTACAGCTGGAGACTCTCTCTCTCTCTCTCTCTCTCTCTCTCTCTCTCTCTCTCTCTCTTTTAGTTTATCTTGTGGAAATCTATAGGAGGTAAACATGTATCAAGTTTGTGCTGCTTTCATGTCAAAATTGTATTTTCATTTCTACACGGGATGATGTCATTGCTCTTTGGAGCTTATCATCTTTTCTAGGATGTGAACCATCGCCCAATAGATGCATTAATTTAAAAGCTAGTTTTGGCGCATATATTGTTTCAAATTTGTGTTCCTTTTTTTTTTTATTTGTATTGCTTCGTGGAATCTTTGAACTAACACTGTTGGCCTGAGCGATGATGATGATGATGAAATGCTGGTTGAAGCACAGCTGTAGACTGATTAAACCATCAGAAAAGCTCAATTAGAAACCATGCAAATTATTTTCAGTACATTAAATTGATATCCTTTTTTGTCTGACTGAAATAATCATGTGTGGTTAACTAGGTTTATGTTCTAATCTCAATATGACGTTGTTAATGAATTCATCCTGTTTTGGCTGCAGGGTCGCGAGTTAGCATAGATGGAAGCAGAGTCATAAATAGCTTGTGTGTTGGCTTTCATTGTTGTATATGAGTAACTACTTGGGTTGTTTAGTAAGATTATCAGTGTCCGGCGATGGGTGCTCTAGAGGAGGCGATGGGTGCTCTAGAGGAGACGATAGACCTCGAATCTGAGGAGGAGATCCCTTTGACCTCATCTCGAGCCATGAGTAAAGCACACACTTTTGATTTTGAGGCACCTCATATCGGGCCACATGTGAAGCTTTCCAATTCATGGTTTTCTAAGCAGATGCAGATCAGACCTTTCAGGAGTATATACATAATCTTAATTAAAGCAAAGATAAATGTTTTGCTTCCTTTTGGGCCCTTGGCAATATTGCTGCACTATCTTACTGGAAAACATGTAAGAAGTGCGGACTTTAGCTGTTATTTTCTCTTTCACTTATATCGCACAGATGTTGATAAAGGAAAATAGAGTGATTGACTACGTGACTTTATTTTTTGCAATATGTTGAGTTTCTATTGGTATGTAGATTAGGACCTCAGAATAGCACTTATTGGTTTAGTGAGAGCGGAGCAATGTTCAAGCATCATCAATTATCGTTGCAATTGGTGATTCATGATACCTTTCATTTTGGTTTTGATTTGATGATTGTTGTATTACAGGGATGGGTCTTCTTCTTCAGCTTATTGGGCATTACACCTTTGGCGGAGCGTCTCGGCTATGCAACTGAGTAAGCTTTGTTTGTTAAATTCTAGTATTTTCTTGTTGTTGCACCTTTCCTTGAACACATTAAGTATTCGTTTCACTTGCCACTTTGGTGCAGGCAGCTAGCATTCTATACAGGACCCACAGGTATATTTACTGCTGATTGACCATGTGGAAAAAATACTGCTAAACCAGAATATTTGGGAAACGGAAACTTAGATGTCTGGATACTGGAATATATTGTGATTATCTGCGTGAGTAAATAATGTCCAATGTCCAGTTGTCCTTCTCTAGTTTGTCTTGGTTTGGAAGTACAGAGTCAAAAATTTGTCTTGGTGTATATAAAAGCATGAGGTTGCAAGCTGTTCTTGGATTCGATTGGGATCAGGAAATACTGGTCATACAATTGAGAATCTAAGAAAAGTTCGAAGATCGTTTATGCAGTCATCAGTTGGTTACTACTTACAACTAAATACATCATTGGCGACTTGATGGTTCCGTTACTTGCTTCAAATACTTCAGATAATGGGGACTGAATGATCTCTGATTGGTAGTGGCAGACTCCCTTGCACACATTCATATGTTCATGTCTATTAAGTGGATTTCTCTAGGGCTCATTGTCTTCAACGATATCCTTTTACAAATTTGTGCTCCTGCTAGAATTGTTTGCGATTCATTGTGTATACATGTTTCATGTGCTATGTTCACACCCCCATTCGTATACAGTGTACCGTCAAATAAATTTAAACTGCCAGAGCTAGATATCCTTAGAGTAACTTACAATGAATAAGATCTCATTCTTTACTTTACTTGGGCCTTTTTCTGTAACAAGAAGACAGTTTTCTGTTGAATCTGCAGTTGGGGGTCTTCTAAATGCTACATTCGGCAATGCCACTGAAATGATTATTTCGATATATGCATTGAAGAATGGGATGATTAGGGTAGTTCAGCAATCATTACTTGGCTCCATCTTGTCAAATATGCTTCTAGTGTTGGGATGTGCCTTCTTCACTGGGGGTCTCATTCATCACCAGAGAGTACAGCATTTCAATAAGGTATATCACTGTCATTGCGCGTTCATTTTCCTGAAATGCTTTATGTAGGGAGTTTATTTAAATACCCATCATCTAAAATCTGTTCAATCAGCATTGCATCTGGCCATGTATGGCTCCCCTCTCTCCCAACAAATTAGACAAACCAAATTAATAGGAGTTCAAGAAAAGGAAATCTGATCGCTATAGTTATGTTTTAAAAACAGGCAGCTGCCGTGGTGAACTCAGGATTGTTGTTGATGGCTGTCATGTGCATAATGTTTCCAGCAGTACTTCATTTCACACATACAGAGGTGCATTTTGGGAAGTCAGAGTTATCTCTTTCTAGATTTAGCAGCTGTATAATGTTGGTGGCGTATGGAAGCTACCTTTTCTTTCAGCTTAGGAGTCAACAAAACATTGATGCTTCAGTGGATGACGGCCCTGTTGATGAGGCAAGTTGTTTTGAATCAGTATCATTAGATGTTCTGGCACATGATTGGGTTTAATGTGAAAAGTTATGGTAGATACATGATTCCTGCTTTGCTAAGATATTCGGGTCTCTTATTCCTCACGCACTAACATGTAAACCTTAAATATTGCAAGGCACATATTTATGTTCTGCAAAATTTATTGTTGGACTTCTTAATCATTCATCCTTGGAGCTTGAAAGATACATTGCCATCATATCGGCGGGACCACATCACAATCCTTTCTTTCTGTGTTGAATGTTCAAAAATGGGACCGTTACATTCAGAACATAACAATGTATCTATGTATTGTCTTTATTTCATTCATGATGTCTGTTGCAGGGAAGAAACATTAATGTAGACGATTCTGACGAAGAAGAGGCTCCCGAGATTACTCAGTGGGAAGCAATTGGGTGGCTTGCTATTTTGACTTTGTGGGTGTCTTTGTTGTCTGGATACCTTGTTGATGCTATTCAGGTAAGACCTACTGTCGCACATTTGCCTTGGTTTTATGAAACTGGCAGCGCTTTGTCAGTATATATGGATTTTGACCTTTTACAAGTGGGAAGAACTAAAATATTTCTAGTTTCATGACATCTTGGTTCCAGTTACCATCTGGATGTTCACTTATCAAAATGAAACGAAAATGCAGCAGAAAAAGAATACCACCTGAACCACGGTTCTGAATCCCAGTGTTAGGAAACGTATCCATAGTGGTGATACGGCCGTGTGTTGCCCCGATCCCACAGTATTGGAAACTTGTTAATATCAGCACTGGAGGTCCAAAGTCTCGATAGTTATCTTTTGACACAATACTGCAACGGCCAATATTTAGAACCCTAACATGAAAAATGTGCTTCATGTTGCACTGACATTTGACAAGAATTAACATGATATTCACAATTGGTGGCATTCCTTTTGACATGTATTGTTAAGCTCTCTGTAAATCTGATATGTACTTAAGGATTTTGATTTACGTGAGGTATATATGGTTTCACTGTGTTATTGTACTTCTCCAGGGGGCATCTGACTCATGGAACATGCCTGTGGCTTTTATTAGTGTCATCCTGCTTCCAATTGTAGGGAATGCTGCAGAACATGCTAGTGCTATTATGTTTGCCATGAAGGACAAGCTTGTGAGTGCTTGAAAATCAAAAATCATTTCTTACTTGCGTTTATTCAGCTGATTTACCTGATTTCTTCTACAGGATATCACACTGGGAGTTGCAATCGGATCGTCCACACAGATATCGATGTTTGTTGTAAGGCCTTGATACCAATTCCCTTTTGACAAAAAATGTTGACATATGGAAGGGTTTTCTTGTACTTGTTGCTATTGCCAGTTAACTTTTGGGTGAAAGAAAATAAAGACAATTTGCATGTTAGTTTGGTTCCCCATTTCCATGCTCAGTTGTGCTTGATTTGATTTCACATACACAGCTGAGCGATTGAAACCTCCTTTGTTTTCATAAATAGCTGAGTTTATACATGCTGCATAGTGGCTTATGCATATTGTGATCTGTATGAATGCAGATTCCCTTCTGTGTAGTTGTTGGATGGTTAATGGGAAAGCCGATGGACTTGAATTTTCAACTCTTTGAGACGGCTACACTCTTTATCACAGTTATAGTGGTGGCCTTCATGCTGCAGGTTCAGTTATTTGTTTTGTGTCACGTATGAATGATCTATTAGTTTCGTAGCTTTCTTTGTGGAAACACATCATATGTATCCTCTTCCTTTGTAGTGCTTGTTTTACCCCTGCACTTCGTTCATTTCCTGATTGTGGTAGGCTGAATCATTTCCACTCAAACCCCCAAGATATGAGCAGCTTTTCACTTGTATTCATTCTAACTTATGCTTAGTGATCTCACGAATTTCCCTTCTTAAGCTGTTTAACTGGACTTGAGTAGTTGATGGGATCACTTGAACCCCGCCATTCGTTCAATCTGATTTGGGGGGGGGGGGGGGGGGGGGGGGGGGTTTGGTTGGTGTGGGGTGGGGGGGAGGGGGTGTCGGAATATTGTTTGAGGCTTGATTTAGGAAACTATTTGATTGATTCTCTATTTCCATTTTGGGAACCTTGTGGTAAGCCTGATATCAGCGGTGATTGTTACTGTTAGGGTTTCTTTATTTCTTTTCTTTCGGTTGTTCACTTTCATTTCAGCCATATAGAATCTTCATATCTTTGAGTACACATTGAATTGCACCTAGAATAGTAGTATTATTTTGTGTTCTTGTTGCAGGAAGGGACGTCAAACTATTTCAAAGGATTGATGCTTATTCTATCTTATCTCATTGTTGCCGCCAGCTTCTTTGTACATGTTGACCCGTCAACTGGTGCGTACAACTAAACTGATGTTTGTTTCCTTATTTGCCATGGATTGACATTGTTGTGCGTGCTATTTACAATCTTGTGTAAATTATTTAGTCCTTCAAAGTTTAATGTCCTTCTGGATCCAAGGCATCATTCTCAGTAGTCAGTACAACTCTGGGGAAACTGGTTACCAATGAAATGTAATTGGTTTGAAAAAATGACGGAGATATTATTTTTCAGGGAAAATTTCACGTAGGCACCCGACCTTTCACACAAATCACACATAAACACCTGACCTTTCTTAAATTTCATATAAACACCTGAACTTTCTAAAAACTCATCAATTCAACACCTGACCTTTATTAAATATCATATAAACACCTGAACTTTCTAAAAACTCATCAATTTAACACCTGACCTTTATTAAATTTCATATAAACACCTGAGCTTTCTAAAAACTCATCAATTCAACATCTACCATCACCATTTCGTCTAAAACCAAATGGAAAAAAAATTAAGTGCTTCGATTTTTTATTTGTTTGAAACAGTGCTAAGATCTTATTTTTTTCGATTATTTTATCCTAAAGAATCATAATTAATTTTTGACTCTAAAACTTTCATTAGTTAGCATTAAGAAAGACGTATAATCAAATATCTCTTAGGGCTAACTAACGAAAGCCTTAGAATCAAAAATTAATTATGATTCTTTAGGATAAAATGATCAGAAAAATAAGATCTTCGCACTGGTTTAAACGAATTGAAAATTGAAGTAATTAATTTTTCAACCATGTATATCTCATTTATATATTAAAAATATATGGTTAAAAAATTTAAGTACTCAAATTTTCAATCTGTTTAAACCGGTGTGAAGACCTTATTTTTCTGATTATTTTATCTTAAAAAATCATAATTAATTTTTGACTCTAAAACTCTCGTTAGTCAGCCGTAAGAAAGTCGTAGAATCAAATATTTCTTAGGGTCAACTAACAAGAGCCAAATAAAATGATCAGAGAAATAAGATTTTTGCACCGGTTTAAACGGATTGAAAATTAGAGCAATTAATTTTTCAACCATGTATAGATCGTTTATATATTAAAAAATATGGTTAAAAAACTAATTGCTCTAATTTTCAATCCGTTTAAACCGGTGCAAAAATCTTATTTCTCTGATCATTTTATCCTAAAAAATCATAATTAATTTTTGACTCTAAGGCTCTCGTTAGTTAGCCCTAAGAGATATTTAATTCTATGATTTTATTCAGGCTGACTAACAAGAGCTTTAGAGTAAAAAATTAATTATGATTTTTTAAAATAAAATGATCAGAAAAATAAGATCTTCGCACTGGTTCAAACAAATAAAAAATTGGAGCACTTAACTTTTTTTCCGTTTGGTTTTAGACGAAATGGTGATGACAGATGTTGAATTGATGAGTTTTAGAAAGCTCAGGTGTTTATATGAAATTTAATAAAGGTCAGGTGTGAAATTGATGAGTTTTTAGAAAGTTCAGGTGTTTATATGAAATTTAATAAAGGTCTGGTGTTGAATTGATGAGTTTTTAGAAAGTTCAGGTGTTTATATGAAATTTAAGAAAGGTCAGGTGTTTATGTGTGATTTGTGTGAAAGGTCGGGTGCCTACATGAAATTTTCCCTATTTTTCAAGAAAAGTTAGAAGACGTGTTATGAAATTGGAGACTTTTTCCTTTCACTGAGCAATAACTCTGCAAAGTTGAATGTGGAAAGAAGTTTTCCTAATAATCTTTCCAAAAATATAAAGATACATATTTGTTTCACTTCTATTTTATCTCAAATTCTTATGAAGTTAAGCGCATGAGGAGGCAGAGGGAATCCATTTTAGTTCGAGGGGTAGCTACAATGATGCCAAAGTTGTACTTTTAGGAAGTAACAGAGTTAGAAGTTGCTTACATTTGCGCAAGACATTTCCACGTTCATTGAGTCGAGCTCTATTGTTTTGTGATTAAGAGTGGTACCAGTAGCCATTGAAGTGGGTAAACTAGCCTTCCTTTGAACCTAGCATACTAACTAGGAATATGAACAACCTTGATACTTGTGACTTCTAATTCTTTCATGAGTTCTCGCCATAAGTCTAACTTGGGCTCCGAATGAGCTGCTCTTTTTCTGCCAGCACCTAACATTTTCAGTTTTGAGGGGGCCCATTTGGCTGTGGGATTTGGAAAATGACATTAGAGGAATTTGTCTTCCACACGTTCAGATTTCATGCAACTTTATGGATTTGGTAGCCTCTGATAACTTTACAAGCTTTAAAATGAACAATCGCTTATATGTGGTTGGCTATCTTTGGGGTTCGTTGAGGGTGTGAGTCGAAGCTAGTTATGTCATATCCGCATAATGGTATCCCAATATGAAAGCTTAACAATCTGGCAGTAAATTATGTTATGTTGGCAACAGACAGAGTCCCTTTCTTCCTTCATGTTCCATTTCCAATAGGACAAGTATGGCCCAAGGGCCAAATATGCAAGTGGCCAACTGATATCTGTTGGTATGTGCTTTGATGTAGGTGATGACTAAATATTGATGGAGATTGGTACCCGTTAAGCCAAAATACGTGGTTTCCGCAACGAATATGCATCAAAGACACGTAAATCTGAAGCCCTTTTCAAACAAACAACTGGTGCTTTATTGTGTATCTTTGATCATGTGATGAGCAATTCCTGTAGTGTTGTTTTGCGGTCACTGGCTTGGAGGAAAGAATATTCTTTCATTTGTAGCAAAGCAAGTGGAATTGTGTCGAGCGTAATTTAATTTTGTAATTCGTCGCTTTGCAATAATTCCCTATCAAATGATCTCTCTAGCGTTGCCTTGTTTATGTTAAGTCCTCTCTTTCGTCGCTAAAACTCTTTGTGCTCCACAAAACTCTTTGTTCAAAATTAAAAAAGTATCGTTCGCATGTGTAAAGTGAATTTCAAGTATGGATAATTTGATAATTTGACAGGGAAGTGTTTGAATTCAAAAGAAAACCAACGGTCCAGATTTATGCCCTCCCTTTTGCATAAATCTTCGTCCTCCATTCTATATTCCTTTTTTAGTCTTAAATGTTCCCCTAATATAGAATTAGAGGAATCAGTAAAAATCGGAATTATTGTCTAATTTAAATAAATCAATCTGACTAATGGTCCGGAAGTTTTCTTTCTTTTATTGTCTAATTTCAAATTTGAAATTTAAATGAATCAATCCGACTAATAGTTCGGAAGTTTCTGTCTACAGTATTGAAATGAATCAATCTACCTAAAATTTCGGAACAATTCCACTAATTTATGAGAATAATTTTGGGTGGACAAATCGGCCTGTCTCTATCTCTCTCCCCCTAATTTTTGGTCATGATTTTTGAAAACTTGATTGAATATTATTTTCAATAATGAATTTTTACACTAAATTTTCCAAAACGTTACACTACACTTATTTTTTTTTGGTAGTGACATAAGGAAAGCAAAATAAGGAAAATCATTTCAAATCATTTCCTTATGCAATAACGTATTCCTACTTTCTCAAAATCATTTTCAAATTAACTACATCAACTAATAACCTCTATCCGATCGAGCATAACCTCTAACAAAAAAGGCTTTTATTTGTTTTTCAAAGTTGTTTTATAGAGGGAAAAGGTATCACTAACCCAGTCAATCCAATTCTCTCTCCCCGTCTTTCGTATTTTAGAGTTCTCTCTCCATAGGTATGGCTCTGCTATGTTCTTTACTTTCTATTTGTTCCCTTTTTTGTTTTGTTTTCTATTTCAATACAGTACGTTTTACTAAAAGTATTTTTTTTTCACTCACCTCAAAAAAATAATAACCAAAAATTAACTACTCCCTTTGTTCCTTATTTATAGTCCGGTATTCCATTTTGGGTTGTCCGTTAATAAGTGTCCATTTTGTAAAGTTAGTGGGTAAAAGTTGGTGAATTGTCTATTTTGTCCCTAAAAGTAGATTCCATTTTGAAAAGTAAGTGAATAAAAGTGTAATGATGATGAGTAAGTAGGGAAAGTGGAGGAAAAAGTTGATGTGAAAGGTATAATGATGATGTATTTTTAATAAGTTGAAGTTACGAAGCAAGACATTTAAAAAGGGACGGAGGGAATATTTTTTTCACTCACCAAAACGGTATATACTGAAAGTGCCCCAATAGCCAAAAATTTGTTCCGTCTCATTAACCCTCAAATGGGGCATTTAGTAAAAAGTGCTCCTTAGAACATATTAATTCCTTAAATGGTAGACAAAATAATGGATATACCTACATACATGATATCCTTTGCAATATAACCTCAAATTGCACGTGATATCCTTTCCATTCATGGTTAGCATTTCTTTAATTTCTAATTTACAAAATAATAATTCCTTAAATGATAGACAAAATAACGAATATACCTACGTATGTGATATCCTTTGCAATATAACCTCAAGTTATACGTGATATCCTTTCCATTCATGGTTAGCATTTCCTTAATTTCTAATTTACTCTCTCCCTCTCAAAAGTATACCATTATTCATCTTTACCCTCTCCTTCTCTCCTCCTTCAGTTCAATACCACCATCCCATCGAAAATTACCTAAGTTTGTTTCCAAGATTGCAAGAATTGAGGTGAGTGGTTCCTAGATTTTTTTTTCATGGGCGGTTTCTAGATGTTTTTTCACGGTTTCTCGATTTTTTTGGTTTGAGATGTGAGTCTCTTAATTTTGTTAAGAACTGTCACTCCATTTTTTACATGTGGGTCTCTTGATTTTGGGAAGAACGCCCAATAATTTACCTGGGGCTTCTTAATCATTTTTATTCATGATTTGTCAATTTACATGGGATTTCGAAACATACTTTGGTGCTCTGTTCTTTTTTTGGCTTGGGTTGCAGCTAATTTTGATTAAATTATTTTTGTTTCTTCACATCGGAGTAGGTTTTGAAACTGGTAGAAAATGGTCTATTATGAGCACATATCTTGCTCAATTTTTGTTCTTTTGCAACAAGAGTTATTCACATGTATAGATTTTTCTGCAAACTAAACATGGTTGCATTCAAATACAATATTTGGTTCTTTTCCTTTTTTGTACTTGGTTGTAAGGTTGTTAGTATAATCGATTTAGATTTTAAGGTTCGTGCATTGCATGAGATCTTTAGTTTGATAGGGAAACCCAAATGGGAACACAAGGCTTACCATTCTTTTATTTCCCGTTTAATGGTTGATTAATATTGTTCGTTTTATTACCAAGTCTTTTTTTTTTTTTTATATTTATATGCGTTTCCTATTCTATTCTTCTTTTATGTGTTTAAAAATTGTGGAGCCCCTTCCGATACTATTCTTCTTCTATATGTTTAAAAATAGTGGAGCCCCTGTTATAAAATTTGATGTCTAGCTAGAAAGCCTTAAATCAAAATGACAGAGAAGATAATGATAAGAGGCATGTGTACAAAAAATTATAAGCGATTGGGGTGTTTACTCGAAATTTAGGTACGTTTAAATCTATTGTGTTGATTTCATTCTTTTTTACCATTGGAATGAACTGCGGAGTAAATGCCAATGACCCACTTCCCACCAGTTGAGATTGAGAAGGATGACGACGCCTCGGCCGATGGCCGTATTCATGCAACCACCAGTTGTAATCTTTTTTATCATTCGATTGTTAGCATAATCTTTTTATCATTCGGGACTTTCCCTTTGCTCATTGTTAAAGCTAAAGGCACAACTGCATGACCACCGCCTGATATCTCAAAATAGGAGGCTATGTGACATGCATTTCTATGACATGAGTTGGAACCACTTCGTTTGGTTTTCTAGGCAGATACAGTATTGGTATTTTTACAACATGCCTGCTTAGTTTTATGGGATTGCAGTATCTTCACTCTTTAGATTTTGTGTTTTGAAATTGTCGTGCCCAAAGGTTTTACAATTTTTTCTGTGCTTTTATGACATGAGTTGGAACCACTTCTTTTGGTTTTCTAGACTTTGTAGCAAATAGCTACTCTGTGAGACAGAATAATCTCTTTTGTTAAGTTGCTAAATTAAATGATGTTGCATGAACCGAACTAATATGGTAGTCCTCCACAACTAATAATATTGAGGCCCAATGCAAACTACTCTTCTGATGCTCTAGCAAAATGTAAAATTTACTGATTAGGTCTGACCATTACAAACAAATTTTCTAGCATCTCCTGGTTTGCCAAACTAATATGTGTACCGTTTTATATTTTCATTGGTGTTTCAATGGTTTTTATTTTTTCTGTGTTTCGTTTACCGAACTAGAACTAGCAAGTGACGGTTTTGGAATCTTAATATATGCCCAGGGACGGAACCAGAGTTTCTTAAACATGGGGGCCGAACTATTAACAATAAATTTTGAAATTTCAAGATTCGAAAATCTAAGAGTTTATTTGGTTTGGATTTTGAGGGAGGTTTTTTTGGATAATGATTAGAGAGATAAAAAGAGAAACGAGGGTAATAGTTGAAGAAAAAATTGATTGGAGACCGTGCGTAGAGAGAGATATTGGATTTTAGGATCCAAAACGAACATAGTCTAAGGTATTTAAATGTCTAAATAACACCTAATACAAAAAAAATAATATATATATATATATATACACACACACACACACACACTAGTTGCTCTTAACCAAACAAAAAAGAACTAATCTTAATGTTAAAAAAAAAAACTCGAAACTATGCAGGGGCCGTGGCCCCCATACGCCTTGTATATAGCTCCGTCTCTGTATATGCCCAGATTTATCCCTTCATTGGGCATAAATCACACTATAGCAGAACTTCAGGAGCGGAACTTCAGGGTAAACAGGCCAAATTGGCGAGCTTTGGATCAGTAGCTTTGAAAAAATTGTAATACTCTGCACATTTTGAAAAAATTAGCACAGTAGCTTTTGCATAAGCTCATTGAGTACGCAAATGGTAGTACACAATTGTCCGAAAAGATCCAAAGCTCAAATTGGACCAGTAGCTTTCATTGTCTTCAAAATGTGTTGCGCCGTGCCTTCATGTACAAGTATTCGCTAGTAAGAGAATAAAAAGAGGGGTTGTGAGGTCATTGAATAATTGGTGGTTTGTGAGGTCATTTTCGTGCCTTCTTGATTCTTACTCCTATTCAAAAATCTTTCGATAAACTTAACGAGTTCTAAAAACATGTTCGAAACTTGGCTTTCATTCTAGAATGAGCTTTGATTAAGCCGATCACGAAATGATCTTGAGCAGCTTGAAGTTTTTAACCATCATGTGCTGCGAGTCAGGTCATAGTTTGTTCTCATTTTGGTTTGACATGTTAACAAGGTTAAAAACATATTCAAATTTGGTTTGTTTATTGGTCTATTTGAATGTGGCTGGGATACAATTATGTAGTTGCAGAAAATGTCGGCTATGTTTTTACCAGTCAAGCTATTTTGAGCCGATCAAAAAAGGAGGGTGTTTTGATCCCCCCCTCCCCCCTTCCTTTTTTTTTTTTTTTTTTTTGAAATGAAAATTCATTTATGCCAAAGGTTTTGTGGCAGGCTGGCTGCCGCGTCCCAAATTTTTCATGTGGATTTCGCGGGTTCGAGTTCGAATGTGCCATATAGGGTGGTGTTTGGGTGATTTTTATTCCCTTTTCTTTAGATCTGGATTAGAGGAAGTTACGAAAAGGAAAAAAGAAAAAGACATGCTTTCCTTGCAATTAATTATCAAATTCAAACTGGATCTCAACAACAATTTCTATTATTGAAATAGTACTAGTTTTTGGCTTTTGACTTTATTCGATCAACAGTTTTTTATTCCTTCTCTTAGCTTTTAAGTATAACCTAAAGCATGATTGATAAAGATGATAAGACTTTTCGAAAGTGATCCAGCAATGATGTTATCAGTGTTAATGGTCAAATGTTTCTTTTAATCTTTTAATGCTAAAATAAAGAGCAACTTGCAGAATTTAATGCACACCTATAGTTGTACTTCAAAATGTTTTGTATATATTAATTAATAATCGGATAAGTTTCCCACCATGTGAGTTTGGGATCTCATGAAAAATAAACCAAAAGGGAAACCTTTTTTTGTCACTTTTCTTTAGCCAAGCTAGAAAACCGAGATGAAAGAAAATATATACTAGTGAGTAGTTTAATCGAGTCGTCTTTCCCTCTGTCACTTCCCCAATCCAGATGGTTATTGGCTATATAGATCAAGGACAGATACTTAAGTAGTATTTACCGTTGGAGGAAGGATGATGACTATTGGTCATGTTCTGTCCCATGGGTAGGAATGTAATTGTCAGTGGGGTGTGACATAAATTCTGCCATTAACTTGATACTATGCTGCCCTGAAGGCTAGAATGAGGGAGGGGCAAAACTGGAACCAACCAAATCAGCTCATGAAAATTCTGTGGACCAAGGACCAAAGAGTCCAATTCTCCTACTCCATGGGAAATCCGAGCTGTGATAGAAGATAATAAAAGCTGGGCATCCGGTAAGAAGTGGTTCTTTGTTTGGTGCCCAAGGGAAATGAACAACGTAGCGCATTGGTTGGCCACGAATTGTCTTAATAGGAATTTTGTTTTCTCATCAGGTTGTAGTACGCATGAGCTTCAATGTCTTCTTAACTATAATGTAATCCGTTGATCTCGTTCTATATAACAGTGACCTTTTCAAAAAAAAAAAAAAGGAAAAAAAAAAAAAGAGGACCAAATTGAAAGTGGATGGGTGTGGGATGAGATAAGCCTGTTCTCTACAAGTCAATCCTCATTCTGCAATGGCTGGATTATTATTTGCTACTCCTGGGTCTTTAACCCAAACTCCATGTGCCACGAATTCGTGGGTCTTCCCAATCGAACGGTGTATACAACATGATTGGGTCTAGGATGCGTGCCATAAGCTCAACTCAATAGAGTACATATTGAGCTAGCCTTATAATTTGACCTAAATCGTTTATTTCTTTGGCTTGTTGAGTATGAAACTTCAGTAAAGAGATCAGATTAATCAGATGTTGACCAGTGGGTGATGTCCTTTTCATTATTATTTTTTTCAAATCAATATGCTCTGGTCATGGGTCTATATAAAATTGATCAATTTATGTTTTCACAACCAAGCAACTCAGCAAGCAAAACCAAATGAATGGTTCAAATCAAAACTCAAAGTGGGTCCTATTTGAATCCACAATACGCGTGCTGTGACTTGGCAGGCCTTTTAGTTTGTCATATTTGAGTGAGAGCTGTGCTATGTGCACAGCAGCTGTGCACAGCGGCCATTTTCTTCCGCCTCGGGTCGAACAAAGATGATCGGACCCGTTCAGCCTAAATTCTAAAGTGATTTTGGGTGTTTTGTTAACGCCTCTAACGATATCGAACGAAGCTCATTTTTTACAGAGACCTTAAACGACGTATTTTGAACAAAATGAGCGGGTCCGATCATCTTTTTGTGACCCGAGGCGAAAGGACAAGGCTGTTGTGCACAGCTGCTGTGCACAGCTTGCTGTGCACGAATCCTTTCTGTTTGAGAGAGTTCCAGAAGTGTCATAATGTCGCAAGAAGAGTGGATAATTTTGTCGGGCAGGGTGGATTGGAATCTAAACGATTGGCAAACCCCAAGTGGGAGGCTTAATAGATAAGTTTCACGCAAATTTTGACTTTGAATGGTAGTAGTGGAGTAGTAATTAATTGAAACTAGTCGTAGTATATACTCCATTCGTCTCTTTTCAGAGTCCAGTATTTCATTTAGAGTTGTCTTTTAATAAGTGTCCATTTCATAAAGTTAGTGAGTAAAAGTTGATACCCCTAAAAATAGATTCCATTTTAAAAAATTAGTGAATAAAAATGTAATGATAATGTTTTCATAGAGGGTAAGGAGAGAAAGTACAGGTAAAAATTGATGTGAAAGATGTAATGATGATATCTTTTTAATAAATTAGAATTACGAAGTAAGACACTTAAAAAATGACGGAGGGAGTACAGTTTTCTCAAACCCCAAAACTTGAGCTCAAAGAATCTTGTTCTCATAAAAACTAGTACCACTACTACTGCTGAGTATGCACATGTCTCGTTACAATACGTGCATTAAACGCTTTTTACTTGGTTTTTTTAGTTTTTTTTTGTTCAAATTAAAAAAAAAAACAAATTCGTTAGATTTGAGTCAAACTTTTGTGAATTATTAATTCGTCCTGGTGAGAGGAATTAGAAAAGTAAAAAAATTATGACTTTGACCTAAATATTTTGGAAAATATCCAATATCAAACCCAAAGCCCAGCTTTTTGAAAATTTTTGGGCTTTATTTTGGATATTTTTCCAAAGTATTTAGATAAAAGTCATACTAATTTTTTAGTTTTTCGATTCCTCCTGTCGAGACGAACCAATAATCCATAAAAGTTTGGGGCAAAACTAAAAATAAAAAATACGATTTTTTAATAAAGACAAAACCCAAAAAACCCAAAAATCTCACAAAAACCTATGTGAACAAGTTCACAAAATTAAGCCAGCCTTAATTAGGCCAAAACTATCCCATTTATTTCTCTCGTCACACACGCCTTTAGCTTTTTATTTCGCAATCTAATAACTTTTCTAAATGTAGTGATTCTCGTGACTCAAGCAGTGCCGCAACATCAAGCAAATGGAGCAACACTTATTACATTCACATGAATTCAATACCACTATTTTTTTATTTCTATAAGCAATGCCAAATTTCCAAGCTAACCGAACAAACTTGATTTGGAAAACGGAACACAGATAAGGCAATTATAAATGCACACGATTAATTTATTCCATCTAGTTGTTTTCAGCATGCAAAGTCTATGTTTCCTTATTACTCCGTATTAAAATTGCCGCAGGGTCTAATACTGTAATAAGCAATTAAAACTCTAGTTCTTTAGCAAATTTGTAGTATTAAAAAATGGACAACGTTACCTGCACTGGTTTGAGTTTCTCTTTCTCTCTCCTCACGTAGATTACACGCTTCATTTCCCTATCATTTGGTCACAGGGAGAGGGAGAGAGAGAGAGAGAGAGAGAGAGAGAGAGAGTGTCTACCAGCTAGGCTGCCCGAAAAAGTAAACGCTTTTTTGAGACTTCAGACCCTCATCTTGTGATGCTCTCTGCACGTCGACATCGACCACTCTCATCACCCCATCTCTCTCTCTCTCTCTCTATCTATCTATCTAAATGGCCAAATGGGTATTGCAAAATTCTGCAGCACAAACTCAAATGAAAAAGTGGGGAAAAGGCCCACACGATTGATTGGAGGAGTATATTTGGCATATATCAACAACCCTCATCAATCTGTCTTCTTCTTTTGTTGTCATCTGTTGTGATGATAATGTTCAGAGATATTAAACACAACCCCTGCCGGCAATCGGCACTCATACATCATCACCACAGCAGAAACAGAACTACCATGCTCTTTCACACCAATCTCAAACATTTTCATCTCTTCCTACCAATTTTCCTCCTCCTCTCTCTCTCTAGCTTTGCCAATCTCATCCACGCCTCCTGTGATCAACTGGATCGATATTCCCTTCTCTCCTTCTATCATAACATTTCCAGTCCTCCTTCATCTCCTCTGACTTGGTCTACTGCAATTGACTGCTGCTCCTGGGAAGGCATTGCTTGCGACACCAATGATAGGGTCACCAGTCTTTGGCTACCCTTTAGAGGTCTCTTGGGGACGCTTTCGCCCGCCCTTGGAAACCTAACTGCTCTCTCTCAACTCAATCTCTCTCATAATTCGCTCTCCGGTTCGTTCCCAGATGGGTTTTTCTCATCCTTCAATAAAATTCAGATCATGGACTTGAGCTTTAACCGGCTAGTCGGACAATTACCATTATCTGATAAATTGCCAGTTTCCATGCAAACATTGAATTTGTCCAGTAACAAATTGGGTGGGACAATTGAGTCTTCACTTCTCCAGTCGGCTACGAGTTTGGCATCTTTTGATATAAGCAACAACAGTTTCAATGGCTTTCTCCCTACCTCTATTTGTGTCACTTCTCCATCTGTCAAACTCCTGGATTTCTCCTCCAATTCCTTCAGCGGCCAGATTCCCCAAGGATTTGGAGGGTGTTCTCAACTGGAGGTATTCCGGGCAGGTTACAATAACCTCCACGGGCAGCTGCCGAGCGACATTTATAATGCGGGGCAACTGCAAGAAATCTCCTTACCTGCCAATACCCTCGTTGGACCCATCGATGATGCAATCGTTAACCTAACCAACCTCAGAGTCCTTGAACTCTTTGGTAACCAATTGAATGGCACAATTCCTGAGAATATCGGGAAGCTTGCCAACTTGGAACAGCTGCAGCTTCACATCAACAACCTGACTGGAAATCTGCCTGCTTCGCTGATGAATTGCACCAACCTCATCGCACTGATCTTGAGGGTGAACACCTTTTTTGGTGAACTCTCATCCCTTGATTTCTCGCAACTAACTCTACTTTCCATAATTGACCTTGGGAACAATAACTTCAACGGTAGTCTTCCGGTGAGCCTTTTCTCGTGCAAATCACTAACGGCTATTCGATTGTCCACTAATAAGCTAAATGGACAAATCCCACCCGAAGCAGGCGCATTGCAATCGCTGTCGTTCCTTTCGGTTTCTGTGAATAGCCTGACCAATATCACAGGAGCAATCCAGATTCTCATGGGTTGCAGGAATCTCAGCACTTTGATAGTCTCAAAGAATTTCATCAATGAAGCGATTCCAGATGACGTTAACATATTGGATTCAGAAGGGTTTCAAAATCTCCAAGTTCTGGCTTTGGGTGGTTGCCTATTCACTGGTCAAGTTCCATCTTGGTTTGCTAAGCTGGTGAAGTTAGAGGTCTTGGATTTTTCTTACAATCAGATCAGTGGTTCCATTCCAGGTTGGTTCGGGACTCTTCCGAATTTGTTCTACCTAGACTTGTCTTTTAACCGTCTTGGGGGATATTTCCCCGAGGAACTCACCCAACTGCCTGGATTGGTATCAGACGAGGGCTCTGCCCAAATAAACCGGACTTACGTGGAGTTACCTGTCTTTGTCAGCCCAAACAATATCTCTCTACTGCAATACAATCAGCTCTCCTTTCTTCCACCAACAATTAACTTGGGAAACAATAGCATAAGTGGAAGTATTCCTGTTGAGATCGGACAATTGAAGGGTATTCACGTGTTGGATCTCAGTTGGAACAACTTCTCCGGCAACATTCCGACACAAATATCTAATCTGACTAATTTGGAAACAGTTGACCTAGAGGGAAACCATCTATCTGGAGAAATTCCAACCTCGCTGAGGAGTCTCCATTTCTTGTCTTCGTTCAACGTCTCGTACAATAATCTCCAAGGACCAATACCAACAGGAGGTCAGTTTAATACTTTTCCTGAATCCAGCTTCATAGGGAATCCATTATTGTGCGGTTCAGTTCTAGGCCAACATTGCTCCACTCAGCCCGATTCTACACCCACTTCTGCTCCGAAGAGAAGCCTCAAAAAGAACATCATCATTGGACTCGTTCTCGGTATCTGTTTTGGCATTGGCTTTACCATGACTATGCTCGCATTTTGCATATTGTCCAAGAGAAGAATCCTTCCAAGAGGTGACCCTGAGAAAGACGATGTAGGAACAATGTCGTTCAACTATCATTCTGAAATATCCATCGAGCTCATCCGGGATCCCAGTCTAGTAGTAGTCTTCCCAAGCAATAGAGAAGAGATCAATAACCTAACAATTTATGAGATTCTGAAAGCCACTGACAATTTCAACCAAGCAAATATAATCGGCTGTGGGGGTTTTGGATTGGTCTACAAAGCAACTTTAGAAAATGGAACGAAGCTGGCTATTAAGAAACTTTCGGGAGATATGGGTATAATGGAAAGGGAATTTAAAGCAGAGGTAGAAGCTCTATCAACAGCCCAACACAATAATTTGGTTTCCCTTCAGGGATACTGTGTGCATGACGGCTTCCGAATACTTATGTATGCATACATGGAGAATGGAAGTCTTGATTATTGGTTGCACGAGAAGTCTGATGGTCCAGCTCAGCTAGATTGGCCAACTCGGTTGAGGATTGCACAGGGAGCCAGCTGTGGGCTGGCTTACATGCACCAGATATGTGAACCACATATAATACATCGGGACATCAAGTCCAGCAACATACTCCTTGACGATAAGTTTGAAGCACACGTTGCTGATTTTGGATTGTCACGATTGATTCTTCCTTATGAAACACACGTCACCACTGAGTTGATTGGAACTCTTGGTTACATTCCTCCAGAGTACGGTCAGGCATGGAAAGCCACTTTGAGAGGGGACATGTACAGTTTCGGGGTAGTCATGCTTGAGCTTCTAACAGGGAAGAGACCTATGGAGGTATTCGAGCCAAAGATGTCGAGGGAATTGGTTGTGTGGGTAGAGCAAATGAGAAGTGAGGGAAAACAAGATGAAGTCTTTGATCCTCTGCTGAGAGGCAGGGGTTTCGAAGAACAGATGCGGCAGGTTCTTGATGTGGCTTGCATGTGTGTCAATCAAAACCCTTTGAAGAGGCCGACTATTACAGAAGTGGTCAATTGGCTCCAGAATGTAGGGAGTGTCGAGCAGCCACCAAAATGCTAAAAGCAAAGTAGTAGTACATAAGCATACTTTTACGAAATCTGGGTTTATTGTTACTGCCCATTGTAATCCAACTGCACTTGTATATATCGCTGTGGACTGCGGAGGTGAGCATATTTTCATTACCAAAATTTATGTATGATAAGGTGTGATATTGTACATAGGCAAAATTAAGTGATCCCACTTCAATATTGAAACTTACAAGGGAATTCGGTTTAGTGTTTACTTCTTTTTGGTTTGTTAAAGAATCCTAATTAGACTAAGATAAGAAAGTTCACAGAAAGAATATTGCGCACTTATTTCAGCTAAAGGTCAATTCAGTTGTACCGCAATGGATACATGGCAACATTATTTGAGGCCCTTCAGGGATGAGTAAAAGTAAATCATGAGCTTGCAGCAGCATTAACATGAACTTACTTTATCACTTAACCAGCATGTCGCATTGTCAACCTGTCTTTTGGCTTGGAAATTGCAATAGATTATATGAGGACGAAGATTGATAAACTTCTCCGTAATCTTCAGTTTCCTAATGAACTTTCCTGCTAGAAGAACATGAGTTTGCTTAAAAATTGGATCACTTGTATAAACAAGGACGAACTTGTGACCCTTGATATGCAGGAAAAGGTGCAAAAATGCCAAGTGCTAACACATACATGAATCACGAATTTGAGTTTATATGAATCATGAGTTTGAGTTTCAAGCATCAATTCCATCTCTAATGCGAATAATTCTTTTTATAGAAGTCAAAAGCCACCCGGATAGAGAGCATTGACCGAGCAACCGAATCTGCTCCATGCCATTATTCAAGCATTTAAACGCCCTTCATTAACATAACTTAATAGGGACATACTTATGATATGCAAACAATAAGTTAATAACGGCATTATTCAATCATCCTTAGAGGAGTTTGAACCAATCACTCTTAAATGAGAGAAAATGTGAAGGGCATATCAACAAAGGGCAGAAACAATGCAACATTAGACAATAAAATGAAAACACTCACAAATAAAAACACTCATCAAAGGGCTGAATAATAAACTTACGAACATCAATAACTTAAGGACAGACACCAGCGAAAAGAATTCCTCGGCAATGGAAAGACAATAATGGTAACAAAGGGCAGATCAATGAGATAGTTTACACGTATCAAAAAAAAAAAAAAAAGAGATAGTTTACATGACAGCATAACGCCATAACCACATTAGACACGGGAACCTTTTTTTTTTGCTCAGCCATTGAACACAGGAACCAACGAGAAGAATTTCCCGACAAGGCAATTATAGTTTCTACCACGGAATGTTCACCGAATAAGTTTGTGAAACCAGATAGCAGTCAAATGCTTATATGAGCTTAACATCTCATTGGGGCATTTTCATGAAAAGGTGGGGGACAAATCAAACTGGGATAAAATCTAAGAACTACCAATGTTTGAATCTAAAAACTACCGCACCACCTTATGCCAAAGAGGGTTTGATTAAAACTGCCGCCACTCTTGGGTGTCTATCGGAATATGAAACAATCACGCAGCAGGAAGGGGCTGGCATTCATCAAAATTACCTTTGACACAACAGCCAATTGGTGCCTGAAGGAGCCCTCTTCGAAATATGTATCCGTGACCACGTCGCGGGCTCCGCCCCCAACCCCACCAAAGTACAATTAAAATTGAAATCCCCCTTTCCCAGTCATCTAATCACAAGTATTGAACTCAAAACAGACAGTCATCTAATCTCTAACATTGAACTCAAGTCATCTCATCACAAGTATAACTCAAGACCGGCACTCATCTAATCTCTAGTATTGAACTCAAGACCCAGGGGCAGACTCTACTTTGGTAATAGAGTGACTTTGCCAAGTTCCTCATTTTTTTTGGCCTTCTTAGGGTACAAATAGATAAAAATAAAAATACTAAAGAGTGTTGCCACACTAATTTGGTGCTATTCTTTTGTGCCCAGTTTTAGATTCAGACTAGTATTAAACTAGGACATCTCTTTTTTTTATGACAACACGGTGTGATGAATCGATGATGTGAGAAATTTTTACGAAGTAAAAGCTGATATTAAATTAATGAATATGTCTTTAATATTTATTGACAACAGAAGATAGTAACGGATGAATTATTAACCTTAGGCACTCATGTGTACTTAAGACTTCAATTAGGCAATGTGGATAGGTTATGAAAAGAAACTTAATTTTATCATGACTTTAATGGGTAATCAGATTAGTTTAGTTGACCGGTAATCGTTACTAGCAAATCGAGATACAGAGTAGTTTGATTATATGATAAAAAATTAAAAGTAGGGTTAAAAATAAAGAAAGAAGTGATTGTAAATAACGTAGAGCAATTTAAAAATAATTTAGAACATCGGAAATACTTGAAAAATCAATTGAAATGTTAGGAGCTCATTTGTAGAAAGAAAATGGTAGGTAACAGTAAAGATATAGGTACCGACTGGGCCGGGAGGGAAATCGTACCGATCGGCCGCACCGGGCCGTGTCCGGCCACCGAACGGCCGATCCGAGCCGTCCAAAAATTCTAAAAAAAAAAACCGAGGGGCCCTTAGTGGGAATCAACGGCATCCGAGGTGTGTATGGTACTTGATCCGAGCACCACTTTTTTCATATATATATATGTATATACGTGTATATACATGAAAAAGGGGTGCTCGGATCAAGCACCTTACACACCTCGGATGCCGTTTATTCTCGCGTGAGGCCCCTTGTTTTTTTTTTAGAATTTTTGGACGGCTCGGATCAGTCGTCCGGTGGCCGGAGACGGCCCGGTGCGACCGATCGGTACGATTTCCCTCCCCGGTGGTCGGTACAAATAGCAGCACTCTTTGGGTAATTAGTAGGAACTCTTACAAAAATGCACTTTTACATACGAAGACATCAATCAATGAGATAATTTTCTCAAAAAAAGAAAAAGAAAAAAAAGAAGACGAAGAGTATGGAAAATGGAAAATACTGTACTCCGTATGGCAAGACAGTTAAACTGGATTAGTTGACTCCCCCAAAAAGCTTTTTTATTGACAAGATAAATGAGAATATGGGAAGAACGAAATACGAAGTAAGAAAGAAGTTTTTGGGAACAAGAGAAACGAGGTGGCGCGGCAGCGCAGGGGAGGAGGAGGATGTGGAATCTGACGGTGGTTCTGTGCGTTATATGGGCGGCGACCCTTCTCTACGGCGAGATGTTCGCGTTCTGGGTCCCCTCTTTCTTGACCTGTTCTTGGCCTCATCATCTCCGTCATCGATCCCCTTCTTCTTCGGTAACAACTGCCTATGTCCCCTTAGCTGAAGACTTTTTTTTTTTTGTCTCTCCACTTTTTTGAGCTTTAGTCCTGTTCTTGATATGATCTGATACGAGCATTTCCAAGATCCTGTTTGTAGTTAGATAATTGATTTCAGACTTGTGAGCTCGTTTGGTACGCGAGAGTTCGCGAGAGAAGAAAAGAAACGGGGAGAGAGCTCAATCTCTCCCTCGTTTGGAAGGGGAAGAAGGCGAGAGATGGAGGGAGACCAGAACCCCTCCCAAGCCCAGTTCCGTTTCTCGCCAAAAGTGGCGAAATTTCGTGAGAAAGGGGAGCATGTGGTCCCCCGCTCGTCGGATCGTCGTCAGACGAGTGGCTGTGCGTCGCCAGAGAAGAGAGAGAGTACCAGGTTTGCCGGAGATGAGAGGGAGAGAATTTCAGCTCGTCAGAGGGTCGCCTGTTGCTGGAACCCTACCAGTCACCTGTGAGAATTTGATTTCTCACCGTTATTTGGATGGGAGGCTGAGAAATCACACCCTTCTCTTTTCTTTTTTCACTAATAAGAGAGAACACACCCCTTTCTTTTCTTTTCTTTTCTGACCCCTCCATCCAAAGGGGCACAGTGATATCTCTCTTTATCTCGAACATTGACTTGATTTGAGATGTGGCCGTGGTTGAATTCTTTCAAATTATCTGAACAAACTGAAGGACTCTACCCTATGCAACTGTACTGTGGGCAATGAATATGTTTTTTCTTTATCGAAACAACTATATAAAGAAATTTCGAAGTGGGGATTTCATGATATTGGGGATGATTCCATGGGATAGGCTGGCAATGGTGTTTTCGGGTTCCACCCCCATGCCTAAATCTGGATTCTGCACTTCTTTCTTGAAGTTCATAATTACTTGGATCATTGTTTTTTCAAACCATACAGGTCACAAACTTAAGTGTGTGAGTTCATTATGATCTCTTCTAGCTGCCAGTTAGCTGAATTATGTCTCTTGAAGGTCAATCTGGGGAAAATCAGGCAGACAATGTGAAGAGACTAGATCCCGTGATAGCAGACCGAGAGAGATTAGATTTACAGATGTTAAATGATTGAAGAGTTAGAATGTCTCGGCGTATAGTTCCCAAAAGTATCGCAACTTGCGTCAATTTTTCTTCCGCTTCTGTGTTCCTGTTACTGGATATCCCAACTTTCCACATCTTTTGCTCTTAGCGACCATGGTCCATAGGCCTCTCCTTAACGCACAATATCATGGATCGTGGTTTACATTTCTTTAGCATAACAGAATTCTTGCAAATCAGTAAGTTAAAGCTACTGTGAGCCCACAAATATGAACTGGAAGGTGGAGTGATCACGAATTAGCATTGGGATAAATTGGACTTCATCCAAAAGTTTGCATACTGTTTGAGGACTCCCACGGTGCATAAGCCATACAGAATTATTGTCTAGGCAACCGGTGAAAGTTGAAAGTTGTTCAAGCCCTCATAAAGTAATGGTTAGCTACGTCAATGTTTGTGGTGCAAACAAATAATAAAATCTAGAACTACGGGGTAAATATTGAGGAAAGGAACTGGAGTATTAGGTTTGGCACAAAATTTATCAAAAAAAATGGTTTGGCACAAAACTTCTGGTGGATAAACTGGCATGCGATGCAACTCACCTGTGAAGCTATGAGAAAAGTTTGCTTGGATAGATACGCAAACCTTTTATTTGGTAGCATGTTAAAGGCTCTGTTTAGTACTAAATTTTTTGAAGAAGAAGAGTAGCAACGGTTTACTTTTGATGCAGAGCACTGCAAGTGAGTACCCAAAGAAGAATAAAAATTTGAAATATATCATGCTCATTGTCTTGTTTGTTTGTCAGTGATTTAAGAGCATTGCTCTTTAGGGACCTTCCAAGAATTGGACAGCCCTATATTCCAATCCTTTTCCCCTGGTGTATAGATTATAGTAAGTGGGACTGCCAGTGCACCTTTTAGACTTACTTTCCACATGTCATTATATGAACATTGGAGCTCTATCCTATGTGCAAGTTGTCATGCGACAGGCTGTAGTAATTACAGATACATATGGAGCATATGTTATTCCCTGTGTAGGCTGTATATATGATTGCATGTGTCTATGGGGATCTCCACAAAAAATTGTTATAAAGTGTCTGCTTGCTATTTCAGATAAGTGGAGCAGAATTTTCAAGTGAGTACGTGAAAGTTGCTGTTCTTACTGATCCACAGGTTAATGTTTAACTTATTTTTCATGTGGTGTCCCTTTCTCGGTCTTATATACATCCACAGTATATCAGTTCCAGGTTCGTAATTTTGTGTAGGTCATGGACAGAACCTCCCTTCGCCTTGCTCCAAAATCACTGGCTTTGGAAACTGTTCAATTCTACACGGACTTGTTCATGCGCAGAGCCATCTTAGCATCCGTGTTGCCTTTCCAACCTGATGTGATTTTGTTTTTGGGTGATTACTTGGACGGGGGACCTATATTATCTGACAAAGAGTAAGATGTAAATTGAATTTATTGTTTATGAGTTGATCATATGATTTTGTTTTGGTCGCTAGGTTTTTCTTTTGTCATTGCCTGATATTAATAGAATCTCCGAAGACATAAGAAACGATTTTAGTCTAGTTATTCTCCATACAAACCAAGCACCTTGGAAAACTGTATTTTGGGTTCTCTGAGGTATGGTTCCAAAACTACAATGCTCTTTAGGATGTTTGTTTGTTAATGCTAGCAGCAAACAGCTGCGAGATATGGGTGCTTGCATTCTCAGTTTCTTGATTGTAGGGGAGGGTAGATTGGAATATTCTTCTTTCTGCACTGATGTCGGAGTCAGGTGGATTCCCTCAAAAAGTTTGTCTATAGCTTAGGGGCTTTAGACAAGTTGTTTCCTGTATTTGTACTTTTAGTTCATGTATGTGAGAATGAACTGTCTCGAAGTTCACGTTTTTGGACAACAAGAGAAACTTAGCGTCATTTTATTTTCAAAGTTTCATTATTTTGGCCCAGCATTGATTTGTGCCTACTCAAATCAATTTTCTGCTTTGTCTGTAACTCTATTTTAGGGCGATGGATCTCATTTGTAATTTTGTGGGCATTTCTATTGCTACTTTTCCACTGTCAAGGCCATTGATACTTTTATAGATGGCAGGAATCTTTAAGCCGTTTTAAGCATATTTTCAACCTGAATATGCCTGAAAGAAGTGCAAAAACCCAAGTATATTACCTCCCTGGAAATCATGACATTGGCTATGCAGCTATTCACTCACGAATGCCAGAGGTATGCTTATTCATTATTCCATGACCCTTTTAGCAGGATATATGGTCTTTGCAATTCCAAACTGCCTTTATTCCCTGATAAAAAAAACTACCTTTATACCTTTCAGTATTGTGAGACAACATGTAAGGCTTTGCTTATAAATTCCATACCTGACCTGCAACTCAAAAGCCTCAATAACAGTTGAACATTTACCCGTTGTTCCCAGTTGGCTGGATTCCCTTGCCTTCCCTTTTACGCACAATTGGGAGCATTCAAGTGGAAAATGAATTTCATATTTAGAGGGGACTTGACTGGATTCATAGCCTATGCAGTATACATACTAAATTGCAAAACTGATGTGTGGAAAATTCTACCTTCATTCCAAAGAAAGTACATTACAATGTCTGTGGCTTGTACCAAGCTTGGCACTATGCAATCTTAAACCAATACTAATCCATCACTGTGCTACTTAGCTCAGCTCAGCTTAGTTTGACGGTCCACTTAAGGAGTATAGGCTCATCCTAAACAATCCAAACTAGGCAATTAATGTTGGTAACTTGAGCGTTTATGATGCAAACAATCAAATTCATGACAATTAAGTGGGATTTAGAATACTTTATGCTCAGGATCTTCAAATTCTTCTTTAAATGACTAGAAATTTGAAAGCTATTATTCAGCGGTATATTATGAATTGTGTGCTGTATGTTATCTTTTTTATTGTGAAAGTTACTTCTACACACTTGACAACTAGTTCACCATTGATACATGCATTGGTCCAATCAATTGCCATTGTGCCGTGATTTCTTACTGGTTTGATATTTTTACCTTTATACAGGTTATTAAACGCTATGAGAAAGAATTTGGTTCAAGGAACTACCAATTTACCATTGGAAAAGTGGATTTCATTGCTGTTGATGCTCAAACTTTGGATGGTAAGGAACACCTTTACCACTTTCCGTGAGTCACTTTATGCTACTTTCCCTACAAATACGCAAAGAACTTGATGAGTATGATAGCTGTAGGGCCTTTGTGTTAGCTGTATGGTCGTGCAAGCTCGTTTTAGTTAACGGGTAGCTCGTAGCCTGGAGTCACCAGTAAGTGAGAAAACTCGGAGGATAGTTGAGTTTGTTGTCTCCATATCTTAGCGGTTACTTTTTTGGCTTTCATCTTCTTCACTTGTAGAATATGTTATTTATGCAATTTAAATGAAGCCTTACCATACATATCATTGGTGCCGTATTATTTGCCAAAAAATGGGATTGAAAATTATCCTTAAAAGATGGCTGTGCAGCACAAGTCCCCTTTCTGTTCCTTTTTGTGAGCAAGGACATTAAAACAACTGGTCTTGTCCCTGTCCAAATTAATGTTTCTGTTGTTAGGGCTTTTTGGAGACAAGAGATTTGAGAAAATCCTTGAGAGTAGTGAACCGGTAAATGAATTTATCGCCCACCCTCAACATGTCGAAGTTTGCCTATACTTGAAATTTGTTGGGCTTAGATTAGGTCTCCAGATCTCAGCAGGGTATGCCTAAGTGGGAATGACTCAGATTCTCTATTTGTACAAGGAGTTGATTGTATTGAAACTTCAAAGGTCAGGGCATTTTTTCATATGCAGGGCCTTCACAAGGACACTTAACTGCGGCGACCTGGGATTTTGTAAAAAATATCTCAAAGGGTAATATGAAGTTTGGTTTATTGCTTTTCATTCAGTGTTACATTGATTTGGTACTCATGACAAATCGTTTCTAGATGTTAGTTTGACTCCGAGGGTTCTACTGACTCATATCCCATTATATCGACCGGATTGGACTTCCTGTGGCCCACACCGCTCTTCTCCAGTTATCAATCAGGTGCAACTGTTATTTTTATTTCATATGCTTGGTTTTGGAGTTGTGATTCTTGGATTTTTCACCTTTGCTGAAACTCACTTCAAATTCATTTACTTATGAGCACCGTAACACGCTTGTGGTCCTGTGACTCCTGTCAGTAGCTGAATTTGCAATTGCTGTTTCTCTTTCTTCAGAGGGTTTCCAGGGATGCTGAGACTGAAGAAATACTGTAACTTCTTGCCTCATTTTTTACTTGGTGGCCATGTTGAACTACATTGTTTTACATGTTTTGGGTCGCACACTCAGTTTGGTGATTTATTTACTGGTGTAGGTACCAAAATTATGTCACCGAAAAATCGTCAAAGTCCTTGTTGGAAATTGTCAAACCTGTAGGTTCACTCTGCTTTTCTTGATTCACGGCCATGAAAAAAGAAAAAAGAAACTGGATGTGACCTAAGCTTTATTTTTCTAGGTACTCATCTTGTCTGGTCATGATCATGATCAATGTACAGTGAACCACTTATCGAACTATGGGCAAGTGGCAGAGGTAAGCACCTGAGTTCTGAGGTTATATTGGTTTTGCTCATGGTATGACGTCTGCTTGGTAACTTTGTACAGCATACCTTAGGGACCATAAGCTGGCAGCAGGGTAACCTGTATCCATCATTCATGCTATTATCCATCAGTAACCAAGCATTGGACGAACTATCCAGCAAAGAAGATGCAATATTAACTCATTTGTGCTTTCTTCCTATGCAAACACACATCTACATATGGTAATTATGATGTTATAAGTCATGTCAGATACTCTAGTCTACTTATTTCTTCTTTTTTTCTCCTGTCATTTGCTTTTGCTTGTTCTGAGCCATATTTGCCTGAAATGGCAGGTATATTTGTCAATTTGTTCTGACCCTTCTTGTCCTACTCCTTTGGCCAACAAATGGCATAGACTTCTCACGTCATTTTCGTGGTTTCATGGGGTATATCAGAAGCCTTAGCTGCAGCATGTTTGGAGATGTTACGAAAGAGAAAAATGAAGATGAGAATTGTGAGTATGAGATGATTTGGGATGCAGAAGGATCTATGCATCTAATAAAGAAAACTTCGAATGCCCCTACTAAATTATCAAGTGACAAGGGCGTGGTGGAGAGGTATGTTTCATTTGTCTAGGCCAATGTCTGGCAGTGAACAAAGTTTCGACACTTTGTTTTCTTGTGCATGCCTCTGCCACAGTGGCTGTTCATTCTCTTTAGTTTTAAACATTATCTCAGAGAATGAGGTGGTGGTGATAAAACTAAGAATGAAACAGGAAAAATACCTAACTAAAACTAAGAATACATGAAGTTACATTGGAGGTATTGAATATTGTCCACATATACTTAATATGTGCAAATTGCACATGCTGCACACACCTAGGACAAAGCACTTACCAAAAAATTTGAGGTTTTTATTTTATTTTATTTTTTTATATTGTTATATTCGTAATGAACATCAGACGTGAAGATTTAATCATGCAGAAAATGGTCTGCTGCACTGTACCCACAGCTTATGCTCGAGTCATATGCACCAAGGTTGTATGACTTTCACTTGTTCTTTTACTTTTAGCAGGGGAAATGCTGTGATTCGGCCGGCAGCTAAAAAACACATCTCACAGGAAATGGATGTCTCCGTGTCTGTGGATATGAATGTACCACTTAGTCGAACAAACAAGTCAAAGACAAAAATGGTCATCCGGAGATTGGTACGAATAGTTCGGACGCTTATAGTCGTGGCTGCAGTTAATGTCCCTTTGTATATGATGTTGCTCTTCAAGGATTGGATTGACAAATGAAGTCAGAACTCAGCGTCTAATCGGTTATGCTTCTGTGCAAGTAGCTGCTCTTAGATGGATAGGATATCAGGCCAATTTGAAGAATCAGTGCCCGTTCTTTCTTCCTCACTCCTTATAGGGTTTTTTATCTGACTCACTCCCCAAAGTTAATAAAGGCTAATTAGAAAGTCCTTTGGAGTTGTTAGGTATGTGTTATGAACAGTTTAAGTCGTTTCGATGGGTGTTATAAGCTTAAGGTGACATTGTGCCCTGTCTAGTGCACAATATATGAGGTTTCATGATACTAACCGAGTTCCTAAAATTATCTGAAGGACTTTTATTGTCTGTATTTTGTGATCTAAGTCTTTGCGTTTCGTTACAATGTGGATTTGAATTTTCTGATTTGGAGTAGGCTAAGTCAAAGAAAAAGTTGGTTATACACATAGTTGTTAAAAGCTTACGATACATGATACGTATTCTATCTCACCATGTATCGTTTTTGTATAGAAATTCTACGATACGACCGAGTATCCTATGATTTATACGTGTATCTTACTTCGGTACGTATCCTACGATTACTTATTGAAAAAAAGTCGAACCTTATTTCAAGAAGCGGAACTCCAAATGCATTAATCTGAGCCGTTTGATCTAATTATGGCACCTACCTTGTATAGAAGAAAATATCATACTTCAATTGTGTTTTGTCTGACTTTGTTTTTTTCTGTAACAAAGAAAATAAAAAGCCTTTAGGCTCCAGTTGAGACTTAAAAATTAAAATTTTGCATCTTAAAAACTTTTTTTAATGTAAAGCATAGTTTGTTGTGTTATTAGGTGTTTCTATTTTTTAATTGTATGTTAATTATGATTAACATTGTTGAAGTATAAATTAATTTTAGTATTTTGGCACAAGAAAGTTAAGTCCAATTGACAAAAACCCAAAGATGGAAGATATTATTAAAGAAGATATAAATATTTAATATTTAGAAGTTCTAGAATATCCTTATGAAATATTTAGAGTTTTTTTTATGAGAATTAGTCACATGTGTAATTCAAGAATTACCTCAAAATTTATCTTATATGAAAATATCTTTGTACTAGAGTTTTCCATGTTGTAGTATGAATAGGGATGAGTTTTAGCCATTAGTTTGAATTCAAACATTCTTCTTCCCACTTTTTATCTTTAGTATTCTCCCTCCTCCGAAAATTTTGTCCAACTAAACAATAGAAACTTCTCCTCTTCCAATAAACGTAAACGTATCTCAAATACGTGATACGTATCCTGATACGATCTATACAATTGAAAAACGATACACAATACGTATCCTGATTTAAAAACACTATTTATATACATCTGTTGATACTAGAATCCTGCCAAGTGCCAATATATTGAAGTACACGCATTGTTTTTAAATTTATACTTTTTCGCGGTGAGGTGTTACCCTTCTCCATTTGTCGAATGTTCTCTTTTTTGCTCCGGTTCATCTCCAACTCTCCTACCATAGTTGCTACCATCAGTCCACCGCCTCTCACACAACGCAAATCCCTAAGCCCACTGCCACTCTCCTCTATTTCTGGACCCTACACCCACAGATCCTTAACCGTTAACCACCCATCCATCTTTCCTCCAAGCCATCATGATCCATCTTTTGCCTCTTCTTCCGATTCTTCCGAACCCTAATTAAATCCATCTCAACCCATCCTTTGGTACCTCTTCTTGGAGAAAAACTATCTTGACGGATGAGAGACAAAACCTGTAGTGCAGGAAGATACTGAGGGAGGGAGGAACAGGGGCTGAAGAACCGGGGAATAATAAAGTGAAAGAATTTCGGGATTTGTCTCTAAAGTTAATAATAGTATGGTATAATTTTCTTTCTTAGTTTGGAGA
The DNA here is from genome assembly GCA_019656295.1 of Rhododendron mucronatum var. ripense. Taxonomy (NCBI): domain Eukaryota; kingdom Viridiplantae; phylum Streptophyta; class Magnoliopsida; order Ericales; family Ericaceae; genus Rhododendron; species Rhododendron mucronatum. The sequence goes on from BPLT01000056.1 coordinate 757,854, forward strand.
AATTTTACTTTGGCCCCCTATATTATGACCCTATTATAACTACAACCATTCTACTATTTTTATCCCTTAGCTTTCAACTCTTTTTTTCTTTCTTAGTGAAAGTCTGCAGTGTTAGTCATAGCTAGTGAGGTTTGAGCTCTGGTCAAATTCAAGAGTGTTTTTTTTGTCTACCAATGGACTATCACTTCACTTGCTACTTTCAACTGAGTTATAATGTAAAAAATAAGACAGAAAATTAGATTATGAGAGGTCAGCTGTGAATTTTCCGCCAACTACAAAAGGCATTGTCTCGCCTAGCCCTGTGAAAAGCAGAAGACATGCCATCATTTGCCTAACCGTGTGATGGGCACACATTGCGATAGTCCTTGCCGAGCAGGTTGATGGGCACATTTTGTGTAAGGCCATGTCTTGCTTAGCACGCTGGCATGCTATTGTCGTGCCGTGTATTTCCTAACCTAGTGACAAAACACACTTTTTATGCTTCCCGTAGCCCCGGTTACTTGTAATGTTTTGCTATACCTTTGCCTATAAAAACTCAATGGTGTGCACAAGTCATGTCATGCCTTGCCTAGTCCGGTGTCATGCACTAGTCATTTTATGCTTTGCCTAGCCTAGTGACAAACACATGTTGTCTCATGCCTTGCCTTGCCTTGCCTTATTCAGTAATAGTCATGTGTCGTGCAATGCCGATTCACGGGAACAGGCCGTGCCAGCTCTAGCCTTGCTCGGTGTCAAGTACAAGTCACGCCATTGCCTTTGGATACTCATTTTGTATTTAATGCTTATTTTAAGAACCCACTATTGTGGCCTTTTGGATTGTACGTTCCTTGTAATGCCCAGCAACAAGGACATTTCTGTCATGGCCTAGCTTGGTAAAGAGCACATGCTGTGACTTGTCAACTTTTTTCCATCTTGTAATGACCACCAAATCGAGACCAAAATAAACAAATAAATAAGGAGCAACAGAGAATAGACGATATGCTATGTGCCAGGCTCAATGAGAAGTTATTAAAGGAAATTCGGGTTGGTTGATGTTATTCAAGAAGAGAGAGATACGAGAATCTATTTATTCTATCTATAAAGGGAGAACACCCTTTTTGGTATGGACTCAAAATTTAGGTTAACTCATCCAAAATAAAAGACAGAACTTCACAATTGAATACATATTTTGTTATTGAATGCCAACAGGTACCGTTTCTCTATCCATAATTGTCATTCCATCACAACAGATCTTCTTATTTTCAATTAGGTCTTTCTCTCCTAATCACGTCTTCTTCCATTCCATTATTAATTTCTTTGTTTTTCTTGAAGTTTATTGAATTTAATTGTCCTAATGTACCAGTACACATGCTTAAATTCCATGGAATAGACGGTATTGCTATGTGCCCCCAAAAAATGAGATTTGCAAACTAGGACTCCAGCTTGTAATTGCTACAAAATTGATTAATGACACTTTATTGTTTCTTCCTTGGCCTTTTGAGTCGAACAACTGAAGTCAATAATGGGGGTGTTATATTGGTCAGCTCGGGTAGAGAAAAGGGATGAGATGCGTCGGGAAAGAAGGATAATGAAAAAGGACGATGAGAAGGGTGTTTGGTTATGGAGGTAGTGATTGAGTGGGGTACTTATATATTTTTATTTCTTATTTTATAGTGGGTAAGGTAAGGGTGGAAATTCAATTATAGGAAAACAAAAATGATGATGTCATATTTTTCCGCCACGACCAGTGTCAGTGGAGTAGTCTGATACCAACACTCAAAGCAGAAGGGAGATCAGTGTTATTTTCAAAAGTTGAGGGGTGGTTTTTGTTGTTATTAGAAACCTCAGAGGATGTCAGTGTCATTTACCTTTTCTTTAATTATTGTTTTGGGGTATTGTAAGGTATTATGTTCTTTACAAGAATCTTTGATCTTTGGGCAAAGATTTGTCACATAATAATAGTCAAAGAGGTAGACAGTCCTACTCCCTCATAGTTATGGTTTTTGTTTTTTCCATCTCACCAAGGTCAATTAAATAAGGTATTTTCCTCTTTATTGATAGTGGAAAAAAAATGGTAAGCCAAATTGTTTTCTACTTTCTAAAGACCAACTAGGCAACTAAATAAGAAATAAAAAATAAAGCTAAGATTTTGGTGTCTAAAATAGAATAAAATGCGTATTTGAGAAGTCTCAGTAAGCCCTCTAATTTTTTGAAGGAATGTCATTGTGAGTACGCGTTTGCTCAAGTTTTGGGTTGGGTCCAAAGGCGCAAAACTTATAGCTGAACAACAAGATCGGAAAGCAATTCAAATTTATAGTTGTTCATGTGCAGTTTTTTAAATTTTCATCAGAATTATACGCAGCAAATATTAAGGCAAGGTAAACAACTCGGTGGTCTTCCAATCCAAATATATGGGAAGTCATGGGTTCGAACCTTAAGGACTAGATCAGATCAATAGTTCCACGTCTGAGAATAAACTTTGTGTTGATTTACCTTTGTTTTTGGCATATATTTAAGGAACAAATATTTCTTGCGCCTCTTCTTTTTTTTAACAAAAAATATATAATTCATTCAAAATGAAATGAATACAGCTAATTTGTATTCACGTAACTTGGTGATATACAAACATGATATATATAGCATTCCTCAATGAACAATTCCAAAATCCTCTCAGTCTCAGTAAAAAGCCAAAAGGGGGACAACATAAATCTTTAATTCATACGACGCATAACAAAATCACAACAACTGAAAACTTGGAACACTTGATCTCTTCGGGCCACGCCGCAAGAAAGTAGTTTCTTGCTAAGGTGGATGGCCTATCTTGATCTAGACCGAAGAGTGGATTAGTCGAGGCGCGCGTGAGCTGGCCCAGACACCCCTGATTGACATTCTAAAAAAAACAGAAAGGAAAAAGAACTTTTTTTATGGAAAAGGAAAACAACATTTGAACACTGCTCTTGGACAAGTTCACAGTACTTCTTGCAGAGCTCCCCTGCACATTCTTTCTGGATCTTATTCATTGCTTCCATGGATTCCTTACTTCCACATGTATTAAACTATCATCCATAGATTGAACCATAACATTTCCTTCATTATATGCTTGGAAGAAGGGAAAACTACAAAGACAGGAGAGCCCCTTATTGTTAAACCATTGTACTACTAATACACGATATTCTTGAAATGCCACGAGTAATCTTCAGATAAGCAACGGTAGAAGATGAGTTGAACCCGCATGTCAGCTTCGCCGGAGTTCTTCCATGGCGGATGGTAGGTTAAAAAGTGGCGGAATGCTGCCGGAAACCTCTCCCTCGTGCCCAAAAACCCAATGGTCCGTCACCATCAAGGTCAAAAACAGAGGCGGCACGTAAGAGAGAGGAAACAGGGGCAACAAAATACAGCCCATGAACCAAACCAGAACCCCCTAGACGACAAAACCGACAAGAAGGAAAAGAAGAGGGAGAAGTGGTTTTCCCTCACAAACACATCTAGCTCACGAATCATAACTTATAGATTTCTCGCGATCAAAAAAATTATCTAGTCTTCCCGAAACATCGATCAAGTTGGTAGAGCGTCCCCTCAATAGGGAAAAAAAATCACGTGCCCACTATTGATAGGACACTCTCCAACGTGTTGTTTCAGGAAAACTGGATGATTTTTCCATTTTGAGAACTCAAGTGTAAGATTTGTTTGCATGATGTGTTGGTTAACAAGGAGTGATACTTATATGGGTATATAGTAGATGGATTAAGAAGGTAAAAAGAGGAACAAAAAAAAAAAGAGGTTTTGTTGGGGGTGGTAAAGTTGGTGAAATGGGTTGTGGGAAACTAATCATCTCCTTGAATGGACCAGCAGAGAAGGGTGGTGGCGCAGCGGCGGATGATGTAGATTCGGGCTCTCTGCTCCTTAATCAAGGAAGCACACTTCCTTGTGATTCCACTGCCCTTTCTCTTTGAAGAGGTTTTGAACTGTTGCTTTTGCTCAGCCATTTGTGGTGGTTGGTTTTGGTTGATGAGGAAAGGTGAAAGATTTTTGAGAGAAAGAAAAACGGAAGGTTTTGAGAGATGGTAGAAAACGGTAGGGGAAAAAAGGGAGAAAAAAGCCCAAAACTTGGAGCTAGACCCTGAGTAGGGCAGGGTAGGGGGAGACATGAATTTATATCCAATCAACTGCGGTTGACTAGGTTTCCACATTAAGGAAGAGAAAATTATTCAGTGGTGCAGGATCATTAATTCCAGACTTTGTATCTGTTCATTACTGTAGGCCCTGTCACCAAGTGATACAACTGGAGATGGCTCAGCCAATAGATTCCTTTTTTCTTTACTTCTAGATCCATCTGCGTGCACCATGACTGAATCTGGAACCCTGAAGTAAATGACTTGGCAAATCTTGCCGTGGCCCTAAGGGTTTGGAATGTTTGGTCTACATGAAATTCAAACTTCATGAAAGAAAAACATTTATTTGATTGCTCATATTCATTTGGCCAAACCCTTGAGAGTTAACCATTAGATTACTTTAGCATATTGCCTAACGTTCACTGAAAATTTCCAAAAATAAATTAGTCCTATGTGTGAAGGGGTACGTCTTAGTATCCAACGGTCGATGTTGGAACTGAAATCTTAGGAAAAAAAGACTTGTGGAGCGATGGTGCGGAACAGGGGATAACTTCTCGTAGGAGGGGGAGTGAACATGGTCGGGTTCGAAAACAGAGGGGATTTAGCATGGAAAGATGTAGCAAGCTCAGCAATAGTTTTTGAAAGAAGGAAGAGCTAGGGGGGTGAACGTGGGGTTGGATTAAAATAATATGAGCCAAGTGTTGACCAGAAGTGTAAATGAAGGGATGAGGTGTAATTTTGAGTTGAGTTAATTATAAGTTACATAGGATTAGAAAAGTGGCAAAGGCATTAGAATAGGAAAGGCGTTGTTAATGAGGACTAGGCATTGGAAGGACCAGAGGGAACAGGGTGTCGGCCAATTTGTCTAGGTAGGACTCGGGGCAGGCTTTGTTGTGGCTCACAATCCCGAGAGTGGGAGTTGCTGTAAGTAAAACACAACAGCGTGTAGCAACACATAATTTTTACTGTTGGACAGTTTGGATATTAAAAAAATTAGAGTTCACTAGAAGAGGTTTTTTTTTTTAAATCCGGATAATTGATTACTGATATGGACGGTGAGATGGGGTACAATTGCACGCTGTTGTGTTTACTCACGACAGCCCCCTGCTTGGCACAATCCCAAGCCCAGCCTCTCTCTCAAAACACTAGTCTTTTGGAGTTCACAATTCAAAAAATGACATTTCCACTTCTGTTTTTTTATTTAAAGTATTGCTCCGAACGTTCGATCCATGTGAACCAAATGTCGTTCGACTTTTAGCTGTGATGTTTTGGAAAATGACACGAAAATTGAATTAAGTGCGTTTGTAGATGAGGGTATGAGCATTAAAGTAGTGATAGTGAATAAAATAGCAATGGGTAGGGGTGTAAGGAAAGGTCGAAAGGCTTTTGCTCCTTTGAGGGAAACACATTGACAAGCGCCTCTCTCTGATCACTATCATAGGTGAGAAAATTAGTAGTATATATATACATGTCTTTGCATTTGAAAGGGAATACGGTTGGGTGTTTTATGGTAAAGGATTTTGCCACAGTTATCTAATGGTTTAATTCCTCCCCCCCACCCCCATCTCTCTAAACAATGTTTTTCCTAACTATATTCTTCTTATAGCTGTGGTTACTATACGGCCCCCACCCAATCTCTCTGTCTAGACTGTTTTTCCTAACTATATTCTTCTTATAGCTGTGGTTACTATACAGCCAATAGGCAAAAGTCAAAACTAAATTGTCAGTCTAAATAAGCAAAAAAAGATCTCTCTCTCTCAAAAGTCAAAACTTATTTTTTTATTGGAAAGTCAAAACTTAATTGTCAATCTAACGCTGTGTTGGATTTGAATTTTAAATTTTTTTTGAAAAATATTATGGGTAATAAGTGAAGAAAGATAGGGAGAGAAATATTGAAAGTAGAAAGAATCTAGAGGGAACTTTTTGAGAAGTAAAGAGAACAAGGCATAAATTAGTAATAAAAAAAAAAAGATCTTTGAGACTCTCTCTCTCGATGTTTGTTGTAGTTATTAGTATAGAGCCAATACGCATGCAAAAGTCAAACAATAATTCTTATTGATCGGAAAGTCAAAGAGAAGTGCTAGGGATAAAGAAAATTGGCAAAAAAAAAAAAAAAAAAACCCTTAACTAAATTGTCAGTGTAAATTAGCAGAATGATCTCTGGGACTTAAACCATTGACTTGTGAAACATTGAAGCTGATAATTAAGATCTTCTGGATGTGCAAAATTTTGTCATGTGGGGACCTGAGATTGTGATGAAGATCTCATTTGTTTATGCTGGCCTGCAGACAACCTCAATCTCCATTTACAGATTACAGATTTGGTCTCTTCAACTCACGAACTTAATTACCAACATTAATTATGCTGATACACAACCATACATACATGTATAGTGATATATATGTACACGTATATCGTGAGAGCAAGTTTGTCCGTTAAAAATACTTCGTCAAAGTTAATTTTGACTTGCTTAAGTGTCAAGAGGTCAAAATACACAGTACTATGTTTGTGCATTAATCCGGCCAGTTACATTTTAGCACATTCTCAAACTAGGCATTAAGATTAAAATGGATCAAATGAATCATGTTTGGTCAATCCGATCAAAAAGGAAAAAAAGAAAAAGACATGTTTCGACGGTGGCCAAAAAACTGCATATATATATCCCTATTCGAGTCCTTCCTCTCTGACCAATTGTGCAACCATGAACGCATATAGGACTATAGGAGCATATATAATTAATTATAAACCATGGACGTTACATATTTGTTAAATGAATAAAGTCGAGAAATGAACGACCTTTCCTTCCAATATAGCACAATTTTTTTTTTAAAAAGGAAGCCGTCCAACAGTTAAATCATAGTAGGATAGTGATCCAAAATACATTGCATGTACAAGAGTACTGTGACTAAAGCTTCCTCTCCCTGATGGAGTATTAATTACTACTCTACTATTTCAACGTACGAGATAGTGCACCAAAATAGATTTACATCCTAAAGCAAGCAAGTAAGCGTCTCTTCCTCTGATCTCTCTTAACATTTTTACAGATATAAGCGTCTCTTCCTCTGTTCTCTCTTAACATTTTTACGGCTATATCTTAATTTTCTTCAAGGTACCAAATCCCCCCATTTCCTGCAGCGTGCATGCTGGCTGATGCAGGCACCACCTATAGGTGCAAACAACCAATCTCTCTCTCTCTTTCTCTCTCTCTCTCTCTCTCTCTCTCTCTCTCTCTCTCTCTCTCTCTGTATGTGTGTGTCAGATTGAGATGAGGTAGAACCCCCAAGGTCAAGGGCTGGGCTTGACGTGGCTCAAGTACAGCAATACCTCGATCTCTGGGTGAATTGCCTGCAGGTCAACTCAATCATTGCAAGCTTGCATGGCTGTGTTTTCAGGGCGAGATAGCTAGAGGCATGATAGGAGTACAAGGAATATTTGAAGAGGAGAAATGTAGGGATCGAGTTCCACATTCAATGAGTACGCGTCCAAAACTTCAGTAACAAATAGTAGTAAATGTAGTACTATTAATTTTCTGTTCAATTTGGCAGATTTCCCATGTGTATATATTTTGATCAGTTGGTCATTGCAGACAGAATCTCCAAGATCAAAAAAATAAAAATAAAATTGCAGACAGAATCTCCAATATATTCTTATGTCTAGTTGCCCAGATCCTGATGTTTTACGTCCATACGTTCACTTATGTCCTATTCATTAGAATCTTTAAAAATCCAAAAAACAAAACATAAGAAGAAGAAACACAATAGCTGATCCACATCTAAATGGAGACTGGCAATGAGCTTGTCTGTTGCATGCAATTGCCTTACTAAAAAATTGCACTGCATGTAACCTCACAGGGTTGGCATGGTGGTCAAGACTTTGGACATAGAGGTTTGCTAGCTTCTAAAGTCTTAGGTTTGAAATTTCTTAAGTACTATCAATTCCTTTGGGGCTAGTCTATACGGAGCATATGCTCCGGCTTCAAGTGGAGCCCCTGATAGTGCATGGACAGTGAGCTTATGGTCCCCAGGATTAATCGAGGTGCGCGCGCAAAAACTGATCTAGACACCTGATTATTAAAAATAATCGCATTCCGTACGTGTTCTTAAATGACGATTGGCTTAGCCAGCATTCTCTTCTCACCCAGCTACCAAGTACCCAAAATATGGTACTCAAAGATGATCACCAAAGTATAATTGATGCGATCTCTCTCTGTTTTTTTCTTAACCATGTTCTTAGAATCTTAGCTGTAGTTATTAGACATCCAATACACAACACTAAATTGTAGACTAGCTAAATTTGCATAATGATCCCGTGGACTTAAATATTGACTACGTGAACATGGAAGATCTTTCTGGATATGCAAAAATATTTGCCATGTGAGGACCTCGGATTTTGTGTGATGACAATCGATCTTACGTTTTTTTGCTGTCGACTAGTCATACACATTGGTCTAGCCTGCAGACAACCTCAATCTCCTTTACTGATTTGGTCTCTACATCTTCAACTCAGAAATTTAGTTAATTATTCCGATAGACACATGTAACATCGTATTTGTATTTTGATAATTCAGGATGTCAATGTTAACTTAAGCGTATCTCAACTAATTCCGGAAAGACCAAACCCATAGTGCACTTACAAGGATGGGGGGAGGATTTATTAGCCGGAGCAAAATCTCTTATGAATTGACCCCACAAAAAGGATAGCACCTAAGTGGTTTTGAACCTAAGATCTTCCAGGAATCAAACTCATCCGTAGCAAAACAAAATTTTAAGGCTTCATGTTACATGTTGGTACTACAAGTGTATGTGAATTGTCAATTTGGTGCCCAATACAAAAATTGTCTATTTTGTCCCCAGCATTTGTATGCGTTTAATTAAATGATGCTCATAACTAATTTCACCTAAATTTATTGGCAAACACAGGAGTATGTTAAGAACTTTGTTAAAAAAAAAATTACAGGGGACCAAAATGACACTTAACTAATACTTAGAGACCAACGGTTATATAAATAACTTTTTTGTAAAGAGGAAAAAGAAAAAAAAGAAGATGTGAAGCACTATTGGTGCCAAATTGTGTATGTTTCTAACTTATGCAGAAATGACAATTCGAATGGTATCCTAAATATGGTCATCAAATGTGACCACCATAACATTATTGAATCTAATTTGCACCACAATAAACTGTCACCCCCATCGAATTTACCTTTTTCCGTCCTCTACTTTATCGATCCATTAAGTCCCTCTCTAGCTCCCCCTCCTTCAGCATCAATCAACGCATCTTCTAATTAGGCTATTAATTAACTGTTGCATTTTTCTCTAATCTTGTCGTTTTTCTTAAGTCATTGTTGATCTTTAATTATGTTTAATTGAGATATGGAATGCCGGATCCTCTTGATCAAGCTTCTCAGTATTCAGATTTCAGTTTTGGGGTAATTGTTTTTTACCTTGGTATCTAATTCGTGTAAAATGAGTGAGAGATTAATTGTTCGTTACTGTAAAATGAGTGAGAGATCGATTAAGTTGTATGGGTTTGAAGTTTGAAATGTCTGAGTTACGTATATAAGGGAAAGTTGGTAGGTGGTGCGGAGTCAAGCACCCCCTGCCAAGCGTGAGTGCTGAGCATCATCTGGCCGTTAATTTTGGTACAAACAGTTCGGATTGAATCTGTATGAGTTCACACAAACCGTCTATTGCTTGGTCAAGATTCGAGTCATTGATTGCCGATATGAACGTTAGAACAAGTGACGGCCCTGGGGTTTTAGTCCAAAGTGTGGCCGCTTTTAGCCCCATAAATACATGCATATTTATAAGGCCCCTCCTATTTTTATATCCACTATGAATGTCTTAAGAAAAATCATATGTGAGATACACACGAATGAATGTTTTAGGTTTTTCTTTCATACGCAAGTTAAATAGTACAAGTGATGAATGTAGGAAGATATATTGCGCCGAGCTAAAAAAAAGGCTTTGAAACATGAAACGTTTTCGATAAAATTCGTCGTGCAGGCATAAGTAGTTCTTTTCCGGCTAAAACTAAAAGAGTAATATTTGCGTAACGCTTTTGAAATTTGTAATAGTCGATTTCCATTTTTCTTTAGAGTAGTGACATTCAAGTGATGCTTTTGGATCGGAATATTGCATTATACTAACTCAATCCATCGCGCATATTTTGTTCACAAAAAATATAAATGGTCTCATCTTCGATTTTCGCTTTAGGTCTCGAAAAGTTAGGGCTGACTCTAGCAAGAACACTTTTGAGAGAAATCTTTCGAATCATGCTATAGAATGTGTGTATATATATATATATATATAGAGAGAGAGAGAGAGTCATTTTCAAATAAGGAGGTCCTTATCCCATTTCTCCCTTTTTCTGTTTGAATTTCGATGATCCAAACTGTGCAATGTGTATATATTAGCTAGCGTCAAATTGCTTTGTGACATCTTCCAACAAGGGTAACCCCATGCACATTTATTAATTAATCCAGAGCTGCTTGATCCAATTAACCTCCTCTAGCTGTTGTCTAGGCTAGCTGATCATTAAGCTGTTCTTATCCGATATTCCATCTCGCTCCGCATTTCTTGAACAAGGAGTCTAGGAGATCATCGCCAAAGGTTGACACTTTCATCAGTATCAAATGGATTAACCGATCGAAATATCGATCACCTTTGGCTTTCGACGGTGCATGATCAAAATATTGCATCCAGCCAGATTCCAACCATATATATTGCCAGGAGTACTAGAAAACAAGTACGTACGTTTCCGAAAGTGTTGGAGAAGTGAATAAAATTGGACAGAGCAGAGAGTGAAGCAAGATGGCCGAGGTTGATGATCGATAGAGAACTTTCATGCACGTTCAATGAATAAAGTCAACAAGAAATGATCGAAAAAGCTCGACCGTTGGTTGGTTCCAATGAAAAACGTACGTATTGTTCTTATTTAAATAATAAGGAAGCCGTCCAACAGTTTACAATTCATAGGATCGATACAGATCCAATATTGTTAGAATATAGTAATAGTAATCATATATATATAATGTCATAATCACGTGCTGATATAATTACGATATTATATGATCGTTTTAATTTTATTTTGATTGTAATCAATTACGATTTCATTATAATTCTGATGATTCCTTTCCATAGTTTGGCTTCCTCCCTTTGTATAAATACAGGCCTCATTGTATAGTTATGATCGAAGTCAATAAAACATTTCTTCTCTCATATTTAACATCCAAGATTGTGGCAAAAGCGTTCTCTCTGTCTTACTTAATTACTTCGATCAACATGATATCAAGCTTTTAAATTGCTCTGAAGCCCGAGTGTTACGTGCACCAAAATATATTTACTAGAAGATAGAAAAGTAAAGGGAAAAAAATTCATAACTAGATGTCCGGGTCAGTACGTACTGCATTATGCACACCTTAATTATTTTCCGGGCTATAAAGTTAAAGTACTTGGCAAACCTCCAATAACAGGTTTTAAATGCTATTGGTAAACACAAACGAGACGTTAGCTTTTGCATTTCCTACATCATAAAGCTATAGCTAGGTAACGTAGCGTCACTCTCTTAAATCTTAAAATTCTTAATTAACATATTGACAGCTATCTTTGCTTCAAGGTACCGACTGTATCCCACTACTTCCAGGGTGCAGACACCACCTTGGGCAACTCTCTCTCTCTCTCTCTCTCTCTCTCTCTCTCTCTCTCTCTCTCTCTCTCTCTCTGAGTTGCCCTCAAAATAAGAAATAAGATTCAGATGAGCTTGAGACATAGGGGTTGATCAGCTCTACTCCTCACGTACGGTCAAGGTCGGGCTTGACTTGGCAGTTGGCAGTTGGCTGATGAATTACACCCCTACCTGGCTACCTCTCTGACTCAGCCTAATATGGTTGCCACGTCAACTCAATCATTGCAAGCTAGCCTGGCTGTGTATCTCGTAATTTTCAGGGTGAGACAAAGGAATATTTGAAGATCTAGGAAATAAATTTAATGTTGTCAAATTGGCAGCAGATTTCCCATGTGTATTATGAGTTGGTGAATGCAGACAGAATCTCGAATATATTCTTATGTCTAGTGCCTAGCTACCTAATCCATCCATGATCAGCGATATATCTCCATTGGAGGAGGATTCACCATCAAAGAGATTGCTTGTTGTTACTGTTTGATAGATGACGCTTAATTCTTCAAATATGCCTCGCCAAAAAATTGCATTGCATGTTCTTAAATGACCCTGGCTCAGCCAACATTCTTCTCACCCAACCAATAAGCAACTCGTACTATGCTTTTCCAATTAGTCTTGACGAGAAAAATGAAATTTGCATTTTTCAGTTGGTCTCAATGGGAAGCATTGGAAAACTTAAACGATACTGGTACTGGAAATCGAGAAAAGCTCATTAAAGAAGAGCGGTGATCGAGAAATGTTGGGTAGAGATTTTGTACGTTCTTGTGAAGGTAAAAGACACAAAATGAAGAAATAAGCTTTAGACCAATAAAACAAACTTTAGTGTCAACCAATTGGGGATTGGTCATAGGGTCACTTAAGCCAACCTTTACTCAAAGAAAGTAGTAGAGTAAGTAGTAGGGGTGCGTGTGTCTTTAGAGTGTCATCGTGTACGTCATATAGATTTGCCTTCAAGCACGTCGTTCCGATTCGCACCCTAATAATTGACTCATGAGCATGACATTACTCGCATCCTCATAATTAACTCAGCATGACATTACCCGTAATCTTATCCGGATCTCTCCAAGACTTATACTCCACTAGTCCCAAAATGTTTGATTTTAGATTTGCTTAGATCTTTCGATTTATTAAAAAAAAAAAAAATGATTATGAAAATTTTGTTGAATAGAATTAATTAAAATTTATCAAACAAAGTTTATATTGCACATTTTTTTACCATTCACATCGAAAGATATAAACAAAAAAGGTATGACATTTTAGGACGGAGAGAGTACATGACGTCTATCTGACGCCACGTTTCTCTCCCCCACGTGGCGTCGACCAACACCTTTGGGGCCAATGGCCGCACGTCCACCTTTCCACGGATGGGGCTCTAAGCCTGTCAACAGCTCGAACGGCTCCTGCCGCCAACTTCAGTTCGGCCCAATTGAATATACAAACTTTGGGCCTGCCCTACTATTTGGCCCAGCATTCTTGCGGTTGAAATGGCTACTTTAATTAAGTAAAGTGGGGAAAGTAGATAGAGAGTCCAATTTCCATGATTCTGTCTACTTAGTTAGTTGGATGCCAAAATCCAAAATCAACGCCAATTTCAAACGAAGGTTTCGCTTTCGCGCCATCAGATACTCATGCGGCAGCCAGTTGACCGGTAGGTTTGAAGGTTAGGTTTTCCGCAAAATGGCTGCACAACGGCTCTTGTTCCCCGTTTTCTTCCTCGTTGAATCCACCATGATGCGACGGCAAAGCTCGATAGCTCGGTGCCAACCCCTAACTACCGGTCAACTACAAAATCAGGTACGCTTTGGCCTTTTCCACGGATCTTCCTCTTCTCATTTTTTGCTCTGCTTCTCTTTACTGCTAGTACTTTAGTAGTAGACCCCCTAGACAAAGACAAATCAATTCTTACACTCTCGACTTCTTGCTCATTATTGCTCACAAAATTTCCTTTATTTCATTTGTTTCAAGTAAGTAATTCCTTTGGATCAACTTGTGTGCGTGCGTGCGTGCGCTTGAATACTTAATATGCACGTGTGCTTGTATTCATTATGCCCTACACGCGTGCGGCTTGCCGTCTTCTTTTGTGTTGATGTTTGATTGGTGTATGTGGGAAAAGGGTTTTGCGGATAAATTGGTGCTGATCTTAGTATGAATGGTGATGTTTGATTGTTGAATTTAAGGGTTATATAATCTGGGAATTCTTTGTGTTTTCACGTTTAAGGTAGTTCAGTGTGCGTGCCTTTGGTTTGTAAGGTACATTAATGCAACTAAATTTAGAGTACAAACATGACCTCAAAATTTCTATCTTTGGCTAATTGGAACTTTGATCACTTTCACAGCATAGTTTGGAAATTAGAGACAGAATGAAAATTCAATCTTGTGAAAAAGATGGATTTTGACACATTATTTTGCCTAGTCCTTGTGACAAACATGCAGCCTTTTCTTATTTTCAGGCTCTGAAGCTTGAAAAATGGCTGAAGATCTTGAGACGCCACTGCTGGATCCTGGGAATTTCAGTAGGGAAGGAGGGATTGATCTGGTAAGAAGTGAACAAACACATGTGAAATGTCCAGATCACGCAATTTATAAGTGATTATACTCAACCAGGCCAAGTCAATTTGGTTGAACAGGAACGCTTACCATTGGAAGAAGTATTCGAACAATTGAGAACATCCCGAGGAGGACTAACCTCTGAAGATGCAGAGGTTCGATTGCAAATATTCGGCCCAAACAAGCTTGAAGAAAAGACAGTAAGCATCAAATTTCTGATAATATCTCATCCCTCACTTGTTAACAGGATTGGAATAAAGAAATTCACACGGAAAGGTATTACAACTAAAACTTTCCACGGCACAAGAAAAACAACGATGGCTGTTGCTTCCGTAAAATGAGTTATTACACTGCCCGAATCTTGACCTTCCATTATGTTTTCCATGCAGGAGAACAAAATTTTAAAGTTTCTTGGTTTCATGTGGAATCCTTTGTCATGGGTCATGGAAGCAGCAGCAGTGATGGCAATTGTCCTTGCTAATGGAGGAGTGAGTTTACTGAACCCTTGGAATTGCTTCACATCACAGATGATTTCTTTCTTCTCTAGGGCATTAGAGTTTCTCTTTCTTACCACACAATGCAAAATATATATGGTCTATAGTTTTTGTTCCATTACCGTGTTTCTGCAAATATTATTCCAGGGCCAAGGTCCTGACTGGCAAGACTTCATAGGGATTGTTTGCTTGCTTCTAATAAATTCAACGATTAGCTTCATTGAGGAAAACAATGCTGGTAATGCAGCGGCATCCCTTATGGCACGTTTAGCTCCAAAAACAAAGGTGTGTATGTTTATTTAACTGGTCCCTTGACTCCCTTGGCTCACTAAGCATTTGAATATGGCAAGAGAGTCATCAGAAGAACACTAGAAGGTCTTCCCTCAGTTTTTATGTGGTGGAATGTGTTGTGATCAGCACCTCACTTCTTCCTGTGTCTACATCGGCTGATTATGTGGAAACCTCAGACATCTAACCTCTCTGGCTTAAGGATATAACAAGACAGACCAACACTTCAAATTGGACTAGAATAAATCGACCAATTAAACTTTTTTGATGGAAAGACAGAATTATTAGTAATTTTGGGGTTCTTCGATGTGTGCTTAACGATTGAAAATGCACTGTACAGCCTATCCTTTTTTGTTGCGTTCCAACCTTCACCAAAGAGGGTAGTATAGTAACCATACAGTGGTTTTATGGGGTTTTGAGCATTCAACAATTACACTATCATATTTTTCTTTTCGACTAAAGATTGAATGACCCGGCTTTTGGCAGGTCCTTAGAGATGGCCGTTGGCAAGAGCAAGATGCAGCTGTTTTAGTACCCGGAGATATTATCAGCATAAAGCTAGGAGATATCATACCTGCAGATGCTCGTCTGCTTGAGGGAGATTCACTGAGAATTGACCAGGCAATATACTTTTCTGATGAACTAATTAATGAGCTACGTATTTTAGGTTTGATAGTTTTATCTGATGTTTATTTTAGTGCCCTTTCTTGGCATTGCAATGGATATTCCATAAAGTTTTAAATTATTGTATGCTTCTTTATTTAAGTGGTATTGGCATATTGCTATCTGATAGTGTTTTTCCTTTTTTCTTCATACAGTCAGCTCTTACTGGAGAATCACTGCCTGTCACCAAGAGGACCGGTGATGAAGTTTTTTCTGGTTCGACATGTAAGCATGGAGAGATTGAAGCTGTAGTGATAGCAACTGGAGTTCACTCTTTCTTTGGAAGAGCTGCATATCTAGTTGATTCAACAGAAGTAGTTGGTCACTTCCAACAGGTGATTTATAAATTAGAACTTTTCCATCTTTGTTAGAATGACAAGGTCCTAGACTTCGCCTCTTGAATCTTGCCATGTATTCTGAAACACTTGTGCCTACTGCATTTTTGCTCAACATAAGAGTTCCAGTAGTACTAACGATTATATTAAATCGAAGAAATTTCACCAGGCCCAGGAAAAATTTAACTTGTTGGCAATAAAAATTTGGAAAAGAAATGAACTGGGAGGCTTTCAAGATCCAAACAAAGGCAGGGTGGAATACATGATTGCAGGGAATGTAACATGCTTTTACTGCAGGTTCTTACTTCCATTGGGAATTTCTGCATTTGCTCTATAGCTGTGGGGATGCTTCTGGAAATCATTGTCATGTACCCTGTACAGAATCGTTCATACAGAGATGGAATCAACAACCTTCTTGTGCTATTGATTGGAGGAATACCCATAGCCATGCCAACAGTATTGTCTGTCACACTTGCAATTGGTTCACATCGACTCTCTCAGCAGGTACAGCTCTCCATAGCTACGGGTCAGTATATTGCAAAGCCATTTGGATAAAATTGTAACAACACAATACCTCTGAATTTTATGTGCCATTGAAATATTGTACTGCTTTTGGGTATTTTATCAGAAGAATCTCAGCTTCGTGTTTTCATTGCTAAATTAATTGCAACTCCTCTTTATTCTTTTCTTCTTTTTTCCACTTATCTTTTTTCTATTTCTTAAGGGCGCCATTACAAAGAGGATGACAGCAATTGAAGAAATGGCTGGAATGGATGTCCTCTGCAGTGATAAAACTGGAACACTGACATTGAACCGCCTCACCGTTGATCGAAACCTTATTGAGGTATGACAGCTGACTTCATCAAGGTTCATTTGCCTACCGCTACAGTTTACTTGTTCAGGGGGAAACAATTACTTTTCAGAATTTTTATTTTTGTTCTCTATGAGCTTTATTCATGTGTTACACGGTCTTGGTATAAATTCAGCTCCAAAAACTAGCTATTAAAGTGAGTGTGCCCTTACGCTTACATCTTAGTTTATATCCAGGCAATACGAGACTGCGCTTCAAAACTTGTGCCTACTTTTTCACTATTACACAATGACTTAATGCAAAGTATCTATTAATATCATGTCAGCAGGGTCGTTCTATCTGCTAGAAAAAGGATTTGCTAACAGAGCACTTAGGTACATCTCTATAAAGATCTTGATAAGAGCGTAAATAGATTTGTTAAACTTTCAAAACTCTCATTTTAATTGTTGGCAACTACTCATCAGATCTCATGATAGTAGGGGCGGCTATACCTCTGGTTGAGGGGTTCAGGCGAACTGCCTAGGTCCAAAAAAATGCAGTAGCTATTTTTTCTATTTTTACAAATAAAGTAAGTTTTGTTTTGTATTGTCGGCATTGGGTATCTCGTGTGAGATAAAATCAACAAAAATTCTAATTCACACACTCATACACGTCACATTGTTGGTGTGGTGGGCACACAGTGCAAGTTTGTATGTGTGTGGTGGTAGCCAAGTTGTAAAATAAATGGAAGTCAACTTAAATTTGTGTAGCTAAATAATATAGCCCAACAAACCAAAATAAACCAAGCTTAATGAATTTTAGAATCTAAAAAATAGATTGGCAAAAAAGTAAAAGGGAAATCCATACATACGTTTTCCTTCTATGATATATCTCATCAAGTTAGAGTTTATTGTTTGCATAGAACTTTTCATCATTAACACTCTATTTTCTTTGGGCAAATAAAAACACTACACGGCGAAATCAAAGGGCATCACTTGAATGCTATTTTCGGTACCGCTTGATGAAAATCATGGAACCGCCCCTAATGGTAGTCAATGTAATTGTACCAAGAATGCGCATTGATTTTCTTTCTCTACCCTGTGATGTAAGAGATTGAGATATTCATCTATGCACCTCCGTGTTTACATTGGCCTGCTCTGAGGTTGTTTCTCAACACAGGAAAATTTTAGATGATAAAACGTCTTCTGTAGGTTTTTCATAAAGATATGGACAAAGACATGGTTGTCTTGCTTGCTGCCAGAGCATCAAGGCTGGAGAATCAGGATGCCATTGATACAGCCATCGTTAGCATGCTTGCTGATCCAAAGGAGGTGAACTAGAAAATAGAGCTATTAAGTTCATAGCTTTCTTCTTTCCCTTTTTCACTTGTAGTTTATTCAAAGATGAAAACAATCCTTTTATCTATAGGCACGCGCAAACATCTCAGAAGTACATTTCCGGCCTTTCAATCCAGTGGACAAACGCACGGCCATTACGTACATTGATTCCGATGGCAACTGGTATCGGGCTAGCAAAGGATCTCCTGAACAGGTATGTTCACTATAAAGAGAGTCACAGGACTACCTTATTGGATGGTTGCTGGCACCAAATAGCTATGAACCTTATGAGAGATTGTGTACATGAAGTTTCTCTAAAATACGATGATGAAAATTTTGAAGTTCTCATTGGCTACAGTTTTCATTGGATAAATAATTTCTGGTAACGAAAGAGAACTTTGGGCCTTAAGGATCATTGGAAGGGAATGGAAATTGCGAGACAAACTAGGAAATAATGAATAAAATACTACATCATAACTCATAAGTACCATGGTCAATTTTACCAATTTATCATATACACAATTAAGTTTCTGCTTATTTAGTCAGGAGTTACTATCATCCGAGCTGCCACTAGAGTTCCATTTGAACTAGTACATTAACTAGCTTTAGATTGCGAAAGGAGAACACAGTATAATTGCTTTTCAAGATCCTACTTGGATCTCTTTCCAATCTTTTAAGGTGACAACAGGGTAAAAACAAGTAACACCAATAAGCACATCTGTTGATTTGCAAATTTTCCGTCAACAGTATTATGCTTCTTCTTAGAGGGACAATTGCTTATATGGTATGCCATCGTAATACTAATTCATCTTCTCCAAGAAGGAACAGTAATCATCGTTTCTCGCTCTTTCTGCTTTCCCCCTCCTTAATTCCAGATTCTAAACCTCTGTGAAGAGAAGGAACAGATTGCTGGAAAAGTGCATGCCATTATTGACAAGTTCGCTGAACGTGGCTTGCGGTCTCTTGGAGTTGCTATTCAGGTATGAAGTATGAATGCATCGGTGTCTTATTTCTTTTCCTTTCTGTTGGGTTGAAGTTGGAATTGGCAACCAAAACAAACAGTATCTTATTTTCTTTGTTTCATTTCACCTTTGTTTTAATGAGGTTGCCGATAGACAAACAAATTTTAGTATGTGTCTAACAGGACATTTTTTGTCCTGGAAAGGTGGCGATTAGCTACACATGCCTTCTTTGTGTCGCACATTTGGAATGGTCAAGGCAAACAGACTGTTAAAAATTAGTTGCTCGGTTTAAAAGACATTGCTAAGATGGTAACTATTTGTTCTACTCAAATTGTTAAACAATAGATTTCTGGTTTGTGATTATTTTTCCAGGAAGTTCCAGAAAAATCAAAGGAGAGTCCTGGTGGTCCATGGAAATTTTGTGGCTTGTTGCCTTTGTTTGATCCTCCAAGGCATGATAGCGCAGAGACCATTCGAAAAGCACTTCACCTTGGGGTTTGTGTTAAGATGATTACAGGTAAATGGAAGCTTTTTATCCTGGTTTCTGCTACCTTGTAGGTGACAAATACTATTCGGCAATACTGAAATGGCTTTGCTCTAGCTAGAGCCTCTTCTTCATTATCTGGTAATTCTTAGTTACCAGATAATGCACCGATTTGCTTTTCTTTCTTTCCTTTTGGAGATGGCGTATCAGAGTTCACTTAGTTTGCAATAATCAGATGCCTTGTATGTTTCTTCGTGGATTCATTTACTAGTATGAAAAGAATTGGGATAACAAGTAACTTAAAAATGACATTTACAGCAAACTATTAACATTGAACTTAACAAAGCTGCAGAGCAGACCAGAAAAGTGGTAAGCACATTGAAGAGGGGGAAGGGACTATGCATCTGAAGAACAATTTAAAAGATAAAGTCAATTTGAATATGAAACTTGTAACATTGGCACATCCTTCTATCGGGTAATCAAAAGATTCAAAAGGGTAATCAAACAATAGTGTACGTTCACGATGCTACTGATTGAGCAAAATAATAGCACATTTGCAAGTAGCTTTCAAATGGCGTATAGAACCAATTCTTTTGGTTGCATTTGAGAAACATAGGACACAAACAGTAAAAAAAATTATTAAATTATTTCATGTGCTAAAACAGGTGATCAGTTGGCAATTGCAAAGGAGACAGGTCGACGACTTGGCATGGGAACTAATATGTACCCCTCCTCATCGTTGTTGGGCCGTGAAAGGGATGGAATTGAAGCCCTTCCGGTGGATGAGCTCATCGAAAAGGCAGATGGCTTTGCGGGTGTATTTCCTGGTACTTGAATACGCAGCCTGTCCCATGAAAATGGGACCTTAGACTTCTCTTTTGTCCTTCTTGAAATGTCATTTTCTTTTACATAAATGGGAGGAAAAGTACGGTTTTTGGCAATTTTGCGGAGAACGCTTGTTGACAGCCCCAAAAAAAAGTGTGGTTCATAGTACTAATGAACACAAATCCACTGTGACGGGTTTCTACATCATCCATGTTTGCATACTTGCAGTCCAGACCTTTAAGTCCCATTCCTATTTTCAGCCTTAACGATATTACTGAGGTAAGGGATATCTTCCATCTCCTGGTCTGATTCTAGATTTTACTTCCATGTGATTTTCAGAACATAAATATGAGATTGTGAAGATTCTGCAACAAAAGAAGCATGTTGTTGGAATGACCGGAGATGGTGTGAATGATGCACCTGCTTTAAAGAAAGCAGATATTGGAATAGCAGTTTCAGATGCTACAGACGCAGCAAGGAGTGCTTCTGATATTGTATTGACAGAGCCAGGCTTAAACGTGATTATCAGTGCTGTTTTAACTAGCCGAGCTATATTCCAAAGAATGAAGAACTATACAGTTCAGTAATGATATTCTATTCTTTAGCAAATTAGTAGCATAAATTTAGAACTACTTGCATGAATGCTACAGAGCAACAGAATCCCTTCCAAAGAAATAATGAACCCAGAAAACACGTGGACTTAGAAAATCAACCCTTCCGCAGAAATAGTTCCATGATTGCGGCTTGCAATGAGCTGGTTTTGCATGACCTAATAGTCATACACTGTGTATGAGGAGCCAGATGGCCTATCCATAAATTTCGTGGTACATCAGAGAACTTATGGCACCACCAATCCATAAGATTGCATGGTGCATCAGAGAACCTATGGCACCACCAATCCTCTTTCATGTCTGTATTTTTGTAGTTCTAGGACCGATTAATGTTTCAGCACTTACATAGTAACATGGGTTGCTAATGAATGTGCAGATATATGCTGTCTCCATTACAATTCGGATTGTGGTAAGTCAGGATTATCTTTTGTGCCTTGGTTTTGTTTGAAACTTCTAACTTGATTTATATCAATCAAGTTAGAGGTTTCCTTTACTGGTCTTGAATCAATAAATCTATGGTGTTATCTTCTTGCAGCTTGGTTTTACGCTCCTGGCATTGATATGGGAATACGACTTCCCGCCTTTCATGGTTTTGATAATAGCAATATTGAATGATGGTAATGTTCGAATGTGATTAGACTTTGCGTTTGCCTATCTCTGTGCTGGTTACGTTTCTTTGGGATATGTATCAGGTTCTTACATATTGTCCTCAACATGAAATATACAATTTGTTACGGATTTGCCTTTTAGTTTTTTCGACTAAGTTTTCATTTGGCCTCGTCCTCTAACTAACCCAAGTGTAGATATTCATAGAGATACAGTGATACACAGTCACTGTTGCTACCACACAAAAAAGTTAAGTCTGTTAAAATCTAACTTGCTTTAGTTGCATCTTTTGTGCACGTTAATACTGTATCCACAAAAGACCAAAACTAATGTAACTTAACACAAAATCTACAGATTTTTATCCTGTTTGGTAAGGGTAAACATACCCCTTCCACGGACTGCTGCCCATAAAACTAAATTAATATTCTGCTCTTCCAGTATAAAATTTGTGATTTCTAGCCATCTCTAGGAAAGTACCTTGGCGTAAAATGTGTGCTAAAATATGTTTCTTTGTTGTTTATAAACAGGGACCATAATGACTATTTCCCAAGACAGAGTAAAGCCATCTCCTGGACCTGATAGTTGGAAGCTTAATGAAATATTTGCAACTGGCATTGTCATTGGCACTTATCTTGCTTTAGTTACTGTTTTGTTTTACTGGGTTGCAGAAGGCACTTCTTTCTTTGCGGTAACATAATCACATGGTTTATTCACTATGTTTGGCAGGAAAGACCACCAAATACAATTCTTGTTTCGCTTTCTGTTTCCACTGATATTGGGCTTATCCAATTACTGGCTGCAGGACCATTTTCATGTAAGGTCCTTATCCGGAAATTCCGAAGAAATTTCTTCTGCTATATATTTGCAAGTCAGCATTATCAGCCAAGCTCTTATATTTGTTACTCGAAGTCAAAGCTGGTCATTCATGGAGAGGCCTGGGACTCTCCTGATGTGTGCATTTGTGTTAGCTCAACTGGTAAGGGTTATTAAACCAGTGAAGAAGCTCCACCATTAGTTGGTCCTCCTCTTTTCTTTTTGTACGTGTTTCAATTTATGCTTGGACTTGCATTTTGTTGGTCCTACGTTTGAATAATGCCACAGTTTCAACTCGATTATGAACAATAGAGGTCAAATGAGTTCAGATATAAATGATTTACACTTCTTAGTTTTCTTTTTCATGTAGGTCGCAACCTTGATTGCAGTCTATGCAGAGATAAGCTTTGCTTCAATTAGTGGCATTGGATGGGGATGGGCAGGTATTATATGGTTATATAGTTTGATTTTCTACATTCCCCTCGACGTAATCAAGTTTGCAGTTCGCTATGCTTGGAGTGGAGCGGCTTGGAATCTAGTGTTTGATAGGAAGGTTAGTGCGACAACGTTGTTTTTCTTACATTTTTATGTTTATTTGTATGGGGCAATCCTTATTTAGGGGACATTGTTTCACTGTTTCTTTATCAGACGGCTTTCACATCTAAACATGATTACGGAAAGGATGATAGAGAGGCTAAGTGGGTACTTTCTCAAAGAACAATCCAAGGACTGATGTCTGGAGAGTTGGAAATCAGAAAGACATCTTCTCTGATTGCTGAACAGGCCAGGCGTCGTGCTGAAATAGCCAGGTACGCTAGACTCTCACTTTCACTCATTGGGCTTGGCATAGTTTTGTTCTATAGATTTTATGGTCAGATGTTATGTACTTATTCAACAACTGGGACTTCTCATGGATTTGGTATGTAAGCCTTCTACATGGATTTGCAGGCTACGAGAATCGCACACTTTGAGAGGACATGTAGAGTCAGTGGCGAGGCTTAAAAATTTGGACTCTCGAATAATTCAGGGGCCTTATACGGTCTAAAGCCATGGCATGCATACAAAATCTGTCTGGTACAAAGTTTCTAGCCAAGATAAACAGAGAGGAAATTGGGCAATATATGGAAGAGATGTGCCACGGTTTTGATGGAAATGATTGCAGGGATCTAGATGTTTACATTCTATGTTTTGGATTCCAGAGCTTTGGAGGGCATCTAGAATACAGCACAATTTATTGCTGATCAAAAAGAAATATAGCCCAATTTATAAGGGCATTTCCAGTGTGTATACATCTTTTTGACAGAGGTATGCATTACTTGTGAGTTTTTTGGGAACCTTACCTTCAGCTTATTAGCCAATCGATACATGCTTGGCCCACTTTTTCCGATTAGTTCTCTTAGAAGAATGAAGTTCAAGTCCACTTTTAGTGTTAATGACAAGAAACATAGTAGTATTGGAAGTCGGTTTATGCAATAAGGAAACAACATTGGGCCAAAAATACCGTGACATTTTCATATTGTTTAAGTGTTTACCAATATTTAGATAGGGAAACTACAGAATTCATTACAATACATGCCCCACAAAGAAAACAACGGACCTAAACATTGTTTATTGTTTCAGATGCATGCAGTAGAGTTGACCATCCAAATTAAAATGGCAACAGCAAAACTTCATTGCCGATCACAAGAAAACAGCAAAACTTTATTAGAATCAGAACCACCCAAAAAGGAACTAAACAGCTCAATATGGTACATACCAGAAGGCAGAGGCAATGAGCACTCAGATATGTCTTTGTGACCTCATAAGACGGCTACATTTTGCTATCCGTGTCTTGTAATGGCATTGTGACCAACATTATTTGCAAGACGTGCCTTTTATAGAGTTGCCATCGGAATGGCACGGTCTCTTCCAAGCCTTACAGAGTTGACATAGTTTGTGGGGCTATGTGCTGAAATACCAGGGATTGCTAGTCCAACTACCCTGAGACCTACCGATAACCACCCCTCCTTATACTCTGGTCCATGTGTGTAACCCATAATCAAGCTTCTAATTAACTCCCAAACAGCGTTTATATACTCTGGAATCAGGTACAAGATCCCAAAATAATTTCTGTTTGGCTCCTCGTCAACTTTCTTCAAGGGTACCCAAAAAAAAAAAATTTATTCAGTGTGAATGAGAAAATAGAGTGTTGGTAAAACATTATGTAAAATTTCTGACATAGTAACAAGAAGTGGAACGTTTATCAAACCTTGTTTTATCTTAATTTAGCATGTTTCATGAAACATGATGAACAAACTATATTGGTAACTTAGTTTGGCAACTTATTTCATGTCACATGATGGACAACAACAAAGCTATATTGGTAATTTAATTTGGCATGTTTCATTAACATGATGAACAAGCTACTCCCAGCTCTGGGGGCAAATTTTAATATAATTATGAAGCCTCATATGTAGTCTTTTTTAGCATATCCCCTATTGCTTATGTCATCAAGCCGGCTGACAAATACCAAATTCCAAGATTAACCAACATCCCTATACTGTAACTTCATGACATATGAACATGTTTGCTGACTAATTGACAAACTTACAACAAAATTGTTCCAAAATCTTAATTTAGAGAAAATATGCTTACGGCACGTAACGGACACAGATATAGTGAAATGTCATTGTAACAAAAAAAAACAGGAAAACCTTAGAAATAAAAGGATCAACAAATAAGAAGGCCAGAACACATACTTGCTCAATGTAGAGGCTATTATAGTAGAGGCACTCCCCAAAATGCTTGTATAGGAAGGTTTTGTCATCATAAGGCAACCTTGGCACAAGGTCATTGCAGTAGACGACCCTGAAGTACTTAGGGACCGGAAGATCTAAGTGGTCTTCCATGAACCTCCCCAATTGCCTGTTCCCAACACGTGGTTGTCCGTATGTATATACACCCAACAACCTTTGCATGATTTCCCTCTCCTCATGCAGAACCAGAACCGTTGGGAACAGTATAGCAAGGGCCCCACCCAAGCTATGGCCGGTGACTATGAATTTCGCAGTCTTGTGTTCATTAAGTAAGCTCTTGAGTTTACTTCTCACTGCATAGTATGCAGTCATCTCCACCATATCAGGAATGAGTTTATTCCCACCAGAAGAGCGGTCCCGCCCAATTTTTTCTGCTTTGGATTCAGTAAAGGAACCTTCTGAAGTGCTTGCATTTGAAGAGGTGAATCTTGTGTCGTTCACTTGAAGAAGGCTCTGAAAGGTGGAAGCATTGGCTCTGTTTCCCAACCCTAAGGCTTCTAAAAATCCCATGTGGACTTTT
Organism: Rhododendron mucronatum var. ripense; assembly: GCA_019656295.1. Classification (NCBI taxonomy): domain Eukaryota; kingdom Viridiplantae; phylum Streptophyta; class Magnoliopsida; order Ericales; family Ericaceae; genus Rhododendron; species Rhododendron mucronatum. The sequence continues at coordinate 783,692 of BPLT01000056.1, forward strand.
CCCAACCTGGGTATTTCATACCAAGAGTAGTCAAAATCAGTACTCCAATCATCAGCGTCGAATGGCTCTGTGCCCCTGAAGCTGATCAAGATCAAGTTTGCATCTTTTGGCTTGTCACATAGTATGAAGACTTGGGTAGACATATCCTTTTGGTAATCTATCAAATTCCCAATAGCGAAAAGGTCTTAAATAGAAATGCAGAGGAGGAAAGAATGATTAAACACAAGTATGAGGAAACTTTACATGATGAATGAAACTGGATACTGCTTATAGCTTTTAATGCATATAAATTATATCCACGACTCATTTCTTACCATTCCAGCAGTCATAGAAATCCACAAAATGCATCTGCATAATTTTGTCAGAAAGTGAAATGGAAAAAATTAATACACAACCTCGACGAGCAATTAATACAGAAGACAGAGAAACAAAGGAGAAGAGCGTGCCTTCCAGTGATAATTTACGACATTGCTAACAACTTTGGCGTTTTCATATGCTAACTTGGAGGCCATCATACAGAGGTCCATGAGAACTCGGTTTCCTGATTCGGATTGTAAGCCCTTCCCTCCCAAAGCAGACTCGCTAATTCCTTCCACTAAAGAGTTGTTCGTGTATAGGTCTATGCGTCTGTCTAAATGCCCAATTGCACTTATGAAAGTCTCTGAGCCCCTGTGTGGCATCACTACCTTTCCTGCTTCCTCAAAATTACATCCACAAAACAGATTACAACAAACTATTGCAATTATTCCAATAAAAGTAATCGATGATATTTTTTTTTTCACATGGATAAAGAGGAATTCATATTCTGCAGGAAGATTACAGGTCACATATGGACTCAAATTTCCATAATCCAGCTAAGTTGACCCATTTTCTTAGCCATTTATATTTACCATTTCATGTGGCACGCTTTACCTCCATTGGTACAACATGTTCCACATGCACATCAGTATGTAAAAGTTTTGGAGTTCGCCGGATCACATGGTAAAAGCAAATGGCCAACACTGCCCTTTTGCAACCCCCCAAGGGGATTGGCACATTCGCAGTCACCTGACAATCAAAGATCTTAGGGTGCTATCAAAACTTTGTCTCGGCATTAATTGGGCTTCCACCCATGGACGTTGAGATTAGTCTATCCACTGGACCGGATACCGAGATGTCAACAACATAGCTCTTTTGCGCGGCAAGGTGCATTGGGAGAAGAGGAAAGGGATTTTGGCGAGCAGGCCATAGTTCCCCCTCTTAAATAATTAAACTTCTATTTGTTCGACACTCTTTCAAAAACTTGTCTTACATCCGGAGTTCAGACACCTGAGATACGAAAATAAATGCCTTTTTTCTCTTAACTTTTGTACACCTTTCAATTCCGAAACCTGTATCACATACAGCTCCAAGCATGCCACGGGAATTCGGAAACATGATTAAACAAACACCAAAAATAACAATACATTTCGGCAGCATTCTTGATTTCCGACCCCAAGTGATTGGGACGTAAGGTTCGGTTTGGTTTGGTTACAAATGTAAACAGAACTCACACATCATATAACCAGAAGGTGGTGGGTATTGTGTAAACATAGAAAAATAGTAGGAGTAGTTGTTATAAACGCATTTGATTACCGTGGAGGAGGTTCCAGAGTAAGCCCAGCATGCCGCCGTTGTCAGACATGAAATTAAGGAAGAACTCGAACAAGCATCCACTCCACTCCATAGGCTTGCCGAACACAGATATGATCTTCCTCACTATAATGGACACAAAGATTACCCACCTGTGGTCCGGGGTAATACCGCCGTCATCACCGCCCAACAACTCTGCCGCAGCATAGGTGCCACCATCAGAGGTCTCAATGAATTTAGCGGCGCTTGCTTTGTCGGGTGATACGAGGAACCGAACAAGGTCTGTGATTCCACCGTTTTGCGGACGTACAATCAGATACCTCGAAATGTCCGAGGTGGAGGAGGAGTTGGGTTTGAATTGGGTGGTAGCCATTTTCAACACTCCGTGCTGTTGGGGTGGTTCGACAGAGGGTTTTTGGTTTCTTGGGAAATCTTGCGGTGGGCGGTTACTGGTTCACGTGGTGGGGTTTAATATAGGAGTGTATATGCGGATTGACACGACATTAATACGGATGGAGATAGGCCCAGCGTTCGTTGAGTCGGTTGAAGGCTTTGCTTCTACACAATTGGTCAGGTTCGATTTTGAAATCATGCGGTAAGAAAGTACAATAATTTTTAGTGAATTTTTTAGTTCAAACATGAATTATCTGCTTTTAAGAGACCGATAAATGAAAGAATTAATTAAGATGAACATAATTGAGATGAGCATAAACTAATCCGAATACCCATCATTGTTGAAAGAAGAAGAAGAAGATGGAGATGGGATGGGGCCTGGGGTGACCGGGTGAGACTATTTATAGTTAATTCCGTGGGGGAAGGTCACGTGTACTAAAACCTTAAAACTGATTTCCGTTCTAATATTCCCTCCGACTCCGTGAGATGCCGTAATGACTTGCTGATCCCTTGGATGACCCCACACCACTTAATAACGGAACTTATTAGTATTCACAGATGAGTTGTAAATAAATTATTTACAGAAGCGCTCAATCTTAATCGTTCAAAATACTTTTAGACAGTTGAAATTGAGTTTCGTAATAACTTTTTTACAGAGCTCCATGAATAAGTTATTCTCTTCTAAAAGTATCATGTGATATTGATATGTAGTGCTGCCTATGAATAAATTTCTCTAATTTTTACTACTTTTATTTTTTAACAGCTTTCACTAATAATTTCAATTTCAATTTGTTTCAAGGAGATAGTTCTAGTTGCCAGCTAGAGTCTTACCTTCTTTAGGATGTTACCGGTAGGAAATAATTTACGAGAAAAAATTTATTGTGATCAAGTTGTTAGGTGTTTTTAGAGCATCTTCAACCCATGCTCTATTCCTTCATTTGAGAGTATGAAATTTCTCCAACCCATCCTCTCAAGTGTCCTCTCTTTGAGAGGATGGAATTTTGATCCTCCATATTTAGAGGATGGGAGAAAATATGAAGGATCCTTCTATAACACTATTCACCTTAATTCCACAGCAACTGGTAGATGAACTACCACCATCATTAACTTCACTCTGTTTATTCCTCACTCTGTCAACACTGATCTACAACATTAACTTCACAGGATCCTCCATGTTTAACTTCTTCAACTGGTAGATGAACTACCAACATCATTGATGGGTGAATTTAATTCAATACCACACTTTCGTCTATAAAACAGATTTTTTCTCATCAAACAATCTGAGTCCTTCCTCTCCAAGAGCTTAAGTCTAGTAAAAATTATCCTCTCAAAGTTTTCTTCCAAGTATGGAGGGAATTTTTGGAGGGTGATTTTGGTAGAGGTTAATTTTGGAGGGAAATTTTAGAGGGAAAAATAGAGGACTTGTGGTTAGAGTAAATAGGAATAGTGATTTCCTCTAAAATCACTTTATGAATAAAATAGAGTATTTTGATACTCTCAAATAGAGTATTGGATTGGAGATACTCTTAGTAGTAAATAAGTTATTGAGAAATGTCAAATTATTTTCGGTAATGAATAGGTTGCAGATGGAAATGTGAGTGAAAAAATCGTTGAGAAATAAGTTGTTAGTTAGTATGAACAACATGCTAAAATGCCAAAACTTGTTGATTTGTGTGAACAACATGATAAAAACGCCTACGTTTTTTTTCTCAAATTGTTACCGGAAACACCCTGCACGCCTTGTCGCGGTGTCCCATTAAAGCAGTATGGGTAATACTTAAATAGTACTATATCTGGTCCGTTGGGAATGCGTGAACGCATTGAAAATGGTAACGATGGCCCCTGGCCTGGCCCATGCATGTCTGCAAGTAAAATGGCATTTTCACAAGGAAAATACGGAAGTTAAAAGTTTGTTTAGGATTTTCATTTGGAAAACCTCTCCTTTTTGGCCATTGTGGATGACTGAGGATGAGATCCTAAAATCGTTGAACAATTGGAGAAAAAAAATTATCGGTATCCTTTGTGTCAGCGTCTGTGGGTGTGTGTGGCTCTGCTTTGCTTGTCTGATACACCATTGGTGTTCTTGGATTTGGGCTTGGTGGAAAGAAACCAACCCAGCCTATCCTAATGAGCGTAGCGGATTGGGCCAAGACAAGTCATCTTGGGTCCAAGGACTTTTAAGGGTTGGGGCTGACAAAAGTTTATCGACCTAGCCCACTATAAAAATAAAAAAACAATGTTCAGGATTCAACCAATAACCAGCTAGCATGGCTGCAAACGAGCCAAGCTGAGTCGAGTTTTACCGTGCTCAAACTTGTTTATTAAGTTTTTAACGAACCCGAGCTCAAGCTCAGTGAAAACTTAATGAATCGAGTTCGAGCTTGTTCAAAAGTCTTAACGGGCTAACGAAAACGTGTGTGTATGTGTCTGTGTGTGTGTGTGTGTGTATATATATATATATATATATATAGATATATATATCCTCGCATAGACCTAATACAACCAAAAATATTTTGATTGTGAAGATATATATCTTTCATTTTCCTATATTTTATAAGAAAATAATCTCAATTTTTGAATAATAATATGTAATATATTTTTGTGAGGATTCTACATCAATGTATCAAAATGCAATGCTAATTGTGGTAATTAACGCAAAAAGTGTACTAAGTATTAGCTTGCGAGCCAACTCAAGGTCGTGATCTTTTGTTCCCTTTTTTCCCTCCCCTATGGAGGAAATAGTCGGTTGTAACAACATATCAAAGCCATGTTCATAAAAGCGTTTGGTAAGAATGAATTTCGTTCGAGCACTTGGAAATGATATCGTAAGATTTCGTATGTGTACGTCTATGTTACTTGTGTGAATTTTTTTTTCCATCCGTTTCGTCGTGTGATCGTTTGTTGAATTATATTCTGACGCGTTCACTTTTTAACCTCAACATCCCACCATAGTTTTTGTTCAAATTTATTTGAAGGTGCCCAAATGACACTTTCATGATATTTCCACCTACGAAAATACTGAAAGTAGCTTTTCTTTCTAACGGTAAAATAAAACACTTTAAAATACGTACCCGATACAGTACTATAAAGAGAGAGAAAGAGAGCACTCCGTCCATAAACGAATTATTGAGTTCTCCAATGGCAATATTATCTCTCCACCATATAACATACTAATGGAAAGGAGAAAAGTGTTTTCCTTTGGACGTAGGGCCCAGCACTGTGGGTCTCCATCGCAATCGTAAATCACTATCATAAAGTCTAATAATAATAATAATAGGAGTAGATCGTCGCAGGCCATTATGAGATCAAAGAAAAAGAAAAAGTCTATATATGCTGTATGCATTACCACCGTTGCCATTACTATTTGGGAAAATTGAGAGAGTCAGCACAATATGCCACCGACACACCCACCCACCCGCGATTACCTCCTTGGAATGATTCCGCGCTCTTCACCCGCTTCTTGTTTCTAGTACACGTCATTAGTAGGTGAAAAATCACACTCGGGCACCGTCACACGCTAGTCCGGTCTCTCAATTTTTATTCTCACTACTTTATGTTCTCATAATTCTTGAATTTCTCCCCTCATGAAATTTATGCTGTGTTTGGATAAATTTTTGAGAAATTTTTTTTATGAGAATAATGATTGAAAGTAGGGGTAATGAGTGGAAAGAGATAGAGAGATAAAATGAGAATAATAATTGGATATAGAGGTAATGAGTGGAGAGTAATTATTGAAAATAAGGATAATGAGTATTTTTTGAGTTAGAAATTTCTTTTCAAAAAGGAAACAAACAAGGCATAAGTAATTGTATATGTTTTAGAAGATTTTTTATCGTTTTCACTCATGCACGCGCATTATGTCACTTAAAAATTCGTTAGTTTGAAAAAATTCATACTATATTTCTTTAATCATCTTATACACTTGATCTCTTATATATAAAATCAAAAAAAAATCATCCAAATAGCTTCATAAAATTAAAGATCTTATTCTTTACCATTGCAGAAATTCATGTCTTATCTGCATATGTTCTTGTGCATAAAAGACATCTGATTGTAGCGATAAGTTTTTAACTCTGCCGACTGCAATATCAAACGCCGCATCTGATTTTAGGTATTGATTATTAAAGAAATATTACGTGCCTGCCGCCTAACATCAACACAAATACCAATAGCCCACCCAGACAAAAGCCCAAATAGCATCACTGAACACAAATATTTCCAATTTCTTTCTCAGTTATTATTTTCTTCAAATGTTGACACTAATTAAAATTTCACCCCAGTACTCTTACTAGTTTAGTTTTATAATTCTTTGACACAGATCCCTCACCTGCTGCTACACCTGTCCTGATTTATTTGTTAATTTATCTGGTGTATATAACCCCCACCCCCCCCCCCCCCCCCCCCCCCCCCATTTTAAATAACTTTGTCACGTCACTGTCAACTTTTGTTACATCTTCACCAACTTCATCAACTGCTCATCAATCATAATTTATCTCATTCCTCCAATGAGTGCATTAAGAGCAAACTTTATTTGCTGCCGCCGAAGCAAAACATATACTCCCTCCGTCCCTTATTTATAGTCCGATATTTCATTTGGACGGTCCCTTAATAAGTGTCCATTTTGTAAAGTTAGTGAGTAAAAGTTGGTGAATTATCTATTTTGTCCCTAAAAGTATATTCCATTTTTAAAAGTAAGTGAGTAAAAGTATAATGATTGTGGGTAATTACGGAAAGTGGAGGAAAAAGTTAATATGAAAGATATAAGATGATGTCTTTATAATAAGTTGGAGTTACGAAACAGGACACTTAAAAAGGGACGGAGGGAGTATAATAGTATATGATTAGCGATTTAAGGGTTCATGTATTATTGGTATTTAATGTAATGGTTTATCCCCAATTTTGACATCTGACAGTTTAGATTATAGAAATTAGTTGTTTGGATTCTCTTGCTTAAGTGTGGTTCGGAGATATTGCCTCGTATAGATTTTATTGGGTTTTAAATTTAGGTAGTTAACTAAAAATAAGAGAAGAATTGACTTTTGATTTTCTTTTCCACCTACAAACTTCTTTGAGTTCATTTTTATTTTCGTTACCAATGTCGATGACTTTGTTAATATGACTGTTTATTTTATTACACGAAGCAATGAAAAAAGTTCAAATTCTTATCCTCTCTATTGTACAATCCAATAAAAGAGACGAGAAGTCTCACCCGGTCCTAGTTGTAATTCCATATTGGCTAGTAAATCACGTATGGTCATATCACAATTACGCTTATGTTTCATCTCAATAGTAGAGATAATATTGTAAACCATTGACCAACTGTCCATCATTGCTATTAGCCAAATCATTCGGTGCTCATGGAAATGCCCAACTCTTCTTTGCCATATGTTAGTGCAATTTTCGCTCAAAATTCAATAATTTACGGCAACAGAAAATAGTTAAAATTTGAATTTCAATGGAAGGTACTATCTCACAATCAAGCATGTGGAATAAAAAGATAATGACTGATAGACTGTCATAGTTTGGACACTTCTTTTCATCCCTATGATGCTTGTTTGATTGAATCATACCCAACGCAATACAAACATTGAAAGAAAAGTCACAAGGAAAAGAAATTAAGTGGAAGTTTCACTTCCTACAAATTCTTCTCCTTTTTAGCCCTAGTCAGAAAGAGAACTTTTTTGTAAAGAAAAAACCCCTTTACCTAACAATTTGATGGGCCAATACATCAAATTGTTCGGCCTTTATTTTTGAAATCTTGGCATCTCTTGTCTAGTTGTCCTCAAACAGGGTGAAGTGGGTGTTGGATTGGCCTAATTTCCAACTACAAGACAGCAACCTATCATTGATTGCAGAAAAAAAAAAAAAAAAAAAAAAAAAAAGAAGGAAGAAGAAGAAGACTACCACCCTTCATTTGATTGGGAAAAAAAAAGAGAAACACCAACCCTGCTTTTTTTCTCGGCAAAATTCATCATTGTTAGTTCAGTTAATGAGTATTGAACTTCGATCCGTCAAATGTATGAAAGTATATTGTGCGTATTTCTCCATTTGCAACCCTAATGTTAGAGAGAGCAGCATCTCTATATAGTTTAACTTAGTAATGGAAGAAACTAAATAGAAGGAGACTCAGTTCAAAGACTACAATCCAACTCCAACTAAATTCATCGCTCCAAACAGACGAAGCACTGCAGAAAACAACTAAAAACACTTACACATGGGTGATAAAAGCCCCACAAACATAGAGAAATCCCACAAATGGGACACCAAAGAAAAGAACAAAAAAAAGAGAGAAAAATCGGTAACGGAACCGAACGGAGTCTGCCGTATTGGCGCAGACTTCATCCACTCACCTAGATCTCCCACTCCGGCGGGAGGAGGACACCTCCAGCAACCACGATCTGCAAGGCATTACATCCAAAAGCCGTTGGACTGCACGACGGAAGAGGCGGACGAGGGGCAACGGATGGTGGTTTGGAGAGGAGGAGGATGAGGGTAAAGGGGAAAAAGAGAAAACCTCTGAGATCTAGGATAGGGAGATTGAAAAATCCCACGAGGGGGAGAAATCCCTCCCCTCCCGTCACCTATTGGGGCATAAAACCCTAAAGGGGAGGGGGAGGAGAGAGATGGGGGCGGTAGCTTCTTTAGGGTTAGAAAGAGTGCTATTTGAGTGGCTTGCTTATTTCTCATTTTCACCTATTGGGGCATAAAACCCTGGAGCGGAGGGGGAAAGAGAGATGGGAGCGGTAGCTTCTTTAGGGTTAGAAAGAGTCCTATTTGAGTGGCTTGCTTATTTCTCATTTTCTTTTGTCTATTTAGTAAAATTGTTCGAAAATTTCATATCGCATTTTCCCCTTACGCCTTCTTCCGTGCGTTCTATTTTGAATAAATAAGAAAAGGTAGGAATACCTCACATAAGAATCTAATAATGAGAAGAAAAAAGAAAAAAGGCTAAGTCAAAACACCAACACTCTTAGAAACTATATCGACTACTATATATTTGTATATATCTATGCGCACACAACAATTCCTTGATTAATAAGATCTATGAATATACGAATATATGAAAAGTTGAATCCATGTAGGATAAAAAAATACTTTCCTAATAATGATGAGATTTATCAATGTGATTCGAGATTCACGATGTGAGACAACAAAAAGATGACCATACTCATCAATTCGTTCATTGAGAATTATCTAATCAAGTCTAAGTATAGGTAAGATGAATTCATAAATTATTCTTATTTTCTATTTGAGTGGAATTTAAATTTGATACATCATTTCGACTTAAATAAATCCATAATGATGAAATGTCATCAATTATGAAGTACAAATAAGGAAAATCAATTGTGAAGTAATTATATACTCCACTTAATTACTTGTGCATGGCAGATGGACAAATATAGCTTGTTTTTGCATATGGTACACACGTATTGAAGACTTTCTCCTCTCTCTCTCTCTCTATATATTGTACGCATGCATAAGAGGTTAAGAAATTGAAAAATACTTCCATAATGTGTCCATTTTTTTCGGGAAACGGCCATTCCAAATGGATCAATCAGAGTGTTTGAGCAGTATCGATTAATGGAAAAGACCTAGAAGAGAAAGAAAGACAGAAAAAACAAGACAATCAGCTTATCTAATCACAAAACCACAGTAATTAATCAGTGGGATAGTGATGTGTTGGACGTGATTAATAACTCATATTACCTGCCCACACAATTATACTAACTGAAACACCTATGTAGCTCCAAAACTTGAATTGTTGATGACGGGGCACGAGCCAATAAAAAATGGAGTGTTGACGCACAACAACAATAACATCAACAAGTCTCTGTCAAAAAACTACTACTTCTCCGTCAAACGATGTTTGCGTACAATGCTGCTCAGGTTATTAATCTTTAATTTGTTGTCCCAACTAATACGATTCTGGATAAAAATAATTTTTTGGGCTAATCACAAGGGTGGATGAAAGGCCAAACGGCCATCGCAATCTCCTCTGGGCTTGATCATAAGAATTCAAGGCTCGCTTTGTGAGGAATAAATCACCGATAAGTTTTTTCTATTCCATCGTAGGCTAGTTGATCGCAACTGGACTTTAAAGGTAGGAAGGTAAGAATCGAAGGACGGTGTTTGTACAACTCGAATATTAAACCTCTAGACCATCCATCAAGAGGATAAGATTCGAGGGGCATTGTCTGCACAACTGAATTTTAAACCTCTTGACCATCTATTAGAGCATCTGCATGTGTCCTGCTACTGTCCATATGGCGCTAGAGTAGCGAGTAAATGTGCAAGAAATCTACGTGCTTCAACCTCGTTACTTATTGGGTCAAATTACAAAAGCTACAGTCACTCGTTTTTAGCGACGAGGCACTGTTGAAAGGTTAAACTAGTATTTTATTATTTTTTACACCACATCCATTCCAAATAGCACTCTGACAAGGGCCTTGTTTGGAGCACAACAAATAGTCAAGAAAGTGATGATTTTTGCGGAGCCCATTACGGATCTACAAAGATGATTCAAACTCTAAGCCATCCTTGAAATACTCCATTATTTATGGATTCCTGAAAAAAAATAGCTCAATCCGATATCGGTAAGGACTGTTTCAGAATTTGTAGGGTGTTTCAGAATTCGTAGGGCGCCCTATAAATTCTGAAATAAGCTTTATTGATATCAGATTGAACTAATTTTTTTGAAGAACCCATAAAAAAAATATTTAAGAATGACTTGCAGTTTGAATCATCTTTATAGAATCCGTAATGGATTCCGTAAAAATTATTAATTTCTTATCCATTTATTGTGTCCCAAACAGGGCCCTTGGCAAGAAATATTTAATTGAGAAGATAGTGAGAATAAATAATATTTTTAATGAGATAACTCTAATGTAAAGAATCTGATGCAATATATATTTTAAAAGTGAATAGCTAAAGTGATAAAGTGAACTTTTAAGGTGTAATTTGGTCCAAAATTTTAAAAGTTTGATACGGATGCTCTTTCTTGGTTTTATTTTAGAAACGTGAAAACCCAAAACCCATTTTCTCAAAACTCATTTTGCCTCTTCCTGCCAAACACCCAAAACCCAAAAATGAGAATTAAAAAATGTAAAAAAGGGTCATCCAAACACCCCCTGAGTACTAAACAATTTACCACTAGATCTATCCAAACGGGCATGAGTCTCATGACAAGGGCTTTGGGCTCAACAACGGTCCAGACCGGACCAGAGATTGTCTTCTTTTACGGGGCAGTCTCGTGACCCAATATTTCTATGTCTTCTAGTCTTAGAGAATCAGAGATGAAATATTACCGTTCCTCTCTCTCTCTCTCTCTCTCTACGCTCTCTACACGCATACAGAGAGGCCTACAAGCTGTCGATTGTATAGGTGGGCCAGGTGGGCCAGGTGAAGGCGTCAAAAGCAACAATTGGAGTATATGTTCGTATCACGATTTCTACCTACGAAAGCTACTTTATTCATTTACTTATTTATTTAACTTCCACCCTTCAATTATTTTTTAATAATTTAATGTCCAAACTATTTTACGTACATATCGGCTGTTCACGGAGGGCAAATTTCACATCTCACTTGCAAAAGTCCCAATGCTCTGTATGGCAGATTTCAAAAAATGCTGATAGTACCTAAATATTTCGAAATTGAAATCTTAAGAATGAATGAAACTTCTAAATTTCAAGCTATCTGTTGTGATTAACACTTTAATTATTCCGTCAAACACTAATGCCAGAAAGGAGAATATAATTGGATAAATTATTCAATTGTTTTTTGGAAAGAAATAAACCATTACTAATAAACTATACTACGCCACATAAATTATAAACTATACTACGCCACATTAATTTATGGTAGTACTCTTCACAGTCATATGTAATGTTTTCCTGATATGGTAAAGAAAATAGTGATTAAAAAATAAACTACTCCACACAATTATATATAGATCTATATTATATAGAGAGTTTAACCATAATACCAGTAGTACATGTGAAGAAGGTAGAATTTTTTGTGGCTTTGGATTCTTCTAGCAGATCGTGCCTGCTGCTTGCCAGCTTTTTAGCAATGGGTACAAAGTATAAACCATTAAACCGCGTTCTCAAGAAAAAATAGAATATAGATAGATTTAGCAGAGCTATTTGCCCCCTCCGAGGAAGAGAGAGAGGGTAGATGTGGAAGATGAGGGAGGTGGCGGTGGCGGTGCTAGCAATTATCGGCATTCTGGGTTTGGGGCCGACCTCCATCAACGGCGACACAAATCAATCTGACGGTTCGTACTTTACTCCTTCAGTCTTTACCCCCCAGCTGCTGTGCTGGATGTGTTTGTTTGTTTTGTGTCTCTCTATTTTTGTGGATAAAAATTGATGGGTTTTCATTGGCTGACTAATTGTTACATGTATGATGCGTGTGTTTGTCCACATTTTGTGTCTCAGAGCCCTGATTGGAGTAAAATGCAGAAAGGTTTCTGCTGCATTTTTGTGATTTGAGCTCTAGTTTGAATGTTATACTGGGAAAAGTTTTGTTTTTCTTATGCTCTTCAGCTAGAGTTTGATATTTTGGAGGAATTTTTGGGTTCGTGTTGTTATATAAAGATTGAGCTTCATGGTTCTGAAGTCGTTTCCCAAATTTCCCATTTTGAGTAATTAGTCTTCGAAACCCACTAAAAGATTGAGTGGAGCGTATTGGATGAATAAAGTGGTTAACTTCTATAGTTTATATTTGTTGCTCTCTTTTAAGTTTTCCTTTATTTGCTGGTTTGGGGAGGGTGTTCAAGAATCAAGAGAATAGCAAAATGCCCAAAATGAGTTGAGTGGAAGTTTCTTCTGAATATCGGCTGGTCGTGAAAATCAGCAATTTTTTTTTTTTTTTTTGGGGGGCGGGGGGAGGATCAAGTACATGATGCCTAGAAAGTTTTGATTGATGATTGACAAGATTACTGGTGGCTGGAGCTGGAATTGATAGGTCTAATATAAATTCGGGAGAATCAGTGATTGATAAAGTGGTTGGGCATACAACTGCAACTGAAATCAGTTGATCATTGTCCTTCCTGAAACGATCAAACCTTTTTAATTGGATGGTTTCGGTAGTGCTTAGGCTGGCCTATTCAATGCCATCAGTTTGTTAATTTGGTCACCTAAAGATGGATTCAGAAACCTTAAGGTGCTGCTTGTTTACCCGATTTACAGTCTGTCAATGTCAATCAAGAGGTGTCTGTTGTGTATTTTTATAGTTTTTGCTCTTTACATATCAAATTTGATTACTTGAGACGGTATACATATAAGGAACAATAAAACTGGACCGCTGTTATCCATGGTACAATACTAATATGATCTGTTCAATTTCATTTTCATGCTCTCTTATCCTCTGGAAAGCAATTGTTTTGTTGTTTGACTATGCACTTGCTGTTGGGCTTCTTTCCAAAGAACTGGACCAAAAGTAACACGGATTGTACCTATGGCATGTTTGATGCACAGCTTCTGCTCTCATGGTCATGTATAGCAGTTTAAATTCACCACCCCAGCTAACTCAATGGACTTCAAGTGGTGGTGATCCATGCGGTCAGTCCTGGAAAGGCATTACCTGCTCTGGCTCAAGAGTCACGCAAATGTAACTTCCTATTTACTTTCATTTCCTCATGCTTCTTTCTCCTGACATTAAGAATGCAGCTGAGCTCTGATGCAACTTTTGCTGTTCATTTTGAGTTAGCCAATTATCTGGTCTAGGACTTTCTGGGTCAATGGGATACCAGCTCGCAAGTTTGACCGCGGTGACCAATTTGTAAGATCAGTATCCTTCTAAGATGATGTCTTGGTGTTTTCTCTTTCTCTTTTGTTTATCCTGACCTGATGATTTGATTGACAAAATCATGCAGTGACCTGAGCAATAATAATCTTGGAAACCAGATACCTTATCAGCTTCCTCCAAACTTGCATCAACTGTATGCCCCAAATCTGCCCAAAAAATAAATAAATAAATGAATCATCTCTTCTGTTTTTGCGTTTCAGATGCCTTCAGTTTTTTGATTAGCAGTTCTCCTATAACGCAGAAACCTTGCTGGAAATGGCTTCAATGGTGGCATCCCTTATTCCATATCTCAGATGACTTCCCTACAATACCTGTAAGTCAAACATCAGATCATTTACATCTTTTTCTTCTTTTAAATAGCTAATTTAAGGTTCAAAACCTAACTAGTGGTTGATGCTTTTTCCTCTGGGTGTAGAAATCTTGGTCACAATCAACTTAGCGGCCAAGTTAATGACATGTTTGGACAGCTTTCTGCCCTTTCCACTTTGTAAGTTCTCCCTTCGTCACCCTTTCTCCATTTGGAGTATCTCAAATCTGCATCTTGACCTAGTTGAGGGGCATTAACAGCAAGATTATCTGTTTTTAAGAAGTGCACGACTAAGTGATTGTAGAGTTTGTATGTTTCAATTTAAACACTTCGGTATTCATCTCTTTATGCCACAGTTGTTATGTCTTTTGTTGTACAAACAACTATTGGTGGTTGAAGCATGCTTTTACCATTGGGTATCTAAAATGTTTAAAATTTTGACTGCGTCTTCAAAATGTACCTTGGGGTAATTTAGCTTCTCAAATCTTCTTTCACCCTAACTCGCTGTCGAGAATACATCTCATACTTACAGATAAGGATGGTATTTTGGCTTTGCTTAAATGCCAGTTACATTGATCTATTTCTATGCATCAGGGATCTCTCCTTTAATTCATTCACGGGTGATCTCCCAGAAAGTTTCAGCTCTCTTTCAAGTATGGGCAGTATGTGAGTTTCGAAAACCTAAAATTATGTAATGTGGTACTTAATATTTTGTTGTGATCTTTACACTGTTACCATTTTATTATTGTGCAGGTATTTGCAGAACAACCAGTTTACTGGATCTATCAATGTCCTTGCTAGTCTTCCACTTAAAAATCTGTAAGTGATTATGTGTATACACCTCAGAGAACTACATGTTTTTGTTTTCGTAGAAGTATTTGGCCGTTTACAAAGGTTTGCATTTTTTAGGAACGTTGCAAATAACCAATTTAATGGTTGGATTCCTGCCCAGTTGAAGAATATAAATCTCCAGTAAGCATTCTCACTGCTCTAGTAAGCCTGTATGCGTGAATGTATATATAGATTCATATGGAAATTAATTATCTCCATCAAAGTATGAGATTCATGATGCTCTCAATAGGACGGGTGGTAACTCATGGAGCTCAGGGCCTGCTCCCCCTCCTCCACCTGGCACACCTCCAGTCAGTGGGGGCAAGCACAAATCTGGTGGCAGTAACAAATCTAATGCGGATGATAGTGGCGGCGGCGGAAAATCAGGTATAGGGGGTGGAGGTGTCGCTGGAATAGTGATATCCATGTTAGTGGTTGGTGCTGTGGTAGTATTCTTTATTATGAAGAGAAGGTCCAGAAGATCATCAATGGATTTAGAGAAGCTTGATAATCAGCCTTTCACTCCTCTTGCTTCTCATGAGGTGCAAGGTACCAATTCTCCATATAGCAACTTTTATTGGAAATTCATTCATATCTCCCTCTGTGTTTTTTATTTTTGGTAGGCGGTGACATTAAACTGCTTCTTAGGATCTCAACTCATTTAACAATATCATTCCTGTAAATCGGGAAGGTTCTGTTCTTTCTACCATGAAGAATACGACACCTTGTGTGACTCGTGTCCACTAGAACACAAATTTGTTCTGCCATCCTTGTAGTTGCAAGAAGTTAATGACTTCCTTCATCTATTATTGTGTTATGAACTTGTAATAGATTCTCTACTAGTACTCCTATTATGCAATTTTTGTGCGTTAACTGAACCTTCTGGAGTCCCGTTTTATGGGTTATCGCTTAAACCTTCATCTTAAAGTAAGTGCAGTGCTGTGACTCGTTTATTTTGAGTCCTTAATTTGTGTTTGATAAGTTATTTGAATCGTTAATTTATGTACTGGTTGCATCCCTTCTGGTTTCATCAATTATTGGTTATCAGTAACCAGAGTCCTTATTTGACGACATATGCTTCTTGTTACAAATATTGTAGCAGAAAGATCAGGGCGTGAGTACAAGCCAAGTATCAGTAAGATTCTTAAGTTGTCCAAAAAGAACGTCACTATGGGTTTATGACATTTGGAACTCTTGCTGTAGTGTTTAGAGTTCCAAACCAAGTCGTATATAAATTGTTAGAGACTTCTGATTGCTGAAAGGTGTATTTAATTTCAAACTGCTCTTGCATTCTGCTAATTTGCGTTATACACTTTCTATGTTACTATAGGAAAGATTTCTTGTTTCAGTGATGGCTCTTCACATCTGGGTTTGCCTAACTGTCAATACATTCCAATTGTGAGTTTTTAGTGTTGACGCTGCATTGAGATTTGTTAATGCATCTAACTCAAAAACAATTGACAATGAGTGGAGAGGCCGCCCATTCTCATATACTAGTTTTGAAAGAGATAATTAACCGATGTGGGATAAACTTCAACATTCCCCGCACGTGCGACGCCTAACTCGCACGTGGAGAGGTAAACAAATGATCCACATGGATCGCAACAGACAATGGTACACTTATGGCACAAACAAGGGGGAAGGAATTCTCCAACCCTCGCTCTGATACCATGTTAAAGCATCCAACTCAAAACCAATTGGCAATAAGTGGAGAGGCCGTCCATGCTCATATACTAGTTTTGGAGGAAAAAATTCACCGATGTGGGACAAACTTCAACAAGATCCTGAAGCAGGGCTCTTGTGGCTGGCCCCTTGAACACAAATACAGGTTTATTTATTAGAGCTAGATTATTAACACAATTCAGCTAGGTTGTGGCTTTTGAAATCAACTTTATTTATCCATCGTAATTAGTAGAAAGAAACATAATACATAAATATTGGTCTTAATATGTAGAGTCGGTGATAGGAATATGTGATGCTAACCAATTGATGTCAAATGACTCGTATGATCATATCCTTGATTCAGGAGAATCAGGACAGCTTAGATGCAGTTCACCCTTGATCGCTCCCTTCCGTGTATTTCAATTTACTTTTCTTAAACAAGTGAGGTTCTGTCTGTTTATCTTAAATACATAATTTTATTATGAGAAAATTTCTTTTATATCCCTTCGACTTTGATCAAAAATTCATTTTGGTCCTTCACCTTTCAATTTCGGCATAAAAATACTACGACTTTCCAATTTTTTTCAATGTCATCCTTTAGGGATATATACATATATACACAAAAAATAGAGTTTTTGGATCAAACACCCTACACGCATCTGATACCGTTGATTCCCGTGTTGGCTCCATCTTTTTTTGTATAGAATTTTTGGACGGCTCAGATAGGCTATCCGGTGGCCAGAGACAGCCTGGTGCAGGACTCAAAGAAAAAGATTCCTTCTAAAGGATGACTTTGAAAAAAAATTGAAAAGTCGAAGTATTTTTTTGCCGAAATTGAAAGGTAAAGGACTAAAATGAATTTTTGGTCAAAGTAGAAGGGATATAAAAGAAATTTTCCCTTTTATTATCTTGTTGGAAGATAAGATACATTCGAACTAGTAAAGAAATTATATTGCTTTACCCTGGTCTTACGAGATCAGAATGTAACTAATATTGCCATTTGTTCGAGATAATATGAGCATTGTATCTACTTATGACACTATGGTATCTTTTTTGTAGAATTGAAGGCTGTTCAAACTTCCTCCACAGTTGATACGAAAACATACGAACCATCAGCCTCAATAAATCTAAGACCTCCACCTATTGATCGTAATAAATCATTTGATGAAGAAGATTTCTCAAGAAAACCCATTGTTCCCAAGAAGGTACATATAGCTCCAGTAAATGCTGTATCATATTCGATAGCTGATCTTCAAATGGCCACAGACAGCTTTAGTCCTGAAACTCTGATTGGCGAGGGGTCCATTGGACGTGTTTATCGGGCTCAGTTTGATGATGGGAAGGTATTCTCTGGAGTTCAATGCTTACTGTTTCTTAGTACGTTGCTGAATAGTATTTGCTTATTGATCTCATCTTTCTCGTCTCTTTGGGCGATACTTAGGTTCTTGCTGTGAAGAAAATAAACTCATCAGCTCTTCCAAATCACTTGTCTGAGGATTTCATGGACACAGTTTCAGACATATCCCGGTTGCGTCACCCAAATATAATAGAGCTAGTTGGTTATTGTTCAGAGTACGGACAACACCTTCTGGTTTATGAGTTCCTTAAGAATGGTTCTCTGCATGACTTCCTACATCTCTCGGATGAATATAGCAAGCCATTAACGTGGAACAGTCGTGTCAAGATTGCTTTGGGATCTGCACGTGCATTAGAGTAAGTTGATTTCTACAAGTGGAATAGAAATTATTTGTTTTTCTTCTTCTTTCATTTAATGTTGCCTGATCTCCTAGATATTCATTTCATTCATATTGTGTTACAATTTTTCTTTAGAATAGTATTACATTTTGTTTTGTGTTTTCAGTTTGGTATCATCTTTTTAAAGTTCCTCTATGAGGTTTCAGAATTACTTGCAATTCATATAATTGTGAACTACTACAAAATGATTTTTTTTCACGCTCTTACTCGTGATGATATACATTAGGCAACTACCCTTGCCTCCTTGAACAACCATATTGGTTCATGGGGTTAGAGTGTTAACACTCCCAGAACAGATAATTATTGTTGGATTGGTGCATAGTGAAGAATGCTGTGGTGAAGTCATTTGGCCAGATTTGGACTTGAAGATCGAGGCTTTACCCAATGAAATTACTATGGTGGTATACTAAACTAGCCACATCGATTTTGTTCTTGTGGCAATATAAGATGTAAATAATAAATATATACCCCCTCAGTCCCAAATTGATAGTCCACTATGAAATGACGTGCAATTTTTAGATAAAAATATAAAGTACTCCTGTATATAGTTTTCAAAAATTTCCACACCAAATTAAAGAACTAATTGATATCTTTAATTGGTGGGAAGAAATTTGAAATTTTGTATGGAAGTACTATTTTTTTTAATCAAAAGATGCATGTCTTTTCGCAGTGGACTATCAATTGGGGTCGGAGGGAGTCTAGGTTTATATATGTGCATGTGGGTATAAATACCTGCATATCTATATGTATGTATATATATGCCTTCCCTGCTTTTCGGGAACAGATCAACTGCCTGTTGAATGCCTTGTTCCCTTTGTGATTCAAAAAGAATTTTTCAAAAAATTCCCCCTAGATTCCTCCTACTTTCCACATTTTTCTCTCTATCTCTCTCCACTTATTACTCCTACTATTTTTCAAAAACACTTTTCAAATCCCAATCCAAACAAAGCAGAAGTTTTTTGAATTTCCGTGTGCACTGTACATATTTCGTTTCTGCCAGGGTGCTGATAAAGACTTTTCAGGTACTTGCATGAAGTTTGCTCACCATCAACCGTTCATAAAAATTTGAAATCAGCCAATATATTATTAGACACCGAGCTTAATCCTCACTTGTCGGACTCTGGGTTAGCAAGCTTTGTTTCAGATGCAGATCAGGTAGATCCTTTATATTTAACACTTGTACGTTGTCAGGATTTTCTTAATGTGAAGAAATGAGAAGTAACTTGATTTTCAAAATTAGAAAGTCAAAAACTTTTGATTATCTTTAGCAAGGTTTGAGGTGGTCCAAGTGGTTGTCTCGAATGAGTGAGTCTGCCTGTGGTGCAGATTTTTCTATGAAGTTTGCAAGCTGACATTCCTAAACCCCGCACCTTTTTCTCTTTCTTCCCCCCACCCTCACCCCCTCCCCATCTTCTCACTTTGCAGGCATTGAACCATAATGCTGGGTCAGGATACAGTGCACCTGAGGTTGCCATGTCTGGTCAATACACTATAAACAGCGACGTCTACAGTTTTGGAGTGGTCATGTTGGAACTTCTTACCGGACGAAAACCATTTGATAGGTAAACTTACAACCTTCACTTTAGAAGATAAGGAAGATATAAAGCTGTCTCTCTTATTCTTGCTAGTAATTTTGGCACAGCTCAAGACCAAGAACTGAGCAATCTTTGGTTCGATGGGCAACACCTCAGCTCCATGATATTGATGCTCTGTCTAAGATGGTTGATCCAGCTCTGAAAGGGCTCTACCCTGTTAAATCACTTTCGCGATTTGCTGATGTCATCGCTCTTTGTGTCCAGGTAATTAGATGAATTGATCACAATATACAAATATTTGGCTGGTTTGCAAAATTTGAAGTTATCAAAATCAATTTTTGAGCATCTTTTGAATCTGCATGAAAAGCAGAAGCAAGAATCTAAATCCTACTCTTCAAATACTATTGCAAACCTGCATGTGTCTCCTACCATCCAACATGCACTAATCTCATTTCCCTTGTAATTTGGGGCACAGCCGGAGCCTGAGTTCCGACCACCAATGTCAGAAGTGGTCCAAGCATTGGTTAGGTTGGTGCAGCGGGCAAACATGAGCAAAAGAACAATTGGGACTGAACATGGTTCATCTAGGCACGGTGATAACCCTGACACACAGGATGACTACATGGCTTAAATGGTGATGGATGTCTTCATGTCCTTTTTTCAACTATAGAAGCACCTCCCAAAATCAATTCTACATTGTTCATCATCTTCCGGTTACCCATGAATGGCGTTCGCTTATGCTTCTGGGTTCCTTGATTTGATATTGGAAGTTGAAGTCTTCAAGATCAGCAGAAATTTGTTTGTATTTATAGAATCATGAGCTTGTTCTTTCCGTTTCTATCTGGCGTGATGCTGCATCAGATGGGGACCACTCTGTATAGCAACTTGAACATTGTCTCTTGTAATTCCGGATAATTTTTCTATGTATCAGATGTGAGAACTGCATTTAAGAACAGTGAACTGCAAGTTTGACAATGACTTTTTTTTGGAGATAAGTAAGTTTGACAAATAAGGATCAAAAAAAATAAAGTAAGTTTGACAATGACTCTTGTACTGAAAATTCGGCGTGATTGGTAGTAGTAATCTTAGTTCAAGTGCTCAAGAAATATGAATCAAAATTGTTATTTTGGGACTGGGGAAGAATATGTCCTGCCCTCGTTCAATGCCACCAACTTCTAAAGTCCAACTCTCTCTCTGGGGTAAGAAATCAGTAACGTTCTGACTGCTAGAGTTTGAAACGAATATGTACCACTTAAAACTACACCGATGCACCATTCTTACCCAATCTTGAGGAGAACATAAAGCAAGCTCGCAGATAGCACAAAAAAAATGAAGATTTCAAAGCCTGGCAACAACATTCCATAGTATTGCCTACGTTGCAATTGTGTAATCAGAATCCTCTTTTTTGACAAGAATCAGAATCCTCTGACCTCCAAAAGTTTTGTTAATCAGTGAGATAAAAAAAAAAAAAAAAAACTAATTCAGTCAACAAAAATCCATTGCCTTCAAACCCCGAAGTACAAGATTTACAAATTATCTCGGCATAAATCAAAAAGCACCGGCAAATACTTCAAATGGAAGAGCTTCAAGCATTTCCAACCATAGTTTAGAGAAGCGAAAAGCATTCTTTGGAATCTCCAGCCCATTCGATGCCAAAGCAGTTCCATAGTTTCTTCTAGCGGATAACTCAGCTAAATAATAAGTTCTGCATGATTTCCAGTTTCATTTGCAGCAGCCAAAACCAAATTTCTCTTCAAGAAGAAAGAAGAGCAGTTCAATCAATTGTACACCATGTACTTGGGCGTGGCACTGAACTTCTGGTATCCCTTAATGACTTTGTTCACAGCATCAAGAAAGTCTTTCTCTGTTACTGTCTTCCTCCGTGCTCGAATCGCGTACATTCCAGCCTCCGTGCATACACTCCTTATGTCAGCTCCTGAAGGTGAATATCCAATTGTTAAGCCAAAATGTCCAAAATCACCCATTCTAGAAAGAACACGATACATTGAAAGCACACCAAGAAATGAGTCTGTACACCCAAAATAACATTAATGCCACTGAGGGCATGTGCATGCACATTACAATTTAGAGAATTCAAAAAAGGCTTTTCGCAAATTTAAAGGCAATCGGTCCTGAGTGGATTTATACTTTTCTCTTGCCATCAGAGTATTCCAACCTCAATGAATAGAAAGTAAATTTGCGTAGATGAGCAAACAACAAAGACAACAGATTAAAAACTCTCGGACCACAATAATGAGCATAGAAAATGCAAAATACACAAGTCTTTAAGTGAAGCATCGATACCCGTAGAATTTGGGCAGAGGCGAGACAAAAGTTCAAAGCGAATATCCCTCTCGCAGTTCATTGTTCGGGTATGAATCTTAAATATCTGTGTCCTACTCTCCAAGTCTGGTAGGCCGAACTCAACTTTGCGATCCAATCTTCCAGGACGCAACAGTGCTGGGTCCAATGTGTCAGGTCTGAAACCAGTACAACAAAGGCCACAAGATAAGCAGACAATATCGAAGATATAAAAGCAACAGAGGTCTAAAACCAACACTCCATTGGCCATGAACCGCTTAATTGCAAATTACAGAATAGTGAAACCAGCCTAAAAT
Organism: Rhododendron mucronatum var. ripense; assembly: GCA_019656295.1. Lineage (NCBI taxonomy): Eukaryota > Viridiplantae > Streptophyta > Magnoliopsida > Ericales > Ericaceae > Rhododendron > Rhododendron mucronatum. The sequence continues at coordinate 806,212 of BPLT01000056.1, forward strand.
ACATGGAACGAAATCACATCAACTAAGGCAAAAAGGAAAAAACTCGAAGGCAGACACCCACAATGCGGATACTCTACAAATGTCCACAAGACGATATAGATAGCTACCATCAGTTTCAACGGTTTTGTGAAAATGTGATACAGAAATTGAGACCCAAAAAGTTAGGGTTTATTTCTCATTACGTTATACTTATACAAATGTAAACATTAATTTACACATTAGACCCTTATCTCCTAATCTACTTACATAAGAGATTAAATGTAAACTACAACTAATTACATATAAACCCAAAACTTAACACTCCCCCTCAAGTTGGTGCAAAGATATCAATCAAGCCCAACTTGAACATGATAGGGTGGAAACTCTTGCTACCAAGCCATTTTGTGAATATGTCAGCCAGTTGATCTTCAGATTTCACGTAAGGCATACATATCAAACCCGTGCTCAGCTTTTCCTTGATGAAGTGCCTGTCAATCTCTATATGCTTCGTTCTGTCATGTTGAACAGGATTATGAGCAATGTTGATGGCAGCTTTATTGTCACAGTAGAGTTTCATAGGACTATTATCAGTAATTTCCAAATCACGTAACACGGTTTGAAGCCACAAGAGCTCACAAACGCCATGAGCCATAGCTCTGTACTCAGCTTCTGCACTAGACCTGGCGACCACTGATTGCTTCTTGCTTCGCCAAGTAACCAAATTTCCCCCAATGAAAGTACAATAGCCAGAAGTAGAGCGTCTATCATCCACAGAACCAGCCCAGTCAGCATCAGTAAATGTCTCTAATCGTAGATGACCATGATTAGAGAACAGAATTCCCTTTCCTGGAGCTGATTTGAGGTACCTCAAGATCCGATAAACTGCATCTAGATGCGAAACACGAGGATCATGCATAAACTGACTAACAACGCTCACTGCATAAGTAACATCTGGTCGAGTGTGAGCTAAGTATATCAGTCGACCCACAAGTCGCTGATATCTCTCCTTGTCAGTGCACTCCCCCACATTGCCACTAAGATGATGATTCGCCTCAATAGGAGAATTTGCAGGTCTACAGCCCAACATACCTGTTTCTTCCAAAAGATCAAGAATATACTTCCGTTGGGAGATAAAAATACCTCTATCAGACCTTGCTACTTCCATGCCAAGAAAGTATCTTAGTGATCCCAAATCCTTGATCTCGAATTCTTGAGCCAGACTAGATTTGAGATTAAGAATTTCATTCACATCATTACCTGTCATTATTATATCATCAACATACACAATAAGGACAGCAATCTTACCAGCTCCTCCCTTGATGAACATAGTATGATCTGCATGACTCTGTTTGTATCCAAACCCCAACATAGCCGTGGAAACCCCAACATAGCCGTGGAAAATCTGCCAAACCACGCTCTAGGTGATTGTTTCAACCCATATAGGGCCTTCTTCAATCTACACACCTTCCCTTCAGCCTGAGAGGAAGAGAAACCTGGTGGTGCGTCCATATACACCTCCTCTTCTAACTCACCATGGAGAAATGCATTTTTCACATCAAATTGGTGAAGGGGCCAATTCAAATTGGCAGCACAAGAAAGCAAAACTCGCACAGTATTCATCTTTGCTACTGGTGCAAACGTCTCCTCATAGTCAATACCATAGGTTTGAGTAAAACCCTTGGCAACAAGTCTTACCTTGTATCTCTCAATTGTACCATCAGCATTCTGCTTAACAGTGAAAACCCACTTGCATCCTACTGATTTCTTTCCTCCTGGAAGTGATACTAGCTCCCAAGTGCCATTCTTTTTCAAGGCTGTCATCTCTTCTACCATAGCTCCTTTCCACTCAGGTATTATGAATGCATCTTGCCAATTCTGTGGAATATATATAGAAGAAAGAGACGAAACAAAGGCATGGTACGAAGGAGATAAACGATCATAAGAAACAAATTGAGAGATGGGATGTTGAGTACATGACCTAACACCTTTCCGAAGGGCAATAGGAAGATTATCAGACTCAATAAAGGGAGGTTCAATAGGAGAAGATTCATTACCAGATAAGTCAGCTGAGGAATCCGGAACTAGAGCAGGGGATTGTAATTGACAAGGTGGTATTACACATGAGGACTTTCCTTTCTTCTGTCTAATGTAGGTCTTTAAGTTAGACCCTTTCAGCCGTTGTGGTATTTCCTCAATATTGTCACCAATGTCATGAGTTGCTCCTTCAGCAGATATTGGTTCCTCTCTAAACTGTTTTCTCTCCCCCTCACCATGATTATAAAAAGAGGTAAACATCTCTTCCTCCCCTATCTCTTCCTGCCAATGCTCCTTCTGAAGAGATGGAGTGGACGGAGAATAAAAGGACACTGTTTCCCAAAAAGTAACATCCATAGAGACATAAAACTTTCTAGAGTGAGGATCATAACATTTATAGCCCTTTTGACTAGGAGAGTACCCAATAAAGACACACTTATGGGCTTTAGGACCTAACTTGCCCCCAGAGGGATGAGGGGCATGAACAAAACACACACAACCAAACACCCGTGGTGGGAGAGTGGTGACATGAGAAATGGGAGGAAGACACTCAATAGGAGTTTTGAACTGGAGAACACTAGCTGACATACGGTTGATAAGATAAGTAGCAGTCAAAATCGCTTCTCCCCAAAAAAACTTGGGAACATTCATGGTGAATAAAAGAGAGCAAGCTACCTCAGCAAGAGGACGATTCTTGCGTTCAGCAACTCCATTTTGTTGTGGAGTGTCAACACAAGTCGTCTGATAAAGAATGCCATTTTCTTCTAGGAATGCCCTAAAGTTCCTATCGATATACTCAGTCCCATTGTCACTACGGAGAATTTTAATATTCGTATCAAATTGAGTGCGTATCATGACATAAAACGATTTAAAACAAGAAAAGACGTCACTTTTTGACTTAAGTAAATAAACGAAGTAACACGAGAATAACAATCAATAAAAGTGACAAACCACCTAAAACCTTTAAGAGAGATAACAGGAGAAGGACCCCAAACATCAGAATGGATAACTGTAAAAGGAGACGCACTCCGTTTATTAATAGGTGCATAAGATGAATGTTTATGCTTACCAAGCTCACAGGCTTCACAAAAAAACTGACTCCTAGAACAATGCTTTATTAAATTAGGAAAAAGTTTCTCTAAAATTCCAAAGGAGGGATGACCCAATCTACGGTGCCACTGATGTAACATAGTAAGAGCTGGACCCGTATCTGCTTGCAGAGCAAGACCACATGACATGGGTGGACGAGGTGCAGACTCCAAGAAATAGAGGCCACCATGTGATTTACCACTGCCAATCACCTTCCCCGTATCCAGTTCCTGAAAGACACAATGAGTAGGAAAAAATGTCACGGAACAATTTGCAGAACGAGTAAGGCTACTAACAGACATAAGATTAGTGGCAAAGTTAGGAATATGTAAAACTGAAGAGAGAGAAATAGAGGGAGAATAGCGAACGGAACCTTTCCCTGAGATAGCAGAGAATGACCCATCTGCTATTCGGACCTTATCCTTACCAGAACAAGTAGAGTAAGAATCAAACACAGAGGAACACCCAGTCATATGATCTGAGGCACCAGAATCTATAATCCAAGAAATAGCAGAAGATGCAGTAAATGCACTAGCTGAGATACCTGTGTGAGCAAAATAGGATGAAGTAGGAGCTGCTGTAGAAGAGGAAGCTATAGTAGATGTAGAATCAGCCTGAGCCAGAAGGCGCCTGAGAGTTTGTATCTCCCCCTGAGAGAAACCACCACCAACATGATCAGATGACGCCTGAATCCCAGAACTGAACCCAGAATCAGGCAAGGTTCCAACTGTAGACTCCGAAACATGTGCCTGGGCCCTAGAACGGACAGGACCACGACCATGGCCACCGCGTCCACCCCCGCGCCCACGAGAGGGCTTGCCATGGAGCTTCCAACAAAAATCCCTGGTATGACCAGTGTTGTGGCAATAATCACACTGGAGTGATGCACGATCAAGAGGTCCGCTGCTAGTACCGGACTAAGACTTGTCACTCTGGAGAATAGGCCCATTATCAGAACTAAAATGACTCTGAGGAGTAGCAACCAGGGCAGAACGATCAGAAATAGGAGGGTGCAACATAGCACCCCTTCTACTCTCCTCTTGCTGAACAATAGAATAGGCCTCTCCCAAGGATAAAAACGGAACACGACCCAACACCTGCACTCTAATTGGATCAAGCTCTAGATCAAGACCAGCAAGAAAGTCATAAACACGCTCTTTCTCCATCCTTTTTAGCCAATTAGCAGCATCCACAGCACAAACAGCCTGAAAGCCCTGATAATAATCAAATTCCCCCCAAGCTCCACTCAGGTCAGCAAAGTACACAGCGACGGAGCGATGATTTTGTTCCAATATACGGAGTCTTTTCCTCAACTCAAAACATTGTGCATCATTACCTTGTTGCGAATAGGTTTGGGCTGCAGTAATCCAAATCTTATTCGGAGTATCAAGAAGCAGGAAAGTATGACGAATATCAGCTCTCATGGAGTTAAATAACCATGTCATGACCAATGATTTCTGGGATTTAAACTTCTTAAGTTCAGCAGCTTCAACAGGTGGAGTAATAGGACCCTCAATGAACTCTGACATTCCTTTGGCCTCGATGGCTAAAGTAAAAGTGCGAGACCAAACCAAATAATTGGTACCATCCAATTTACTATGACAAATATCCAAAGGAGTGTTATCCAGAGTCCCTACACGACTCAACTCATCTTTTGTATTAGCGGAAGCATTTTTAGAAACCCCTGACATATCAACAGAACAACAATAACAGACTACGAAAAAATGCCACAAATTAAAATTCCTGAAAAAACAGAAAGTATAACACAACCAAGTCCAAATGAGTCCAAATGAAATGGGTATCACTTCAACCAAGTCCAAATGAGCCTTGTACTTATACGGTACCTACGTGGACAGAAAAACAACCTCAGACCTGAAGTAGAATCTACTGGCCTGATAAAACAACACCTTCGTGAGTACCCAGTAGATCGTACAGCGTTGGGAGGCTGTTCGAGAGTCGTGCATCATTACCTTGTTGCGAATAGGTTTGGGCTGCAGTAATCCAAATCTTATTCGGAGTATCAAGAAGCAGGAAAGTATGACGAATATCAGCTCTCATGGAGTTAAATAACCATGTCATGACCAATGATTTCTGGGATTTAAACTTCTTAAGTTCAGCAGCTTCAACAGGTGGAGTAATAGGACCCTCAATGAACTCTGACATTCCTTTGGCCTCGATGGCTAAAGTAAAAGTGCGAGACCAAACCAAATAATTGGTACCATCCAATTTACTATGACAAATATCCAAAGGAGTGTTATCCAGAGTCCCTACACGACTCAACTCATCTTTTGTATTAGCGGAAGCATTTTTAGAAACCCCTGACATATCAACAGAACAACAATAACAGACTACGAAAAAATGCCACAAATTAAAATTCCTGAAAAAACAGAAAGTATAACACAACCAAGTCCAAATGAGTCCAAATGAAATGGGTATCACTTCAACCAAGTCCAAATGAGCCTTGTACTTATACGGTACCTACGTGGACAGAAAAACAACCTCAGACCTGAAGTAGAATCTACTGGCCTGATAAAACAACACCTTCGTGAGTACCCAGTAGATCGTACAGCGTTGGGAGGCTGTTCGAGAGTCGTACGACGTCGGAACTGAACGAAAAACTACTGGGCTTGATCAAAAAACCCAACTACGTGGTTACCCAGTAGATCGTAGGCGTCGGAAAGTGGCGTACGGCGGCGGTAATGTTGAAACGAGTCGTACGGCGGCTGTTCGAGGGTTGTACGGCGTTGGACGAGTCTGTTCGTGGTCGGAAACATTTTGCCGAGCAAGAGCCAGACCTGTTGGATGTCGTCCAGTAGTTCAGAGGTAACAGGAGGTGCAGAAGCGAAAATCAAAGTCAGCGAGGATCAGTCGGCATAGCGTAGATCGTCGGTAGGTAAGGGGTTTTGTTTGTTTGAGACATTTGATCAAAATCATAGCTCTGATACCATGTGAAAATGTGATACAGAAATTGAGACCCAAAAAGTTAGGGTTTATTTCTCATTACGTTATACTTATACAAATGTAAACATTAATTTACACATTAGACCCTTATCTCCTAATCTACTTACATAAGAGATTAAATGTAAACTACAACTAATTACATATAAACCCAAAACTTAACAGGTTTAGACCAGAAAAGGTTCAAATTGTTGGGAGTTTGTTAAAACCAGAAACAAATTGGTACACAAGGGGTGCAAAAGACAACAACCAGAAGAAAGCAAGCAGGATTTGTCTAGATTTCCAGGGGATTAGTTGCCAGGCCAAACTCCACAAGTAGTAACATAAATCATGCCTCTGGTAAATGAAGTTACTGAAAAAGTCTAGAGTACAACAGAAGAGCAACAATATGATACGAAGTCCACTTACCGATTTGTTGCCATCAGAACTTTGATATTTCCTCGAGAATCAAACCCATCAAGTTGATTCACGATTTCAAGCATTGTGCGCTGCACTTCATTGTCTCCACCCACACCATCATCAAAACGTGCACCTCCTATAGCATCTACTTCGTCAAAAAACACAATACAGGCTTTTTTGGAACGTGCCATCTGCCACAACAAAAGCATCAATTAAATATTGGCGTGGCTGCAAGACAAACTTATCTCATGAGACAGCTAGTACCTGAAACAGTTCACGAACCATACGGGCTCCCTCCCCAACATATTTCTGAACAAGCTCACTCCCGATTACACGGATGAAGCACGCATCAGTTCTATTAGCCACAGCTCTAGCTAAAAGCGTCTTACCAGTTCCAGGTGGACCATAGCACAGAACTCCCTTAGGAGGATCAATTCCGAGCTTCACAAATTTTTCTGGGTGAAGCATGGGCAGCTCAACAACCTGCAGAAAATATATAGAAGTTGGTATGACAGAGAGCTTAAGTTAGATTTTAGGGGGATACAACCAGAGATTCAAATCACTCCTTGCAGATTAAGCCGTTTATATGGTAAACAATACACAATCTGCAAAAAGCCACAGAAAAACGCAATTAATACAGCGCGAATACAGCGTGAAAAGAACAATAATAATAGACACCTCTCGCATCTTCTCAATCTGCTCCTTACATCCACCAACATCACTGTACGTCACATCCGGCTTTTCCTCCACAGTCATCATGGTTACACTTGGATCAATTTTTGGAGGCAATGGAATCTGAATTTGATACTTGTTGCGATCAACTCTTCATCAACCACAAAATGATCAAATTAGCAAGAGTCATTAAACAGAACAAATTATGTACCAGGAAAAAGATAAGTAGAAAGTGCACAGAATTAATTAAGAATGTACTAAACGAGAAGACTCAGAAAAAACAAAGCTCTAAATATTGAAAGCATTCAGTTCAGAAACTTTTCACTGGGGCCAAACAGTTATGGCGTGGTCTTCAATAGCATTAGTCAAAATATTACAAAGGACTCGATCGTTCAATATATCAACAAAGACAATAAATTATGGCAAACAAAATCATGTTGGACACCTCTAAAGCCACCAGGCCCAACCTCAAATAGAATCTCAAATTCACGAAGGATTTGGGGTTTGAGCAAGTCTAAGCCTGAAAGCTGTTTTCCAGATTTGGAAGGACCACCTAGAACAATAATAACAAGGTATCTGTCCTTCAGGAACGAGAGAATATATCCGATCCATGAACTTCATCTTTAGATACTTGAACCATGTGCACAAATCACACGATGAATCACAAAGCCATGCACACTTAAATAACATATATGATACCAAATTTTAGCTGTGGAATTTTGCCTTCAAAACACCAACCAACAGTACTGAGTGTGCAGAACATTAAAACACGAAGCACATATTTACTACTAGAAACTTTTAAAAAGAAGATTTAAGCACTCAGGTTAAAAATGACGCGTTCATGTATTGGATTATAGGAAAAAGTAGAGCATGAAAAAATTCCATTACGTTCTGCAATGGATGGCTAAGAATGCTTAGTTCACAACTTTAAAGTCGCAAGGAAAAACCTACCCGACACGCATGCCTTCTTCAATATCAGTCGGGGAAACTTTGTCGCCAAGCCCAACAACAAACTGCAGCCATCAAAAGAACGGATACAGTCAGTACATTTTGTATTTATGAATAGAAGTTTCCACCAAGTCTATATTCCTACATAAGACTATTTAGAGAAAGATATTTCATTGCTAAAAATTCCCTTTAAAGAAGAACGAAGATATAAATATGAGCGACCCCACCAAAAAAAAAAAAAAACTGGAGGACCCATGAGGAATATACCTTTGCGATTTGCCTAACATTTATAACATACTTTGCATCTTCAGTGTTTGGGTTGATAATCTTCGTGCACCTTGCCACCTGGTTGCCAAGACCACGAAATGGTTATTACAATCAATTACCGAAAAAAAAAAAAAAACAATAGTCATATAGCTAGAAACCATACTTGCAGGGGTTGCTCCTCCTGCATCATTTGCTTATCAGATACAAGATCCCATTGGCTGGGTGCAGCTAAGCCAGTGTCAGATTCCTTGATACCTATGGTGAGAGAGAGACCAAGTCTTTAGTTCCAGTACATTCGGATTCAAATTCCATCTGTCAGTATAAAGAAACACAAGGATAATTGAAACTTTTCCATAAGGTGATTTGGCAAAGAACTTATCATAACACTAATTGAAGCTCAGTTAACTACACTGCATTATCCAGCCTGGAGAAGGATACATACCGCACAAATCATTGACCTTCTTAGCCATTTCCTTGATTTCCTTCTCCGCTTTCTTGATGCTGGTAGAATAAGGTCCCAAACCCTGTATATATCGCTCCAACTAATCAGTTAAAGTGAAGAAATTTACCACCCAATGAACCATAGAACCAACTTAACAGAAACCCAGCAGCAAATAAGACGCTGCAACCATTGCTCCATAAAGCTTCTTTTCTGTAACTTCCTCACTTTATTTAAATTCTTTACTTTAACAGAAAACAACTTCAACAACATAAATATTACAGAAAATTGGGCTAGAGTCCAAAGGAGTGGCTTGTTGGGCGCTTTAATCCGGGCTAGGTCTTTATTAGGTTCCGAATCCATTGTTTTAAATGTCTTACTGTTTGCAGTCCTTTGATGGACAAAAATACCCTATGTTCTGCCTGCTATTTGCTCTGTGCTCTTCGTTGTTACAGAGCAATCTGTCCGCATCAAACACGGCCGGCCGACACCTCTTCATCCACACTCGCTTCCCGTCTCCAACAGAACAATTTCTCCTCCTCCAATTTTACACACACCCTCGGCCTCATCACGGCTACACTCCGCCGCCGTTTGGAGAGGAGAGGTAGGCGGTAGGCCGCATTCAAAACGATCTTCAGAAGTGAGAGAATATGGGAAAATGAGGGAAATCAAATCCAAAATAATTCTGTGTGCATCACCTGTAGTCTGTTTCTCTATTTCCTCTTCTAAACTTGAGTTTGATTTTGTGATGTGAGTTGTCACCAAGAATGGAGGTATCATTTCCGTCGGATTGTGAGAGAACAACCAGAGGAGGAAAAGTGGGGTTTTTAATTGCCAAAAAAAAAGGGGGATTGCATAATCGAAGAACCCGAGAAAAGTGTTCATTTGCAATTGAAATAGCAAAATATTATTCAATGCCCCTAGGGCATGTGTCCCGCGTGGTGCTCTAGGCCTTTTCTCAACCAAATATTTCTGTGAGACTTGAGACTAAGTGTAAGGATCTCCCTTTTCAAAAAAAATGTGTAAGGATCTCACAACAATGTGTGGTGAAACATTTGAGGCCACGTGGCACTGAATAATCTATCTGAAATAGCTGTTGGTGCATGGATTTGTCCTTGCGTTCATTGGAGTTGTCAAACTTGATCGCGTCTCGACGGAGCATATGAATTTAATTGTTTTCTGATAAGGTTATCTGTTGCTTTATTTTAGACAGATACAAAAATTATTCAAAATAGATAACGTTAACTTTTTATTTTAGCACATATAAGGTTATATGTTGTATTTTTAAGAGATAAAAAAATAGGTCGATAGTAATAATATTATCTGTTGTATTATTTTAAAAGATACAAAAAATGAATAATCATGTATAAGGTTATCTGTTGCTTTATATTGATTCGAAAAAAGAATAGATCGGTAGTAATAGTGTTATACATTGTTTTATCTAGGAAAAATACAAAGAATATAATAGCACATATAAGGCTATTTGTTGTTTTGTTTTGGAGAGAGAAAAAAATAGATCGACATGAATAATGTTATTTTGTGTTTTTTTACATTTTATGGTGTTAGGATGACAAAGTAACACATATAAGGTTATCTTCTTTTCATTTTTAAATTAGAGGGTAAAAGTTTGGATTCCCGTCCGGTCGCGTTGTCCGGACTTCTGTTCAAGAAAATTATGAAAATTTTAATATAGGCTAGAAAAAATATCCTAGATAACCATATTTATTGAAGAAGTCAGAGTATAAGTTTAGACAAATAACCATATCTGTTAATTCTATTGCGATTATAAGACGCGCATATTTTGCAGAGATAACATTATCAATTATTCTAAATTATGAAAAATTTAACATAGGCTAGAAAAAATATCCTATGGACAATAATACAACGAAATTGTATGAAAATAATTTTGAATAATGAATTTTGAATTTAAGAAAAAATTGTGTCATCAAAACATATTTTGTAAAATATTGATTTGGACAAATAACCATATTTATTATTAAAAAAATTATATTATAAGTTTAGACAAATAACCATATCTGTTGATTTTGATGTGATTATAAGGAGCACATATTTCGCAGAGATACCCTTATCAGTTAAATAAAGGCTAGAAAAAATATCCTATGAACAATCATACGACAAAATTTTATGAATTTTTTTTTGAATAATGACTTTTTAATTTAAAAAAATTGTGTTATCAAAATATATTTCGTAAAGTATAGATTTGGACAAATAATCGTATCTGTTAAATTTCAGAGTATAAGTTTAGACAAATAACCATATCTATTTCTTTTATCGCGATTCTAAGGAGCATATATTTCGTAGAGATACCCTTATCAATTATTCTAAATTATAAAAAAAATTAAAATAGGCTAGAAAAAATATCCTATGAACAACCATATGACGAAATTTTATGAAAAAAGAATTGAATAATGACTTTTTAATTTAAAAAAAATTGTGTTATCAAGACATATTTCGTAAAGCATAGATTTGGACAAATAACTGTATCTGTTGAAAAGTTCTGAGTATAAATTTGGATAGATAACTATGTCTGTTAATTTTGTTGCGGTTATAAAGAGTACATATTTTACAAAAATAACCTTATCAATTATTCCTTTTGGGTTAGTACAAAGTATAGATTTGTATAAATAACTATATCTGTTGGTTTTATTGCAATTGTAAATTGAAAATTTTGCCTAAATAACCGTATCTGTTGGTCTTTTTGAAATAATTTAAAATATAAATTTTTAGAGATAATCATATCTGCTGATTTTAGTTCAATTACATAGAGACATAAATTGTGAAATTTTAGAAAAATAGTGAAAATTAAGGTATTTTTTAGTTTGGTGCCACACATAAAGAACACGTATTAGGTTATCTATTTTTTTTATTCAAGTTCCAAACTTGATACTAATATAAATGTCTTTCAAGTTTCAATGACTCCCGTTCAAAAACAAAAAAACAAAAAAAAAGTTGCAATGACTAGTTGACTGTCTTCCTTTTGATATGGTTTGGGATAGGAGTGACAATTGTTAACGAGGCCAAAACACACCTCCAAAATTAACAGAAATTTGCGCCCACCTGGCCACCCAACTCTCTCTCTCTCTCTCTCTCTCTCTCTCTCTCTCTCTCTCTCTCGCTCTCTCCTTTCCTATTTTCCGGTGAGCTTTCTCTAGCTTCTACTAGAGAGCCACCACCACCGGTCACCATTCTTCCCGGCAAAGCTTCTACCCCTCGCCGGTTAGACCCAAGTTCCACTGTCCGTCCCCGACTCCCCATGCACGCGACAGAGGCGGGAAAGACTGCTTAAAAAACCTCCTCCCCGGCGTCGACCTTCTGGGCGACGGCGATCGATACACCACCCGGTAGCAGGCTCACGCCATTGTAAGAGTACAAATTCAGCCATGGGCTCGTCGCAGACAATCGAATTGGCATGTTCTTTGCCGAATATACGTGAACAGCGACGGCAGAGAATCTGCCGTGTAAGAGTTTTTGCCTCGCCTCCGGCACCTCCACCGTCGGCTCCTTTCCTATGTGCGGGTTCCATGGCTGAGAGTAGTTTTTCAATTTGGGCGTGTTTTGTCCGATTGGGGTATTTTTGGAAGGCAGGGGAACAAAGTCCTGGCGCCATGTAGGAAAATTTAGATGTCCTAATTGCATAATTAAACTCTATACAATGGACTTCTGGCCGAAGCTCTCTAAATATTAACATTCCAAGACACAAAAAGGAACCCTGTTGATAGCAGCAAGGGAAACAGCAATACCGCACGAGAAAAACAAAAGGCATATGAGTAAACAAGAAGGGGTTGCGGTTTAAATTGCTTGAAGACTGGAAAACGGCATCCATGACCAAACATCTGGGCTACCTGTATTTAAGCTGATCCTTTATGGGTCAGGTGGGTTCACTCACACATAACAAAAGATCAATGCTTTGTAGATGCCTATTCTCTCAGGTGCCTCTTGGACCAGGAGCAAATTTCTGAAGCTAAGAAGTACAGCAAGGAGTTCTATAAGCAGCATCGTTGGAGATGGGCAATCTACGTTTCTGTGGCTGGATATGTGAGATATGGGGAGAGTGTGGTGTAGAACCTGGGGAGATCCCTAACGGCTAAGTTGCTTCTATCATCTCAAATGTTCATGGAAATGGCCTGGATGCTAGCATTCAAGAGATTATTGCCCAGACTCCAAGTAATAGTGTGCGTCAAGAAAGTTTAACTGATCAGGTGGTTGACTTCCTCGATCTCCATTTCATTTGGTACTCCGTAGGCAATCCAGAGAGAACCACAACCAACCACCCTCAATGCCTCTTTTAAGCTTTTCAACTCGATCATAATGTGCCTAGGTGACAATTTAGTGGATGCACTGGATGGGTTTGCATGGAAAATTTCCCACAAGAATTAGGCTTTACTCTTGGGGAATTACCGAGGAGATCAACAGTGTGCCGAGGCACAAGTATCTCATAGACATTTATTACTTGAGTGCCAGTTATCTGCCCAAGTGTGGAACTTCTGCTGAGGAAGAATGGCTCCCTATGTATCTCGAGTATAGTAAGGTGAGACCACCAGTATATTCAGAGAAGATCAGATAAACCCTCCACCCTAAGGCTCTCTCTATCAGCGACTGTTTGGGGTGAGAAAAACACAGAATTTTCCACAAGAAAGTTGTTGGAGGTGGAAAGTGATGCAAGGGAAAGCCTTTGTTCCTGGAGGAGAATTCCCCTGCAGCATAAAACAAAGAGCTCTGTGACAGATGGATCCGTCAAGCACAGTTTTTTTGGTGTTCGAGCGGCTGTGTTGAGTACGCGGATTCGATATTCGTAGAGGAGGATTGATTGATTTTAGCATTTTCAAGGCCGTGTCCCTTCACACCTAGTCTATTGCAGGGCTGTGCCCATATTCTTTCCCACTTTTTCAGGTAGTTTTGATTGGTTTGCTTGTACAGATTGATTGTAGTGGTCGGGATTCACAAGGCGATGCCCTTGGTCACGTTGCTTGCAGCTTGGTCGGTTTGTTTCCTAATGTAATCAACTTGCCCCAAAAAAAGCATATGAATATCTTAAGGCCCTAACAAACAGGCAATATCAGAACAATATATATCTTCCCAATTGGACTTTCAAAAATATTAGGACGGTTACTATTTCATTACTTGAGATCCAAAGATAGAACTTTTTTCCTGTCAATGTCAGCATACAAAGGACAAGGACGAGATTAATACAGAGTATCCGGTGATTATAAGAATACATACACAGAGAATGAATCAAGCAAGAACAGTAACTACAGTCGGTTTAAGAGGAGAGAGAGAGAGAGAGAGAGACTGTACATAGGTTTTGAGAAGAGCTATGTCGTCCTCGTCGAGGGGCCGAGGGTTCTTCTCGTCCTTGATCTCATCTTCTTGATCACCCGCCGCCATAGATTACTCTGACCTGCGAATTCTCTCTCTACAATCCTGATGTTGGCCAACATTTTATTTGTTCTAGAATTTTAGTTTACTAGTAGTATATTTTAAAATCGTATTTTATTGGGAACCGACTATAGATTTGAAGAATATCTTGCTAGGAATATCCGAAATAGGAAAGCCGGATTTTGCATTTTTATTATCCTACCAGAGACGATGAGAGTGAGAGATAGAGGGAGACGAAGAGAGAGAGAGAGAGAGAGAGAGAGAGAGAGAGATAAGAGACTTACGCTCGAAGATAGGGAGACCGACGATGAACGGCGGAGCGAGATCGATGTGAAGCGATGATGTACTGAGAATTTTCTGCGTGGGAGAGGCGATAGATTTTTCAGCCGATATTTCTGATTTAATCCTGGTGGCCCATTTAAGTATCACCGAGGATCCCCCGTCCGAGCCCAATTGGGACGAGGGCCTGTCCCACCACTCGAAACCGTTGATCTCGCAAAACGGTTGAAATATACCAAGTCAAAACCACGTCATTATAGAGCAAAAGTACTTAACACATCTCAACCGTCGACTTGCGAGATTAACGTCTCCGAGGGGTGGAACAGGCCCCTGTCTGGATTGGACTCTGACAGGTGATCTGGACATGTAGGGTTATCACACCCCAGGTCCTTAGATCTTAACACCTGGTCCATAAAATTTTTGTAAGTTCGCACTTCGACTCCTGATCCCTTTTATTATATATATACTAACGCATGCTCATGCCGAAAGCATGGCTCAAAGAACGTGACATTATAACTGCTTTGAACATCTTTAGCTTTTAGCAAGGTATGAGCAACTACCCATGTTTAAAGACACACACCCGCATAACTTAATCAGTTAATCCCAACACAAACTTTTTTAGGCCACCAAAACATATGCTATGCACAGAAATTGTAAGCACACAAAACAAATAAATTTTAATTTATACTTTCAATCATTATGACATTTTTATTTCTTTTATTTAACATAAAAATTATTGTACCTTGCAAACTAACACTCAATCAATTATTAAATTTGATTATTTACATGTACTCAAAAATTCCAAATTACAATATGACAATGATAGGAATGCACTCAAAGAAAGAATAATTTATGCAATTTGAATTAATTTGTTGTGTATGATTTTATCCAGCTATAAAACCTCCGCTCGCCTTAGATGGAGGATATTGATACATATACCACACACATATGCGCAATATGGAGCTTCTCTTCCAGTGTAAAAATACTCATATCAAAAAGAGCAAAATACAATCAAAGAAGTTAATAAAGTTTCCACTAATAAAAAAATAGAGATGAAAGTCCAACGGGAAAATGTATAAAAGAAATATACTTACCAATATGTACCCTCGACACAACCCATTCATTTGTCCATACATAGCTTCTCTTCCACTGTAAAAATGCTTATGTAGTTTGCATTGGCAAGTTTGGGATTCGAAATCGCACATAATAATACTCTTACGTTCTATGCAAGTACCTTCTTCTTTGTCTTCTTCCTTTTCACCACTCATAACTTCCTACATAGAAGTCGTTTTTTTGTTAAAACTCCAATAATAACAAAGAAATCTGTATGTCTGCTTCCTACATAGAAGTCGTTTTTTTGTTAAAACTCCAATAATAACAAGGAAATCTGTATGTGCATAAGATAGATCTTACATTCAATATTAGAAGGAAAATTTTCTTTGAGTAGAGATGAGGTACGTACATGCATCAAGAATTTTAATCTTTTAAATAATTGAGAGAAACAAAATATATAGGAGATGAACATTATGGGAGATAATATTAACTTAGAAATGAAATCACATTTTTGTAGCAAACCAAATTTCGATATCAAGGATTATATTATAGGTTTGGTTTGATAAATTATAGTATCAGTTCTTTCGTTCTTGTGAGACTACACTATATAAAGAACATAAAATTTGAATCGGTTTGGTAAATTTTTAAAGAACAGATAAGATCTACTTGTACCATAAATATTGAATTAGGAATTCATAATTAGACCCGTATAGAAGTTTCCATATTGAGAAAAAAATATCCTTACTAAAGAATTTGTTAACTCAAATAGTTTGTCCTTATTAAACCCACCAAGATTGGTCAAGCTTTCCTTTTGGTGTGCAATTTTTCTTCATTCCTTTTCTCGGAGAGTGATCTCAAAAAAATATCTTCAGCTAATTTATTCCTTTGTTTTCTTCTCTTCCAATTAAATCCACTGCTTTGAATGTGAAAGGTTTCCAAGGCTCAAAAAAAATATCTATAGCTAATTTATTCCATTGTAGCCGAGAATAATTCACGTCTAAATCTTCCCCGTGATTTCGGAATAGAAGTAGCCGAGAATAATTCACGTCTAATAATAGAAGTAGCCGAAAATATTTACCATCCTTTCCAAATATATCATTTAAATGATCTTCTTGTGATTTCGGGAAAATAGAAGCATGATAAACATTTGTACAATCATTTCCAAGTATGTCGTTAGCTCATCTATCTGAAAAACAGAGCAGTAGAAAAAATATGTACCGATTCTAGGGTCCAAAATATACGGATTCAAAAACCGCTCTCCCATATAATATAATAATATAAATATATATATATATATATATATATACATAAATAAGTATATAATATGGTTTCGGTTCGGTTTCGGTTCGGGGATCTGTTAAAACCCATCGGTTCGGTTCACTTTGCCATCCCTATTTTTCACGGGTTTTTTTCATTTGGAAGCTCAATTGTGAGAATGGAGTCTTGCAAAATGTATTTCAAAAATTACACTTGGCATAATTTTGAGAATCGAGGAACTTTTCCCTTCTCATTTAAATTATCTTCCAAAATTCATAATTTATATTGAGCATAATACTCGAAATACTCATTCATAATCTATTTTGAGCATTCTCTCAAACACCAAACTGTTGCAAAATCTGTTCTGTACATATCTCTCAACACTCTTTTCATATTCATAATCTATTCTAGCAACAATTCAAAACCAATAACTTACAATCGAAACTGCAAAAATAATTAGGCTCCCAAACGGAATCCTAGAATAATTAGTTTCCCGATTCTTTAGTAGTTTAGTTTCTTTTCAATAACTTACACTTATATTTATTTTCAACTCTCTCTATATTCTCTCTATTATAAATGAGTTTTTAATTATGCACTACTTCACCTTGTTAATATTAACAACCCTTTAAATGCATACCCAAAAGATGAAGTGGTAAATTTCAATTATCCAATTTTCATTATGTCATTGGAGAGTTTGATCTTTAATTATCTATATTAATTCTGCTCTTTATTCGACTAGTTTTTTCTTCTCCAAATTGCCCGAGGCCTATGCTTTTTTGAATCCAATTGTAAATGTTATGCCAGTCATAATTGATTCCATAAATTCTTACAATTAATAAAGGTCAGATAAGTATTACAAGATGAACCCTCAATTCAAAGATTGAAACTCCTGGCTTGGTTGGATAAACGCAAAAAATCAGAATCACCCCCCTTAATAGCAAGCAATTGTAAACAGAAATGAATGCTGAAGGTAGGCAGCAATTCTCTATGGCACGGTTGGAGATGGCACAAAAAAGAAGATTTCAAAGCCTGTCAACAACATTCCATAGCATTGCCTGCGTTACTAATGTACTTTTTCTCCAACAAACAGTGACGTTCGGACTGTTGAGAGTTCGAAACGAATATGCAGAACTTAAAACTACACCGATGCATCATTCTTACCCAATCTTGAGGAGAACATAAATCAAGACTAGTTACAAACAACAGAAAACAGAAAAGAATGCTGAATGTAGGCAGCTATTCTCCGTGGCACAAAAAAAAAAAAATGAAGAACTCAAAGCCTGGCAAAAACATTCCATGGTATTGCCGACATTGCAACTGTGTGTAATCAGAATCCTCTAGCCTCCAATCGTTTTGTTAACATTGGTGAGCTTGAAAAATAAACTAATCCAGTTAATGAATAACCATTATCTTCAAACCACGAGTACAACATAGCTTACACCATAAATCAAAGAGCACCGGCAAATACTTAAAATGGAAGAGCTTAAAGCATTTTCATCCATAGTTCAGAGACGCGAAAAGTATTCTTTGGAATCTCCAGCCCATTCGATACCAAAGCAGTTCTATAGGTTCTTCTAGAAGATAAGTAAGATCTCTGCATGATTTCCAGTTGCAATTGCAGCAGCCACAACCAAATTTCTCTTCAGAAAACAAGCAGAGAAGCTCAATCAATTGTACACCATATACTTGGGCGTGGCACTGAACTTCTGGTATCCCTTAATGACTTTGTTCACAGCATCAAGGAAGTCTTTCTCTGTTACTGTCTTCCTCCGTGCTCGAATTGCATACATTCCAGCCTCCGTACATACACTCCTTATGTCAGCTCCTGAAGGAAAATATTCAATTGTTAAGCCAAAAAGTCCAAAATCCCCCATTCTAGAGAGTACATGATACATCAAAAGCACACCGAGAAACGACGTCTGTACGTCCCAAAATAACATCAATGCCATTGAGGGCATGTGCGCGCACATTACGATTTTAGAATTCAAAATAGCTTTTGCATATTTAAACGCAACCGTCCTGAGTAGATTATACTTTTCTCTTGCCGTCAGAGTATTCCAACCTCAATGGATAGAAAATGCATAAATGTATATGAGCGAACAATGAAGACACCTGATTAAAAACTCTCAGACCACAATAATGATAGAAAATGCAATACACAAAATTACTTGGGATGCCTTTTACCATGGCACAATTTAACAGCATTAGCAGTGTAAAATTGTTAACATAAAAGGAGCCAGAACAAAGATCAAGCAGTCTTTAAGTGAAGCACATGAATACCTGTAGAATTTGGGCAGAGGCGAGCCAAAAGTTCAAAACGAATATCCCTTTCACAGTTCATTGTTCGCGTATGAATCTTAAATATCTGTGTCCTACTTTCCAAGTCTGGTAGGCCGAACTCAACTTTGCGATCCAATCTTCCAGGACGTAACAGTGCAGGGTCCAATGTGTCAGGTCTGCAACCAGTACAACAAAGGCCACAAGGTAAGAAGCAGGCAATATCAAAGTTATAAAAGCAACATAGTTCTAAAACCAACTCCATTGGCTATGAATCTAAACCGTATGATAAGGTTCAATAGCAAATAACAGAATAGTGAAATCAGCGCAAAATACATTGAACCAAATCACATCAACTAAGGGAAAAGGGAAAAAAAAAAAACCCGAAGACGTACACCCACAACGAGGATACTATAGAAATATCCACAAGACCATTATCCTCTTCAAATAATGACAAGACCATTTAAATATCTACCATCAGGTCCAACGCTTTACACCAGAAAAGGTTCACATTGTTTGGAGTTGGTTAAAACCACGAACGGATAGCTACATAAGGGTTACAAAACACAACAACCAGAAGAAAGCAAGCACGATTTGTCTATATTTCCAGGGAAATAGTTGCTAGTCCAAACTCCACAAGTACCATAAATCAAACAATATCTCCTAAGATTGCCTGTGGTAAATGAAGACGTTACTGAAAAAGACCAGCAGTGCAACAGAAGAGAAGCAATATGATACGTAGTCCACTTTTTTTTTTGAACGGTGATACGTAGTCCACTTACCGATTTGTTGCCATCAGAACTTTGATATTTCCTCGAGCATCAAACCCATCAAGTTGATTCACGATTTCAAGCATTGTGCGCTGAACTTCATTGTCTCCACCCACACCATCATCAAAACGTGCACCTCCTATAGCATCTACTTCATCAAAAAACACAATACAGGCTTTTTTGGAACGTGCCATCTGCCACAACAAAAGAATCAATTAGATATTGGCATGGCCGCAAGACAAATTTTATCTCATGAGACAGCTAGTACCTGAAACAGTTCACGAACCATACGGGCTCCCTCCCCAACATATTTCTGAACAAGCTCACTCCCGATAACACGGATGAAGCACGCATCAGTTCTATTAGCCACAGCTCTAGCTAAAAGCGTCTTACCAGTTCCAGGTGGACCATAGCACAGAACACCCTTAGGAGGATCAATTCCGAGCTTCACAAATTTTTCTGGGTGAAGCATGGGCAGCTCAACAACCTGCAGAAAAGATATACAAGTTGGTATGACAGAGAGCTTATGTTCGATTATATGGGGACACAACCAGAGATTCAAATCACTGCTTGCAGAGAATATCGTTTATATGGTAAACAATACAAAATCTGTAAAAAGCCACAGAAAAATGCAATTAATGCAGCACGAAAAGAAAATAATAATACAAACCTCTCGCATCTTCTCAATCTGCTCCTTACATCCGCCAACATCATTGTATGTCACATCTGGCTTTTCCTCCACAGTCATCATGGTTACACTTGGATCAATTTTTGGAGGCAATGGAATCTGAATTTGATACTTGTTGCGATCAACTCTTCATCAACCACAAAATGATCAAATTAGCAAGAGTCGTAAAACAGAACAAATTATGTAGAAGAAAAAGATAAATACTGAAGTGCACAGAATTAATTAAGTCTGTGCTGAAGGAGAAAGACTCTGAAAAACAAAGCTCTAAATATGGAAATCATTCAGTTCAGAAACTGTCACTAGGGCCAAATAGCTATTGCACGGTCTTCAATAGCTTTAGTTGAAATATTACAAAGGACTTGATAGTTCAATATGACATAGAAGTATTGACAGAGAAAATAAATCACAGCAAACAAAATCCTGTTGGACACCTCTAAAACCACTAGACCCAACCTCAAAACGAATATCGAAACTCAGGAAGGATTTGGGGTTTGCATAAGCCTCAGCCTGAAAGCTGTTTTCAGATTTGGAAGGAACACATAGAACAATAATAACTAGGTATCTGTCCTTAGGGAACATGAGAACATATCCGATCCACAAACTTCATCTTTAAACACTTGAACCATGTGCAGAATCACACGATGAATCAGAAAGCCAAGCACACTAAAATAACATATATGATACCAATTTCTCCTTCAAAACACATCCAACTATCCAAGAGTTCCGAGTGTGCAGAAAATTACAACATGAAGCACACATTTACTAATAGAAACTTTCAAAACCAAGATTTATGGACTCATCAAGGTTAAAAAAAAACGCATTCATGTATTGAATTATAGGAAAAGTAAAACATGAAATAATTCCATTAAATTCTGCAAAGGATAGCTAAGAACGCTTCCTTAAAGTTGCAAGGAATAACCTACCCGACACGCATGCCTTCTTCAATATCAGTCGGGGAAACTTTGTCCCCAAGCCCAACAACAAACTGCGGCCATCAAAAGAAAAGATGTGGTCAGTAGATGTTGTATTTATGAATGGAAGTTTCCACTAAGTCTATTCCTACACAAGACTATTTAAAGAAAGACATTTCATTGCTAAAAGATAAGAATTTCAGTATCGCTTTCAAGAAGAAAGAAGATATGAATATGATCGCACACCAAAGAAAGAGCATATCTAACACACTGACTCGAGGACCCATGGGAAATATACCTTTGCGATTTGCTTAACATTTATAACGTACTTTGCATCTTCAGTGTTTGGGTTGATGATCTTCGTGCACCTTGCCACCTGTTCGCCCGAGACCATGAAATTGTTATTACAATCAATTACCAAAAACAGAAGGAAAAAAAAAATTAGTCGAGTAGACAGAAACCATACTTGCAGGGGTTGCTCTTCCTGCATCATTTGCTTATCAGATACAAGATCCCATTGGCTCGGTGTAGCTAAGCCAGTGTCAGACTCCTTGATACCTATGGTAAGAGAGAGACCAAATCTTTAGTTTCAGTATACTCAGGTTCAAATTCCATTTATCCAAATAAAGAAACATGCAAGGATAATAGAAACTTTTACATACGGTGATTTGGCAAAGAACTTGCCATAACACTAATCAAAGCTTAGTTAAACGACACTCCATTATCCAGCCTAAAGAAGGATACATACCGCACAAATCATTGACCTTTTTAGCCATTTCCTTGATTTCCTTCTCCGCTTTCTTGATGCTGGTAGAATAAGGTCCCAAACCCTGTATAAATCGTTACAACTAATCAGTTAAAGTGAAAAAAATTACCACCCAATGAACCATAGAACCAACTTAACAGAAACCCAGATGCAAATAAGATGCTGCAACCATTGCTCCATCAAGCTTCTTTCCGTACCTTCCTCACTTTACATAAATTATTTACTATAACAGAAAACAACTTCAACAACAAAAAAAATAACATCCCAAGACGAAAAAGGGAACCCTATTGATAGCAGCAAGGGAAACAGCAATACCGCATGGCCAAAACAAAAGGCATATGAATAAACAAGAAGGGCTTGAGGTTTAAATTGCTTGAAGACCGGAAAAGGGCATCCATGACCAAACATCTGTGGGCTATTTGTATAAAAACTGACTCTTTATGGGTCAGGTGGATTCACTCACACATAACAAAGACCAATGCCTGCCATTCTCTCCTGTGTCTCTTGGACCATGTCCATGAGCAAATTTCTGAAACCAAGAAGTCCGGCAAGGAGTTTTATAAGCAGCATTGTTGGGGATGGGCAGTG
Source organism: Rhododendron mucronatum var. ripense (assembly GCA_019656295.1). Lineage (NCBI taxonomy): Eukaryota > Viridiplantae > Streptophyta > Magnoliopsida > Ericales > Ericaceae > Rhododendron > Rhododendron mucronatum. The sequence goes on from BPLT01000056.1 coordinate 828,983, forward strand.
GCAGTCTACCTTTCTGCTGCTGGATAACTGCCACGTGCTCGATCACTTTATGTGAGATAGGAAGAGTGCGGTGCAGAATCTGGGGAGATCCCTAACGGCTAAGTGCTTCTATCATCTCAAATGTTCATGGAACTGGCCTGGAAAGAGCAATGCTAGCATTCGAGGGATTATTGCCAAGTAATAGTGTGCCTCATGAAAGTTAAACTGATTGGCGGTTGACTTCAATGATCTCCATTTCATTCGGTAGGCAATTCAGAGGAAGAACCATAACCAACCACCCTCGAAGCCTCCATTAAGCTTTTTAACTTGCTCATAATGTGCCTAGATGGCCAATTATTTGTGGATGGTTATGCACGGAAAACTGCCCACAAGAATCAGGCTTTCCTCTTGGGGAATCACTAAGGAGATGGACAACACTTCTGAGTGCCAAGGCTTAAGAATCTCAGAGACATTTATTACTTGAGTGCCAGGTATCTACTCAAATTTGGAACTATATGCCGAGGAAAAATGGTTAGAGTAGCTCCCCTTGATATCTTGAGAATATAGTAAGGTGAGACGACAGCATATTCAGAGAAGATCAGATAAACCCTCCAACCTAAGGCTTTCTCCATCAGCAACTGTTATGTGGTGAGAGAAACATAGAATTTTCCACAAGAAAGTTGTTGGAGGTGGAAAGTGATGCAAGGGAAAGCCTTGGTTCCTGGAGGAGACCCCTTCTGCAGAAAACAAAGAGTTCTGTGACAAATACATCTGTCAAGAACTTGGCGTCCGAGTGGCTTTGTGGAGTACGCAGAATAGATATTCATAGAGGGGGTTTGACTATTATAGCATTTTCAGGGCTGTGCCCTATTCTTTTCTCTCTCTTTATTACGAGTAGTTTCGAATGGTTTGCTTGTATGGATTGATTATATCGGTTGGGATTCGCATGGCTATGCCCTTGGTCCACATCGCTTGCAGCTTGTCATCTGTTTGTTTCCTAATGTAATCAACTTACCCAAAAAAATCATATGAGTATATTAAGCCTAGGACGATGATTATTTCATTACTTGAGATCCAAAGATAGGATTTTTTATTTTCTATCAATGTCAGCAAACAAAGGATGAGAGTAAAACGAAAAGACTATAATTGAGATACAAAGCAGTCGATACTCAAAAGAATCCTGAATCCATATACAGAGTACGAATCAGGCAAGAACCGTAATTAGGGTTTAAGAATCATATGAATATCTTAAGCCTAGGACGATGATTATTTCATTACTTGAGATCCAAAGATAGGATTTTTTATTTTCTGTCAATGTCAGCCAACAAAAGATGAAGAGTAAAACGAAAAGACTATAATGAAGATACAAAGAAGTCGATATCAAAAGAATCCATATACAGAGAACGAATCAAGCGAGAACCAGAATTAGGGTTTAAGAGGAGAGAGAGACAGTACATAGGTTTTCAGAAGGGCGATGTCGTCCTCGTCGAGGGGGCGAGGGTTCTTCTCGTCCTTGATTTCATCTTCTGGATCGCCAGCCATAGATTACTCTCAACTGCGAATTCTCTCTCTAGATATGCTTTTCTTGAGAAACAAACCAACTGAGGTCCGAGATGAATCCGGAAAGCGTTGCAGCCTGTATGCGTATTTTATAGGAGAGAGACGTAAATTGCTTTTCCCCCCCTCCTGACACTCACACCCCGCCGACCCCACCTCCCCTATCCCGAAAATACGCCCAGCCCCCCCTATTTATCTTATTTCTCCTTTTTTTTACTTAATAATCTTTATATTTTTTTTTCTCTTTTATTTATTTAATATTATTTAAGTATTCCGATTTTCAATCCGATTGAATCGATGCAAAGATCTTATTTTTTTATTATTTTATCTTCAATGGTCATAATGAATTTTTTATTCTAAGGCTTTTCAACGAGCACCATAAAGCTCCTTATTTAATTTCAGGTCTCCCTTAGGATGCTTATTGAAAGGTCGTAGAGTCAAAAATTCATTACGACCATTTAGGATGAAATCATAAAAAAAAAAGATCTTAGCACCGGTTCAAACGAATTGAAAATTGGAACACTTATTTATTCCGTTTGAACCAGAAATGTTCCAATTTTCATAGATAAACGGTGCTTATTTTTTATTTATTATTCATTGTTAAGACAAATTAAAATAATATAAAGTTCTTAAGCCACATTCACTTGAACTTAACTTAAATCTGAAAATTGTTCTTATTTGAATTTATTTTTGCATTTGTTAGTTTTGCGCAAAACTTTTGTGGGTTATTGATTCGTCTCGACAAGAGAATCGGAAAAAAAAAATTTACTTTTACCCAAGTATTTTGCTCAAATTTTATTTGTCAAAATACTTGGGTAAAAGTAAAAAAAAAAAAAAAAATTTCCAATTTTCTCATCGAAACCAATCAATAACGCAAAACTAAAAACCCGGATTACCACCCCCCTAAAGTACCCCCAATTTTTAATTTCTTTCTTTATTTAATTACTTTTGTTTTTTTATTTAATTTCTATAAATACACCCTTTCTATATTAAAAAATATAATTCAAGAATTAAGTAAAGAAAGAGAGAGACATAGTGTCACGTGATATGCGCGTGTTTGTTGGATTAGGAAGGAAAAGAAAACAAAAAAGGTGCAATTCGATGTGGCCAGGTACAATTAAACGCGGCCAAATGCAATTAGATGCGGCCAAGTGCAATTCGATGCGGCCAAGAGTAATTCGACGCGCCCAAGTGCAATTCGATTTGGTCAAGTCCAATTCGATGCGACCGATAGTAATTTCGTAGCGGCCAAGTGCAATTCGATGCGGTCAATAGTAATTCGTAGCGGCCAAGTGCAATTCGATGCAGCCAAGAGTAATTCAATTCAGCCAAGTGCAATTTGATACGGCCAAGTGATATTTATTTCTTGCATGTGCTTTGTTGCAATTAAATTTTGAAGAAATATAAATGATTTTCATTATTGGGTTCAGGTATAATGAAGTCAATAAAAATATATGTATTTTCCTAAATTAATCTTAAATATATTAGAAATATGACAACTTCTTAACAACAAACAAGTAAAAATAGTTGTTTGAAAGTCTTATTTTCATATATATTGTTATTAATTTTTACTTCAATTTTTCTAGGTAGAAATATATTGAACTTGTATAGAATACTAATTGCAGTAAATTCGAAAACGTACCAAGATATAAATCGGTACTGGTACGTACCATTCCAGTAGTAAAAAATGGTACGCTGGCTGGTATGAGCTAACAACTTTGCCTCCAACCCACTACAACTACCTAATCTTTATCATACCACCACAACCACCTATACACAATCACGAACGACGATGATAATGTGTGAAATGATAGTGATGGTGCGATAGTTAAGGGACAATGTTGGAGGTGGTGAGTTGGTTGTGACGGTGGTGAAGTGACAAATGTGAAGTGATGGTTGTGGTGATGGTGCAAATAGGATTGGAAGTGATGGTAATTTGCAGTTAAATAATAGTTGCGCTGAAGGTGTAGTAGTCGTGGTGTTCAAGTGATGGTGATGACGGTAGTGATTATGAAATGATGATAGCGGAAGGTGGTGGTATTTTGGTGACGATGAAAGTCGTGGTTGCGAGGTGGTGATAGGAAATTAAAAAATATAGAGTTTTTTTTTTTGTTTTTTTTATGGTGTTCTGGCGGTACTGGTGGTGGTGGTGGTGGCAGTAGTAGTGTGTAAAATGATAGGGGTGGAGAGCGAGGTGGTGCCTAGTGATGGAGACGTGACGGTAATGGAGTGGTGGTGGAGGTGTAGTGCTATCGGTACTGAATGAGAATTGTTTAGGTGGTAGTAGTTTTGGAATGATGGTTGTGAGGTCAAGACGATGGTGGTGGGGTGGAAAAGTAGTGGTTGTGGGGGTTAAAATGATGGGTGGTGGTGAAGGTGTGGTATTAGTGGTGGTGAAGTGATGGTGGTGGTTAAATGATGACAATGGAAGTGGTAGTGGAGACAGTGTGTTGTGAAATAATGGTGGTATAAGTGGTGAAGTGATTGCAACATTGGTGGTGGTGGTGAATGATGGCTATGCACGAGGTAAAAAAGGGTTATGGTGGTTCTGAAATAATGGAGGTCATGGTGGGTGGTGGTGGTGAATGATGGTGGTAAGATGTTGGTGGAAGTAGGGTGAATATGGTGGTGATGGATGTTGTTGGGAAAGTAATTTGTTGAGTGATGGTGTTTGAGGAGGGATGTTTTTAAAAAAATTGTTAGAGTTAAATGCACCTTAGGTGCAATAAGAGTGCACTCCGGGGCATCATATGTGACCTCCCCGGGCACATCAATGCATTGTTCAATAATGTGCCTCAGGCACAATTTGAGTGTGTCCCGGGTGCAACATTTGTGATTCAGCGCAGTCCTATTGCTCCCCGGACATAGCAATTCATTATTCACTAACACAATGTGCCTCAGGCGCAATTTGAGTGCGTCCCGGGCGCAACATATGAGACTCAGGCCAATCCTATTGCTCCCTGGGCGCATCAATACATTCTTCACTAACTCAATGCGCCTCAAGCGCAATTTGAGTGCGTTCCGGGTGCAACATATGCGACTCAGGCGCAATCCTATTGCTCCTCGGACGCATCAGTGCATTCTTTACTAACACAATGCGCCTCGGCCCTCAGGCGTAATTCGAATGCGCCCCGAGCGCAGCATATGCGACTCAGGCGCAATTTTATTGCTCCCCGGGCGCATCAATGCATTCTTTACTAACGAAATGCGCCTCGGGCGCAATTCGAGTGCGCTCCGGGCACAACGTATGCGACTCAGGTGCAATCCTATTGCTTCTCGGGCGCATCAATGTATTCTTCACTAATGCAATGCACCTTAGGCACAAGAAGAGTGTGCCGCAGTGCATCCACCTACATGCCTGCCAAGTATTCGGAAAATATCCAAATTTGCGTCACATCTGAAGCTTATTCCTGGGATTCAGAAACCGGGGATTTCCCCTGGTATCATAGCCAACTCATTCTTACTGAATTTCTCCTCCTAGCAGAAAGTAGCATTGATCACTCTATCTCAACGAAGCGGCCTTCAAGATCACTAACCGCCTCATCGGACGGGAAATTTGGCTCGGCATTCTCAAATATGAGCACCCGAGTCACAGTCCCATACTTGGCACATTCGGAACCAACTTCTTCTTCTAGCTCATCATCTGCCTCGCCACAGCCCACCTTCAACAACAAAGTGGTCTCTTTTATCAATTAATTACTGAAGACTCAACAAGGTGGATCCACAACACTCCAGCATTAAAATATAACAGCATTGCTGGTAGCGTGTTCATCTTTTTCCAGAAAGTTCTCAGAAAGCAGCAGGACAAAAAGGAAGACAAAGAACAAATTGAAATTGCAATCATGGTGATTGTGGAGCCATCCCCTCTGTTCAATTTGATTTTCTTGTTCTTGCTTGGCTTTGTTGATTGGAAATTGGAAAATGGAAAGGACTTCGAATATCTAGAACTCTTTAGATCAAGGGATCATGCTCTCAAAATATTTCGCTTGCTACTCTCTAAATTTATTTCTCATAACCCACGAGTGTGATAGAGCGTTTGTGAATCTCTCCGAGTACAATGACATCCCGAAACCACACACATTACACGGCATATTACACAAATAGCCACCACAAGCAACGGCGAGTGTATTATTTTTACCAAAATGGAGTACTTGTTGAAACTGCTTCTGCTAGAAACTAGCCAGAGGTATATAAACCCAAAAATGACATCAAAATTGTCATCATGTACATCCTCATAATCTCAATCCTAAATTTAACAAGAACGAGCTGAATATTATGACAAAAGGAGAAAGGAAAAGAAGCGGGAAATGAAATTTCTTTTTCATTGAAAAAACTTTTTATGCTGCACTTGCCGAAGACAAATACACACATTGACTAAATGGAATCTTGGTACTTCAGAACATCTATCTTGTTCAGGTCGTAAGTCTTGCAGATGGTGGATATCAGACACTTGCTGAGTCCACCATGAATATCTCCACGTTGAATGAGTTCTTCAAGTTCCTTTGATGGCTGCAACACCTACTCAACCAAAAAATAAGACCGACCTTAGCAAGTAAACAAGATATGCTCACAAAGCCAAAACCGAAAACCCCACAGGTGGTCAGCTTTTCCTTATTTGGCGTGCACGTACGGGTGGAAATTACGAGAGCAGCTAGTGATGTGCTATTCCCTAAATACATACTGTAGCCTTGGAACGGTTTCTTCCCAAGTTACCACATTCGATTAGTAACAAATTGGAGGCGCTTTTAAGCCCTGGCACTATCAGAACTATCTACGACCACACTTGTGGGGTGAAGCACTAGGTTTCTCAGACAGTCGTGGGTGTTGCTCCTTGAGTTCCAGGAGTATATTTCCCACAAAAGAAATACTAATTGCTAACAGTGATGCTGCATATTTTAACAGAAAAGTACAACTAAAAAACCCACACACTAAGAATAAGACAGTTCAATATCTCCCAAGTAAAAGAAACACACAGGGAGGTGCCCGCGAACACAGAGAGAGAGAGAGAGAGAGAGAGAGAGAGAGAGAGAGAGAGTGTGTGTGTGAAGCCCACCAAAAGAGTCACTCGCGACAAAGAGTCACTCGCGTGTCGCTTCTTCCTCTTAACAGTTCAATGAGCAGCCCATGTGGACCACAACGGACCAATGGGACCCAGCATGGTGTCAAGCCCACCAAAAACGTCACTCGTGTGTCACTTCTTCCTCTTAACAGTTCAATGAACAGCCCATGTGGACCACAACGGACCAATGGGACCCAGCATGGTCCTAGCCTCCTAGGGTTCCAGGAAGAATGGAATTTTACAAGATTCTGGCAATTTTATAAGATTCTATATAATCCATGAAAGTATAGAATTCCAACCCATGAAGGATCTACTGAATGTTGGATTGTATTTTGTGTGTCATCGGCTGCATTTTCGCTTTTGTTTGTTGTTGTGACAGAAGAGTCCGAGACTAGTTGAAGAAGTCTCTCGCTTCCCTGAAAAAGCAAACATGATGGATATATGCAATTAGTAAATCAGGCAACGGAAGTTTGGCCAGCGGGTGGTGGGTGAGTGGGTTTTAATATCAAATGAAAGCTGTAAGACTCTTATAAGGAGGCACAAGGCTAAAATATGGCTACATCAGACGTACAATAGAGGCAAGCCACCATGAATAGTAACGCCCATCATATAAAAGGGAACTCACAGTTCTGAGTATAATGGGAGCAAAGAACTTTATACCATAACCAGAATAGCAACACAGCATCAGGAGAAAACAACGGCTACCCCAATCATCCACATGACACAATCACCCACAAAGAGATGTGTGATGCATGCCACAAATAGTACAGGATAAAAACAGTGGAGTGCTCACTAAGTTTGCTATAACACCACTCGAGGCTCATGGGAATTCGTGACAGCCAAGTAACACGGAGAATGGACATAAGACGACGAGCTAATGAAATAAGGAAACTTGGGATAAGATGAATGGCAAAAGCGATGCAATGAGAAATGGAAGACAACTTGAGATAAGTTGTTCTAAAGTGGTTTGCTCCTGGCAATGAAAGAACAATGAGTCTATAATTCAACAATGGTTGAAAGGGCATGTGAAGGAGAAAAATATAATGGAGACTGAGGTGCAACTAAGAAACTAAGTCTTTTGAAGAAAACGCTTCAGTCCAAATTGAAGCAGAGCATCAAAGAGGCAATCTGTAGCAGGATCTGACAAGTTGGCATATGTGATTACCGCGGGACTTTTACCAGGACTAACTATGTTTCTCATTTTGTTTGAGTGGAATTGTTCATTTGGCAGAAAATCATCAAAAAACTGTTTACCTACTCAAGGTTATCCACTCTAGGAATGCAACTTACATTACGGTTTTTGACAATAGCACAAAAGCATAATGAAGGCTGGAGCTAGTTACTATGTTTGGAAGACTTAACACACCTTGAGAGCTCTCCAATGAGAGTAACTGCGGAACAGGACCCAAAAAAATGGGATATTAGGCAAAGGTAAAACCTGAAGAACCAAAAAAATAAGAGCAAACAATGACATTAATAACAAGCTACGAGCACAAAAGGAAAAAAAAAAAAAATATAGTATATCTAAAGAGAGTGAAATCAACTTTCAAAATTGTCACAAAATGAGATTGAAGTTGATCTTTTGATAAGAAAGCCATAAACATACGGTGAAGGCAGTTGTTAGTGGAAGCAATGAAACTGATCCGTAGAAGTATCTCTTGTGAATAATAGTTCCCCTGATAATAGATGCAATGCTTTCATTAATTAGCAAATAAGGATGAAATGACAATAAAGAAACGCATTCAAAGCTCTAATGAAAGTGCACGGTGCATTTAGTTATATACGTTGGTGAAAGTGCAGATCAATGAAACAGATTGTTAAACATATTGGAAAGAGTAATTATTCCATGCCCCTAGGGCACTACGTGGTGGTGCCCCAAACACTTCTCCACTACACACTTTGTGGTGGGGGCCACACAAAAGTGTGGTGGAGAAAGAGTTTAGGGCACCACGTGGCGGTGCCCTAGGGGCATTGAATAATTTTAGTAATTATTCCATGCTCGTAGGGCACCACTTGGCGGTGCCCCAAACACTTCTCCACCACACACTTTGTGGTGGGGGCCACACAAAAGTGTGGTGGAGAAAGAGTTTGGGGCACCACGTGGCGGTGCCCCAGGGGCATCGAATAAGTTTCCATAGCAGGAAACCCCAAACTCAAATTCCAACAAAAGCCAATACACATTGGCTGGCTGATGCAGCAGAGCTCTTGACAAAAAACAATTATCAGTTCCATTGAAGGTTTTTAGGTTCACGAAATGGGAAAGTTACCTTTGGGCAATATGCCTTAACCTTCTGCGCACAAGTCGTGGACTTAAACTGCAACATGGCAAAACATTAAAATAGTTACCCATATATTAACAAACCAAGATAAATATCTCTATATATGACCATAAGCATGTCCACTAGCTTCCATATCAGTTTTCAGTTCCGCAGTTTGTGTTATTTTTGGATGCATCAAGTGTGAACCATAGCTTCCTTTTATAGAATCCTTGTTGCCGCAACTTTACCATCTTCCAGACTGAAATCATTTATGATTCAGTTTCTTATTCATTCATTTACTTTAGGGGGCTGAGGGGAAAGTAAATTACTTTTAGAAGGGGGTTCCTGGCCTTCGTGTTGCGTACTTAACCATCACAGCATTTCGTGTTGCGTATCCCTAAACTTATTGCACTCATGACTCATCAATCTCAGTATTTCAAATTTCCTATCTGCATATTAGCACATCAATTTTTCTTGCTTAAAAAGTAAATTAATAAATAGAACCCATTGCGTCCTCTAGTATCACAAACATCTTAGTTTGCTTTCCCATCATTCTACATTATTATAAGCTGAGCTATGCTCAGATAGCTCTGCCTGAAAAGAAGATGATCCACCCACACATAAGACTCTAGGAACATTACCTAAAATATTGCTCATTGAATAAGAGTAATGAACTCATTGAACATAAACTTCCTCCAGTTAAGAAAGGTAATGAATTAAAAACCAGGCTGCATTTTTTCATTCACCAGATCACAGAGATTGGGGGATGTTAACTCAACTCGGATGCAACATGCCTTAGCCCCAATGACTTGGGTGGGCTAAACAAAACAATTTTTCCATTGGCTATACTCTACTCTAACCTACTCAGCATGTATGGGAGCCGATGCCTCATGTCACTTGGGCAAACACCCTAACTTACAATGCTAATTGAAAAAACTCTTCAGATCTGTCACTATGTGAGACTGGGTGTGCCCAAGATACATGCTTGATTTTGACAAGTAACAACCAACTAATTCAAAATCACCTTCGCTATCTCTACACTCTGCACCAACCATATCAGGTCCCAAGTTTCTAACTCCTAGTACATACCAAAACCAACAAATGCTTCAAAATCTACTGACTATAGGGTGTATCTCCACTACCAATTTTGATACTCTTTGTTTCTCGACATGAAGGGTTGGAGTTAAATCAATCTACAAATGCTCTTATTTCATGGTACATACTCTCTGAACCACGTTCCAGAGCATAAACGGGAAGATCAACACCATCTTTCACTGTTGATGTTTTAAATGTCACACTATTTCTCTCACATAGGCAATAACATGCTTCTCCAGCACTTTTAGTAGTATTAGTATCATATTCTTAAAGGTCTAACCAAACAAATTTGCCACCCGAGATACACCACAAACCTCAAATGGGACACGAGTCACACGACAAATACTGTTTAGAAATGGGCTGCGGACGGCATATATTGAAATGGGAATGAATCAAACATCAAAAAGGTTGACAAGAAGCAAGTACAAGGAAACAAACCTTGACGGGAATGTAACTTCAACTTTTGTAACCTCCTTAGAAATAGATTTGAGGAAAATCTCAGAAGGCTTAACACGAGCCAAAAGGCGCAATCCCAAACTGACATCAGAATCAAATTTAGGAAAGTAACAAGTCATTGTAGAAATGAAAGACCCACTTTCGATTCCAACATTTTCACAGACAAAAGATATCCAGTAAAAGATTACCCATAAAGCTTGTTTTTGAAGCTTCCAGGAGGCGCCTTTTCAAGACCTGTCCAAGCTCGATTCATCTATAAACGTTCAAATAAATCACCACATCACCATTTCCATCTTTCACACAAAAACATCAACAGAGCTAACGTGTGTATAACCTACTGTATACCTATTACAAGGAACACCCTTTTTGATGTGAACAGTTTTGAGGCTGGCTCCCATTTTAGTTTTCCTAATTGCTCCTTTTAACTATTGTATACCTATTTTTTTCTCCCCTCTTTTCTACTTTCACATCTCAGATTTCATTACCAATTAGTCTCAATTGAAGATTTTTCACTTTTTCTCTTTTGCATAATAAAATTTGCCCGGGCAGCTGGCGTGTACTTACTATTCTGAAGGAACACCTTTTCGATGTAAACGTCAGTTTTGAGGCTGGCTCACATTTTAGATTTCCAAATTGCCCCTCTTAACTACCTAAAGGAACTGCCAAAAAGAAAACAAAAACTGCCACACCAATTCTTTCCTCCCATGTTTTCTACTTTCACAATCTACATTGCGACAGATTAACCTCGATTCAAGATTTTCCTCTTCCCATCTGTTGTGTAACAGGATTTCCACACGAATCTTGTGTGCACTGGCATCTAGTATTTACATATATATGGAAAGGAAACAGACCTTATTAGAAGCAAAATCAATGAGGAGCTCTGCGTTGGAGTTGAAGGACTTGTCATTGGAAGAGGAGGAGATGTTCTTCCAGAGTTCCTTGAACGTGGAAGGAGTATAAGCAGACTGCGAGTCCAAAGTTGCCTGGTCAATCGGCCTGCTAAAGCACCAGGTCCTTCCTCTGATTGGAAAAACAATCAATCTGGCTCTCATGATTGGTTTTAACAAACTCGGCTATTCCTCTGTGTGTGTATATATGTATGTATGTTTCTGTGCGAAGAATGAGATCAAGAGGCGTTTTTAGACAGGGAAATCAATCCGACGGTAGTTGTAAAACCCTACGAAGTATGAATATTTGTCAATGTACGATACCAGTTTAATTTTCATCAGTGGAATAAAGTCGAAAGCGAATGAGGAGAAGGATCTGTATATTCGAAGCCATTGGAGGACATCCAGAAGGCAACAGCTTTTTGCATCTGTGAAGAATCAGTAGTCAAAGAATTGGGAATTGAATTGCTGGCACTCTCTCTCTCTCTCTCTCTCAGGGTGGAAACTGCTGAAGAATGGAGCGACGGGGCGAAGCGGCGGCTGGAGAGGGAGTGAGAGAGGAGACCGGTGAAGCCCCAAGCGTTAGTGCATGTTGGGGAGGTGGGTGTTGTGCACGTGTCATATAGTGGACAGTTGGAACAAGTCACCTCAGCCCTAAATAAGGATAATTTTGCGTTTGCAAAAGCTTTTTATTTTGACGATAAGATAAGAGAAAGCAGGAGTTGTAACAAATGGATTAACCCAGTTTTTATATCAAAATGTTAAATAAATTCTGAATTTGCTAACTAAAAATATCGCATGTACATGACTAGTAAAATACTATAAATGTAATTTCTTTTGTCGTGATGCATACGACTTTTTTATTAAAAAAAGTGACATATAACATGAAAATAAGAAGAAGAGAAGAATTATATCATGATGATTGGGGTTCATGAATTCGTTCGACTCCGTAAAGAGATATCAAAACATAATCAATAAAATATGACAATCAATGCATCAAAATTAGGGCACAATTGAAATTCTTCTTTGAAAATAAAAGTGATTAAGAGATCATCAAGCGCTAAAAGAAAGTCAGCAATATATTATAGCCATCATGACATGTAGTAATTGCTTTGTGACCTGGAAGGTTTCAGAATTTCTTCCGAAACAACCTCTGCTTACGGAGATAATGCCCTATCTCCATCTTCGTGCACTGGAAATACCCAATCACGTGATGGAGCATTACATATTTGGTGCCTTGTAAATTAAGATCACCATACGTTCATCCCAGGCGATTGTCCACTACTCCAATGAATCAAGACCAATACTGATACCAGCTCACTCGCTCGTTGTGATCCTACCGTGAGCTGCGCATATGTTCCGAATGCAATTTGTACATTCCCAACAGGTTCCATGGCTTACTAATGCAAATGAGAACACATTACACCACTTTCTGGCCCACATTAGCTGCCGCATGGCCCGTATCTGTTGATACGAACATATGTACCATTGATTTACTCCTATCTCTGTAGTAGAATGTTTCCATCAACACAAGTACCCAATAACAACTGTTAAAGTATCTACCACTTGTAAGATGCAGTGATATTTTATTGGTGAGGCTAAAATCTGAATTCACAGAAAACCAGGTGAATCAACAAATAACACTCGACCATGGCATAAAAAGGGAGTATAAAAAAAAACATATTTCAAGACGCTGCTATCATACACAAGAATACACGCAGACAGAGATCAGGCCGAGCAACAACCATCAGCAGCAGCAGTGGAACGAACATCCATGGGTTGAAGGTGATGGAAGGTAAGTCAGGCAAAAGGACCCTAATATGATAATCAGGTGGCCATTGTATCTCCACAAAGTCAGGCAAAAGGACCCTAATATGATCATGAGGTGGCCATTGTATCTCCACTTCATTCATCCTCGGCAATAAAATTGGGCAGTTCACCTTGGCAGAGGTATTCATCACAAAGTGATGCCGATAACCAATCCTTCCGAAGCCGAAGAATGTCCTCCGTGAAAGTGGATCCAGAAGCTCCAATAAACACCGTAGACATAGCGCAAATTGTTTTATCCAGCATAGCTTCCACCTTCAGGATGAGAATTCAAATTTTGGTTACAAAATGTGATCGTATTAGTAGGTAACTAAAATGTCGGTGAAAATATGTTAATACAAGGTAGATGTCGTAAAAACATGGAGCTTTATTTATTTTTCTTGTGGAAAAAAGGCTCTATGTAACCAAAATAGAAAGCGGCAAAGGACCAGATGCAGCCTGTGCCCACTTTTGAACACTACACTGTGACCTTATGCGACTGCTCCAGGTCACCAATAATACCATATCTGTTTGCTAAGATGGTGATACGGAGAAGCACCTCCATCCTTCCTACACTCCCTCTCTCGCAAATGCAAACATAAGAGGAAGAACACTTCGATGACACAGCAAGTTTTTTCAAGGAATCATTTAGCATAAGGTCGTTATTGATTGTATCAAATCCCTCTCTGTTCGTAACTCGATCTCTCCTCTTTTCAGGTCAGAACCTCAATTTCTACAGCTTCCCCTAAGAAATGACTATGATGTCGGATCAGATATTCCATCCGTCTCTTAGGGCTTAGCATAGTTAGAACGGTTGTACCATTCAGAAGTTCTATTTTCAACAACACGAGATCCACAGGAAGCTCTACGAGCTTACCAACCCAAAAAAGGACAAATTGATGTTAAACTCTGCACAAGCATCAGCTCTCAAGTCATTTTGTAGAAACACAATTATGCAGACATAAAAATAACTACCAGAAATCTCCACAGCTAAACTAACCAACACTCCCCTCCACAAACAAAAAAAAAAAAGTAAATGTACAGCATATATATAGTGGTTTCAATTAACATGAGATATTCAAACGACTTGAGAACTGATAACTGCTTATGAAACATACAATAAAGGCATAGTCTAGTAAATACTACACAATAAGCAGCCAACAGAATATGTGTTCTTAAAGTGTGTAACGAGTAACCACAAGGACAAATATAGTCAAATACTATTACGGATATATCATACAAGAAAGGGATGAAACAGTATATTTGATACTCATAAATAGTTGAATTGTGTTGCCTCATGGCTAAACCAACCATTACCAACAGCTATGGAAGAACAGAATACCAAGCTTCTATGACTTAGCACCCAGACCTCATTAATTATCTTGTGTGACTGAAAACAAAAGGCACCAGTATACAGAATGACAAAACCCCATTGATCCTTGAAGGTTCTACATAGAATAGTACAATGGCAAACCTGCAACATACTAGAGGCTACCAGACCTCCAACCACCTACAGATTGCTTTTCTCAACTGTCTCAAGGATCTTCACCACTGAGCTTAACATCAAAACTGCCACCAATAGTGCAGTCCAATAGTATCTCCAAATTATTTTCTCAAAATATTTTGCAATCATCAGGGGCACAGCTCTCTACTTCACATTTTATTTCTTGCCCTCTTTCCAAAGAAGATATTAAAATTTTACGCCTCTGTATAAATTTACTAAACTAGATCTAAAAGTATCAAGATGAACCAAAACTGAACTTGACAACAATCACCATTCCTAGAGGTTACAGAAACTATAACTGACCTGTGGATCTGCCTCAAGGCCATGTCTGTACAACAAAGCATCCCATTTTTCAGCAGAATTACGAGCTGGCCGCTTAACAAGTGGTACAGCTTTTCCGTTTGATATGACTAGTGATTGCAATAACCTGGTTTCGCTCTCTGCAGCATCTGTGGATAAATATATAACAGGTGTATTGGCCCTCTCAGCCACCCGGCCAATGCAGTCTGCAGCTTGAGGAATTGGGAAAAAGCAACTTGGTTGTTTAGCATTGCTGACAAAACAAGAAAGAGTTGTTAGACTGGCACTTTATTAAAGCTTTATCTGCATGAAGAATAGAAAATTTCTATCTGTGAGGTCAAATACACAATACTCATGGCAGTGAAAGTTATGTCCACTGAACCCTTAAAAGAACAAAATTCTTGCCAGAGACGTACCTTGTAAAAAGGCAGGAAAAGAAGGGCGTGATGCCCAATTCTCTCCCCACTAGTAACTGTCTCAAAGTTTTCAAGTTGTGGTAACATAAATCATGCTACATGAGAATTTTTCGAACTACAATCAGCTCAAATTTAACCTCATGTTAAAGCATCCAACTCAAAACCAATTGGCAATGAATGGAGAGGCTGCCCAGGCTCATATACTAGTTTTGGAGGAAATAATTAACCGATGTGGGGAAAACTCCAACACTCCCCCGCATGTACGACCCCCGACTTGGACGTGAAGAGGTAAACAAACGATCCATAAAACATGGATCACAATAAATTCTCCGAAACCCTAGCTTTCATACAATGTTAACGCATCCAACTCAAAACCAATTGGCAATGAGTGGAGAGGCCGCCCAGGCTCATAGTTTTAGAGGAAATAAATAACCAATGTGGGATAAACTCCAACACCTCCCATGCTACAGAATGGTACTCCAAAATATATCAAAGTTAGAGATCAGGGAAAGCATACCAGAACTTCAAAAATCCATGACGCCGGAAATGGAGAGCAATAAATCTCTCCCCCAAGAAGGTTTGTATAAACCTCTGTGCCGTAAGCATGATAAGACGACTTGGCTCAATCAGAGTCTTGCATTGGTGAGCAATAGGACCACCCGGCTGCATCACCAAATCTTGCTCCATATCAGCAAAGAAAACGTCTCCAATCGCGATAACAACGTCATTAGACGAAAACTTTGCCACTACATCTTGCATTGTCCTCTTCGTCGGCTTCTTGACATCCTCAACCCAAGCAGGCTCAAGCTTGTTCATCGAAACTCCCAAAGACTTCAACTTCTTAACGCGTTCATCATCCATAAAACACAGCTGTGGCAAAGAGAAGTAACAAACAAACTTGTCTATGTGCAAGTGTTTCTTTTTGGCTTCTGAAAACTCCTCGAAAGTCACAACAGCTTTTCTCCCTAAGCATTTATTTATATGATCGATATCCAACACGCGATTAAACTCGTAATCCACTTTAGAGCTGGGAATAACCAAAACGCGGTTGAGTAGGGCTGCAAAGAACATGTGCTTCTCTAAGCAAATCAAATGATTGGACATTTGCCCCGATACACATATGGCAAACAAGTACTTATCCGACCTTGGTTTCCACTCAATCGTTTTCCTCTCAGACAACTTCTGATCAACCTTCCTACACCTATCCAGACTCGCATACCCGCCAAGACTCGAACCCGTGACATTTTCCTCCAAATCCCAATAACTACTTCCAAATTCATGACTTGACAAAAGTACTTGCTGAATCTGTTTGTTTAACGAAATCTGCTTAACCATAGCCGATTTGAAATCCTCGAACAACGCGGGCGACCCCGAGGAATTCGACGTGGAATTCACAGGAGTGGCAAACGAGTTATTCCACAAGCTTAAAAGCCCTAATTGCTGCTGTCTAAGCAAGTACAAAGCGTGCAATTCGGACTCGCGCATGCGGTCGACGGAGGAGTCGAGCTTGACGCCGGAAACGCTGGTTTGGAACATGGTTGTGATGTCGGCAGTGAAGTAAACGACGATGATGAAGAGTGGGAGGAAAATGGCGAGGAGGTACCTCTTGTTGAAGCTGAATTTGGGGAGGGAGAGATGGGGAGTGGCATTGTCAGTGCTACCGTTTCTGAGTTTGAATTCGTTATCATCGTCGTCGCCGTCGTCGATTTGGAAGGTGGAGCGTTTGGTGGGGGACTTGGTTGGTGGTCTTTCGTTCTGATTGATTAGATTTCGTCGATCTTCCTCTTCGTCTGAAGACGATTCTCTGTCCATTGAATACTGGTTGCAGTGCAACAAAGGGTAAAGTTGTTACTCAATGCACAATGTTAGTTGGTCTCTCTCTCTCTCTCTCTCTCTCTCTCTCTCTCTCTCTCTCTCTGTGATGCGTAGTTGTATGAGTAAGATGAGAGAGAGAGGGATCAATGGGGAGTGGTAGTAATAATCTGGAAGAGGTGGTAGAGGAGAGGAATTATTTTTTAGAAACCAAGTCGGTGGCACATACCAGAAAACGACTCCCCACGGGTCAGACGAAAACTTCCCGGGTACTCATCAGACAACCACCAAATGGTTGTTGGCCCAGCCCGGCTCCATCTTTGGGTTTTTACCCGGCAGCAGATCCTTTTCGGTCCCAAGTTTTAGACTGGAGGAAGTAGTCGAAATTTAAATCGTCCATACTCTAATCAACGGTTCGGATCTGTTTAAAGACTCTTCGCTTAGAAGAATATAATTCTTCGCATAAGGAGTTTTTGAGCAGATCCGAACTATTAATTTTCTCAATGTATGATGCAAATTTGGACTTTTTTTTTCGGTCTAAAACTTGAACCGAAAAGGATCTGATCCCTTTCCCCCTCCATTAAGCCTCTAGTTCTAGTTAAAAAAAAGTGTAGGCAGATTTTCAAAATATCACTTATAGTTACTAAAAAAAATATTTGGACATGGAAATTAAGGGAAATGAGTTGTTTTGAATAATGTATATTTTTGGACCGAAAATACCATTTAGACAAAAACGTGAACTCAACCTTATTTTTGGACATGGAAATTAAGGGAAATGAGTTGTTTTGAATAATGTATATTTTTGGACCGAAAATACCGTTTAGACAAAAACGTGAACTCAACCTTATTTTCTACCTTTAAAGTTACTTGTAGTCACTTTTGAGGACTAGTTTCGGGAAGTACGCAGTTTTTTTTTTTGGTTGACTTTTCAAAGAGAGTAATAAATAATTTGGAAAGTCTCAAAATAGCATACCAAGCAAACAAATTGAGACGGGAGTGGAAGAAGATCCAATTAACAAACCTAAGATCCAAACATATACTGTTAAAAGTCAATGAGCAGCAAGTCAATCCTGTTAACTTCAATAATTTACTGGTTAAATTAGTCACGGGAACCGCTAATCTTGTTCCTCGGTACCTTTTTTTCTCTTTTTTGGTAACCAAATTTTGTTGTTTGAAAGAAATCAAAACTTCTTTTTCTTTTGATTCTCTTTCCTTACCCCACCTCTTCCTCTTACATGTTTTTCATTTTTGTCACATGTTTTACCCAACCAACCCAATACTCTACCGCTACTGAACCCAAAACCTCACTGCAGCTTAATATAACCACAGCCGCCAGGCCAATTGCCCCCGTTCTTCCTCTTGCTGGTGAGCTGGTCACTGATGTAGAAACTAGTCCCCCAATTCCGACACGTAAATGCTGGGCAATGGGTGGTGTATTTGCCATCAAAAAAGGTCACAGAGAAATTCGGTTTCGTGATCTTGGGCGTGTGAAATTAAAATATTGGCCAGAAAATGGAAATCTGACTGTCAATAATTCACGTTAATCTCACAACAATAACTGATCCCAGCTAAAGCAAAACAGATTCTAACACGAAACGGGACATAATCTATATATCCTGATGGAACATGAGTCAAATACAACTGTACCTGCCTATGCCAAATCCATTGTAAGTTGGACAATGCCACTGTACTAAACTACACTAATAGTGCTTAATTACCGTTCTTCCAAGCTGGATTTGCGTAATTGTTGGCCTTGAAAACTATTAAACTCACATGATAACTGCAATAGGATGTGTTACACTGCATCACTCTTGTACCCGATTTATCGAAGTGCAGACACCAAGTTGACTACCTTCTAAAAGATGAAAACTTCGCCAACTTCAAAATATACTTCTACACTAAACTAATCTACTTCCTCTACTTCAACCAGCTTCCCACGGACCCATTTCTTATTGACGGTAATTGAACTTGGTGGTTTTACCTCTTCATCAGGCTTAAGTTCGGCTCCACCCGATGGCACTTCTTTTTGAAGACTGTTCTTTCCATTTGGTTCAAGCTGACTCAGTTGCTCTGTGATGCCAGATTGTTTTAGTACACTGTTCAGTTCCGATGGAGACCAACCAGAATCACTGGAGCCTGTTCGATACAGTTCCTCCTTACCATTCAGTAAATCACAACCTGTTGTAGGAAGGACCTCATCATCGCCATTAAGTAGATACTGGAAATTAAATTTACCGAAACCAAAGTCCTTAATATCACTCTCCCTTGACTCCAAAGCTTGGGTACCGTTAATTTTCCCACTACTTTCCTTCTCCATATGGTTCACCAAATCTGCTGAGGGAACTGAAGGGTTTTGTACATCAGTTTCATTGGAATGAATCTGGCCTTTCTCTATGGACTGAAGCGATTGAATTGCCTCAGCTATAAGCTTCCTAGTTTCAATGAGGGAAGCTTGAGCAACAGGGCTTGTCATTGCAGCTGCTTCTAGGGCCTTTGCAGCCATTTCAGCTTCTGCGATTAATAGCCTGCAGCAAATAGAGAGAGAGAGAGAGAGAGAGAGAGAGAGAGAGAGAGAGTGGGTAATTCATTTCTAACTTCCACTGTGCAACTATAGCCATCATGTTTTGATAGGGTAAGAATATTCTAACAAGAAGTCAATGCCACATGTCCTTGCCAACAAAATAGATCTAAGCGTGACCTTGAATCTTCTTTAGCATAGAATTGATTGTCTACTTGAACCAATTACTCAGCCAGCCACATACTGTCTTATATCCAGTTTATTATATAGACTTGTTCAATAACATTAAAGATGAAAGCACTTACTTTGCTTGTACGATGGCTTCAGTCTTTTTAGTTTCCACAGCTGCTCTCTGTGCTCTAATATTCTTTATCATCTCTAGTTTGGAGCTTGCCAGAGGATCCTTATACTGGGGCTTATTTCTCCTCAATGGCTTCGTAGAGCTGTTTTTGGGGCTTTTTGTTACTTTCACTATGGGAATAGCTGTCTCCTTAGCTTTCTTCTTTGGGGGACTCGGTGATCTGGCTTGTCTATCAACACTTGGCTGTTTCTTGGGCTTCCTTTCAACTCCAACTCTTGAGCCATGATATTTCACTAGGGCACTGTGAACTCTGAGACGATATTCCTGGTGGAAAGATAAAATTCTTCAAATAATATAGTGACATGTAAAGAACTGAGAAATAGTTAATCCCAACAACCCTAGCTAGAAAAGATTATCCTCTCTTTCTTCTAATGTTCTAAAAATCTCTTGGGGTTAGTCGGGCAGAAGAGGAGTGCCTAGCCCGACTAGTCGGCACCTAGAGATTATTTAGCTGTCCCAATTTCTAAAAAAAAATCCCCCTCTCCTCCAAAGTAAAACGAGAAAGTAACACTTAATCTATACTTCGCTATGATTATGTACATATTTTGTTTGCAGATTTAGGGGTTTGATACAAATGATATGTATATCATATATACAATATCAAAATAACAGTTGACATTTACAATTCCACCTTTAATTTAACCCTTAGAAACTTTTAAAAATTACGAAACATACACTGCTGAATGCTGATTAATTGCCACAAAACCAAACCAAACCGAGCCTTATGTCCCAATCACTTGGGGTCAGCTACATAAATTATTTTCCTGCATTGAGCTCTGTCAAGGTCACTTGTTTACACAAACCCATTATACTCATATCTTTGCACACCACAGCATCTGATTCAATTTAGGTCTACCCCTCCCCGTAGCATTGCTACCCAAAGCTATCATATCCGCTCTCTTAACTACTGCATCTCCTGGTCTACGGTAGACATGCCCAAACCACGTTAGTCTATTTTCCCTCAACTTCTCCTCTATAGGTGTTACACCTACCATCTCACGGACCGTTTCATTTCTAATTATGTCTCGTCTAATCTTACCACACATCCACCTCAACATTCTCATTCCACTACACTCATCTTGCTCACCTGTTGTTTCTTAATAGGCCAACATTTTGTCCTGTAAGACATTGCTGGTCTGATGGTAGTTCCATAGAATTTTCCCTTCAATTTTGTGGGTACCCTCTTGTCACATAGTACATCAGTAGCGCTCCTCCACTTGAGCCACCCCACTTGGATCCTACGGGTCACATCATCGGCAATCTCTCCATCTCTACTAATAATTGAGCCTAAGTACCTAAAATGATCACTTTTTGGTATCTCCTGGTCTTGGATCATCACTCTTTCTTCATGCGCACCACTGGTACCACTAAACTTGCACACCACACACTATATATTCAGTTTTACTCCTACTTATCCGAAAACCCTTTGACTCTAATGCTTCCCTCCAAATGAATGCTGATTAATTGCCACCTAGCTGATAAATTGGCGGCTAATTGCCGACTACAGTAAAAACGCCTAATTACCGCCTAGGTGCTTGGCACCTAGGCACGCATAGGCCAACTTTTAGCACACTGCTTTCTTCTGTACTATGCAACTTATTGATTAGCAAAATGAAGCAAAAAAATGAGACTAAAACCAAATAGGAAAAACTGAAACCAATATTTAATCCAGATGTCCAATTGTTTGATACTTCTCTAGCCACAACAGATAAGTTGATGGTTGGCCAGGAACTTGTACAAGATTTAGGTTATGCCTGGATTAAATGGGAAAAAAATTGAAAAATAGGCTGAAGTACACACTAGAAACTAGAATAGAAGTTCGAGTTCATATCAGAAACTGGAGGGTATCATCATAGGTCAAAACTTTTTACAACTTGGTCTCTCGGAAAGCTGAGCCCCAAGAACATGTTAGGTAGTCTAAGGGCATGCATAGCTACACAAGGACATGCAGCGCTAGCACCGACCATAATTAGGCAACCATCCAGGCATGGGGCAGCAGAATCGAGAATTTGATAGGCATCTCAATCCCAGAACATCTAGACTAGGTAAAGTGGTAATCATTTAAAGGAAAACCAACAATACGGATAGGCCAAATAAGCACACAGATCCTACAAGAGAAAATTCGAAGCAATCATTGTATAATGTAAACATATGCCCTTACAGGATCAGCCCATTTGGCAGTAATGGCTTCTGAGATTTTCCTCCTCTGCTCAAGAGTCTTGGGTGCTTTTCTATTGCCTTTCAGTCTTTTTTTATGTTTCCTCAGTTCAAAACTTTCCACCCACTCCTGCTCAAGCTGTTCACTCAACATCTTATAGGAGTCCCACTGCAGCTCTTCCTGACCAACAAAGCCCCTTCTAGAAGCATCTGCTATCAGATTCTGCCAATCAAAATAGCAACTTTCCTGCAGCCTCAGCTTCTCACGGCGCCTGTCCCACCCCAATCGAACTGCAGCCCCAATTTTCATCCTTGTTTCTTGGCTGCAAATTCGGTAAAGAATCATGGTGAAAAAATAAACTATTAAAGCATGTGTGGAAATTAGGCTTTGAAGGTCAAAACCTAAACTTCTATTGGACTTCAAGGAGGCCCTAGGATAAGTTTGTTAGGGAAATACCAAGCCTCTAACTCCAAAATCCTCTCATGTTTCAAAACTGAAGATCTGAAGAACATAAGCTACAATAAGTAAGCAAACGTACATAGACAGAGAACCAAGAATGCATGTTTGCGTTTTGGATACAAAGGACATTGGACTCTTGTGTCTGAATGAAGATTACGAATTTTATGATCACCGACAGTGCAGCCATAAGGGAGGGAAATTTATGGGCACATGAATTAAATGTTGTTTGGCGTGGACAATTCTGCAAAGGTGGAACTGCAGTTCTGTTTGATGGGGGAAAGGAACATTTTTTTATATCTTAAATATGTACATTCTTCTTAAATTTTTAGCATAGTTGGATTTTGTGGATGATCAATCTAACTTTTGGGTCCCTCCCCTCAAGCCACCTATCGACTTGTGCTCGTAGCCCGATCTATGCCAATTGAAATAGAGATTCAAAGGGATAGAGAAAGGGTGTTACACTTAATCAGTGGGAACGCTTGGGGAGCTCGTTGCAATCAATATCTCTTCCCTAGCTTTGGGTGAACATATTTTTTATTTTGTCTAGTCCTCTGAAATACAAAGTCTGGGTTGTGTCGTTTTTGTTTTCCTGTGGATGTATGAATGGAACCATCCTCTCTTGATAATTACCTAGGAAATCTAGTACTAAACAACATGAACCAAATTAAGTGTTGTGTCCCAAATGTCCCAATCAATTTGGGTCATCTACATGGGTCCATCTTCGCCAGAACATTAAATAATACAGACAAAATACATGCGCAAGGAAATGGGATCAGGTTGGACATGCCTCAGAAACTCCGCTGAAAAACGAGAGAATAAGACTGGTCAAGTAAGCATTTCCCCGACCATTTGAGGTGGCTCTAAAACTGCCCTTTGACCAGTTTTATCGATCTAATTGTGTCTTCAACCACAAGACACCTTGTCTTCTTACATCATCTAGCCCCTCCAGTGTCTTCAACTTGGTCCAAACTACTTCCCAGTCTTGAGGTGTATAATCACTCACTGTTAAATGACCAAATTTTAGTAGTTGGCACTTGGCAGTCTCACTGTGTCCTCCATTAGTGGTTCCTCTAGCTTTCTGTATTTGAATTTTGAACAGATTTCTTATGCTATCCATTTTGTCTACCGAAATCAATCTCTATCATTTAACTGTTTTTTAAACTATGGATGTTCTCGTTTGCCCACCATTCAGACCTAGACACAGGCATTACCTTGAAAAAGGGAAAAAAAAATAAACAGCCTTGATTAAACAAGGCTTGACAAACTGTACTGTCAATACCAAGTTCAGTTGAATAAAGCATCCATTTTAAATTTGAAGCAATTAGGTAAAAATAAGAACACTATTAAAGTTAAAAGAGAAGAAGGAAGAGAAGACATAGCCATCAACGATAACTTCAGGAGCAAAGATATCACAGAGAAACAGATATGCTTAAAAGCTGGAAACAAAAATATATCAGTTCGTGGCCTCAAATGTTGCACTGCACGCCTTTCAAATAACACTATCACCAAATCAATCAAGAAAGCAAAATAACAATCCCGATAACCACTATCCAAGTGAATTAACCCACCTAAGCTCAAATATATACGTCCGATAAGTGATGTCGCAATAACCAAAGCAAGTAGAATATGCAGAAAGTTCTACTAATGATCCAGTGTCTTTAGATTGAATGATATAAAGCAAAACAGCAAAGAAAGAACGAAAACCCTAAATAATAAGAGAGACTCTACCTCTGAGCATGTCCATGGTAACCTAATTTCGCCCTGACCTGCATAACCCAAGATTGTGAATACGATAAATACTTTGGACAAGAACTGAACGAGACTATTTTTTCTGGATAACAAGAAGGCAGAACATCCCTTGGTTCCTCACAAGGGGATACAAAAACAGAAGCCCGTCTCATGAGTTTGAACTACTAACAAAAAAACACGTTTGGCCAGCAGTGGAGGGCTCATGAGTGACTGTGACATTCAAACGAAAGCTGAATAAAATTGGCTGCATCAGCATTGGGCACATGATGGATTCAAATCGGTTTGCCATGGAGAAAACACCAGCTCAAAGGCAAACCAAAGTGGACCAATCATCAACAAGGTTTGTAGACCAAGTCTTCTGTGGCAACTTACTAGCCAATTGTCTGGTGCAATTGAGCATTACGTTGATTACAGAATCTAGTTTCAAACGATAGTACTGCAATCATGCCAAACCTTGGTAATAGTATCACAATGCAAGAGTGGGAGTGCTAGAACTTGCCAGTCTACTAGGTCAGTGGAAAGAGTTCAACTCATTCATGGAAACACCAAACTTCATTAGATCAACAGAACCTTAGGACTACAGGATCTCAGATGCGTTCAGAATTATTTATCATTCTCAACCTTTACCAAGTTACTCTAAGGATTCATACAAAATAATTTTTACATGAC
Source organism: Rhododendron mucronatum var. ripense (assembly GCA_019656295.1). NCBI lineage: Eukaryota > Viridiplantae > Streptophyta > Magnoliopsida > Ericales > Ericaceae > Rhododendron > Rhododendron mucronatum. The sequence goes on from BPLT01000056.1 coordinate 854,026, forward strand.
ATCACCTTTTCACTCTGCATTGCAATCCAGGTTCTCTCTTTGATCAGTTGTCGTGTTTCTGCACACAATTTAGAAAGCTGTAAGCATGAGAAAATGAATCAGATACTAAAATGCAATCATGAAGTAATGGTTGAACCGATTCATAAGCTAGGTCAAGTTACCTACTATTTTAATTACCTGGACTGTGTTTCCTCCCTTTGTTCCAAGGTGTGATACCCTTATTTGCTTTTGAAATCCTCATCCGTCTTAGCTTCTCTTTCTCGCTCAATTCCTCAGAGTCTTCGCTTGATGATTGATTCTGAATCCCTGAAGCACTTCCAGAATCAACACCCAGATGTAGATTACGGCTACCATCCTGTCCCCCATCACTTTGAACCGAACTCTTGGGTTCAAGGGTGGCAACTGCCCGAATCATGAGTGCACCCTGTCGAGCCTTATTGCTCCCCAAGTTACAGTTTTTCCCAATTTTTGGTACTTGGAAGGACTTCCATCCAGAGGCCAACCCCTTCTCATTGCCAAGTACAAATATATTGTGCAACAGGGTTTGAGCCCTAAGTGTAAAGACATTATTTTGGAATGAAGGCTGTCCAGTAGGAATATCTACACAACAAGGGTTTACTTGTGTCAATGACACCCCAGTAATCATCAGAAAGCAAAAGCTAACACCACAAAGGTAAGAACTTCACAATACAAGTAAAACAGAATGGAACCAGAATGAGCTTGTTCAGAGTGAAAAGAATGAAACCCAGTTGGGTAAAAAATAGATGTGAGGATTTGGGGAAGCCTAAGAGCAAAATGGGTGAAACCCAATAAGGTTTGGAGTGAAAAAGTAAGAGTTTTTATTGGAGTACCTAACAAAGGCATGGGGAGAGGGAGCTCATTCAGTCCGAGACCAAATCAACCAAACTTTCATAGACCCTCCTCTTATTCTCTTCTACCTGGTGAATCCCAATAGCACGAACAGGTAATAGAGACTACTGGGCAAGGTAGACGAAGCCCAAACGAAGCGAAAATCTTTGGAGAAGGCAGCAGCAATAGCCACACACTGGAGAAACGTTTTCTTTGTCCAAAGATACTGGTGCAGACGCAGGATAATGATACTGCGGGTTTGGGGCGTGGACGTCCAAGATATTAAGACTCAGTTTGGTTCAACATTTTAAAAGGGGAAAAAACTGAAATGGTCCATTAGTTAAGTGTTTGTGTCAACTTGGTCCCTGTAATTGTAATTGGCTCGATTTACACTTTGTACTTTCCATGTTGTTCCAATTTGGTCCAATTACTAACATCCGTTAGTCCGCCGTTAGTCCTTTTAACAGCAAAATCAAATGGCCTCTTTTTTTGGGGTTAAAACAATAATTCTCTCATTTCCTTCTTGCCCTAATATTAGGGGTGTGCACGGGTCGGGTTTGACCCCCGAACCCGACATATCGTGAAACAAATGTTTTAGACCCGCAAACCGAACTGAAAAGGGTAAGATTCGTCCGCAAGCCCAATTCTTTACGTCTGGTCGGGTCGGGTCCGATCAAAAACTGAATTATTCTTTATGAATTGGTCTGGTCGGGTAAGAAACACATCAATCCGAACCCCAAACCGAAATCTGATTTTTAACAGAAAATAAGCCCGTACCCATCCAAACCACATGTTCAACCCCGCCTGAGACCTTTCAGGTCGGGTCCGCGAGTGGACGGATTTTTTGCACATGCCTACCTAATTTACCTTTAAACCAAAATATAGCTCATTCTTCCATTCTCCATTGATAAGGAAGCACCTGAGAAGAAATTTGGTTATAGTTTTCTACAAAGAGTTACCCTCTAATTCAGCATTTTCATGATCAGCCATGAGGCAACATAACCACTGGTATTATCTACTTGTTCAACTTGTGGACAAATATTGAGATGTCTTATTTTTCTGCATAATACTGAAAAAAGCATATAGAACCATATCCAAAAGTCACAACATTACATAGATCCAAAAGTCACAAAATGATAAAAAAAGCCATGTTCAAAAGTCAAAATATTACATAAACTCAGGGGTTGTTCTGCTAAATATGCCAAGTGACTTATTTTTTTGTCCTTATTCAATTTTTTTTCGTATTTGTTAGTTTTTTGTCAATTTTTCGGAGATTATTGCTTCGTCATGACAAGAGGAACCTAAAAAATAAAAAATTACCATCGAAATCCAAATTTTTTTTAATAAAGACGATAAAATTGGCTTATTGGCTTATTTTTGTCTTTATTGGCTTATTTTTGTCTTTATTTAAAAGGACTAACGGCGGACTAACTGCAGTTAGCAATTGGACCAAATTGGAACAAAATGGAAAGTACAGAGTGTAAATCGAGTCAATTACAACTACAGGGACCAAGTTGACACAAACACTTAACTACAGGGACCATTTCGGTATTTTTCCCTTTTAAAAGTTATTTTAACTCTCGGCACAGTTTTCAATAAATCTTTCTCTCTATTACTCTCCATTCATTACCACTCGAACTCTAAAAAATAACTTTTTAAAACGTAAACCAAACAAAGCAAGTTTGGAAACTAGGAAAGGAAAAGAAAAAAAAAGTTCAGAATTTTTCCCATCTCTTTATTTTGTTTTGTTTGAGAGGAAAAAGATATTTTGTTTGAGAAGAAAACTAAGAGAAAAGACCAAATACCACCATGGATTCAAAAAATGCACTAAAATTTTACATTTTTTTAGGTATATAATTTAATTTTTCTATGATATTGTCCATACCATCGGTATAAAGCTAAAGTAAATAAAAAGTCACTTAAAATTTTTTTTTATTTACAAAGTCACTTTAAGTTTGTGACTAAGTATTCCCTCAAACCCAAAATGTTTAACCTTTTTGAAATTGCATGTCATTTTAGATTGTTTACATCTTTCAATTTATAAAATTTTATGCGATTTTGAAAATATTTTTTAATAAAATTAGTTAAAATTTATCAAACAATATCCATATTATTGCATATTTTTTAAGTATATCGATCAATGAAATTAAGTTTAAGTAGGCTTGACAAATTTCAACCAACATAAATAGATTTATTGTAGAGGGAGTTAAATAGGGATCTTGTTCCCTAAAGATACTTAAGTTTTCATCCTCAGAGGTGTAAATCAGTTCTCATCTTGAAATTTCAAAAAACCAAAAAATGCCCGTATTTCTCTTTCTCTCACTGTGACAGATCTGTCGCCACACCTCTCTCTCCCCAACCCAAAATAGCACCAGTCCACTGGGCGCCCCCTCTCGTCATCGGCACCGCATACAAATTCTTTACACGAGGAGGATGACAACGGCGGCGGCGGACTCAATCATTGACTTGACGCGGCTGGTTGGGTCATACTCGATCATTATTCGCATAAAATGTCGTCACTAGGTCTTACAAAAAAAAAAAAAAACAGTTTACATTGGTAATAGAAGTGTTTTTTTTTTTTTTTTTTTGCGCGCGCTCAGTAATTAAAGTGTTACTGTTAATATTGCCGGAAATAGCAAGGAAAAGAAGATTGGGTTTTGAGACATGCACTTCACCTCAGATGGCCCAGACATGGCCAGTCTTGGCCTTTACTACATGGACTTTGACCCAAGGTCCCCGAACCTACATTGGCCCAAACCTTTCCGCGAACTCGAGGAAAAGTTAAAGCTGGTGCCACTTTAGAAGCAACCACCACATTGCGGACCCGCAGAGATATAGAGGAACGTGTAATTTAAAAAAAAAAAAAAAACCTACTCCCTTGCATAATTTTCTCATTTTCTTTGCACTGAATTAATGATCTAATTGATTTTTTTTTCATTTGGTCCGAAGAAATTGGAAAAATTACGCACAAAAGTACATTACACATTTTTTTTTTGTAGAGAACACTTGTTTAGCAAAAATGTTGTTTGCACAACCGTTGTGTTGATTGTGCGTGTAATTCTGACCATCTAGATGTATTTGGAAGAAGTACTATACAAGGAGAAGCAACCAATGATGAATGCTTGGTTTTAAATGAACTGAATGCAATGGATCACAGAATTCCTTACTATTACTTTGATAACTAACCTAAAATGCTCTACTTGATTAAGCACGTCAATTTAGTTTTGCTCAGAAGTCTCTATTTCTTAACAAACCAGTAAACTACAGAAACAAAAAAAAAAAAAAAAAATGCTCTTCTTAATTAAGAACTTCAATGCAGATTGCTCATTTTCTCAAGCCATACATTTTCATCAACAAAACCCATTTCACATTTTCATCCCCATCATTGCTGGTATTCAACTTGCACAAACCTAGCAAGCGCTTTCGACTCTGCACCAAAATGACCAACTTACACATCATTGTCACCAACATACTTGTAGACTACTCGATTTGAAGGGTACACACAGAATTCCGATTTGCTGGCCCCTCATTCACTGCGTTACCAAGTAAACAGGGCCATACGACTGAACACCATGGGGGTTATCAAGCTTGTCAAGGCGCATATACGGTATCTCATTCTCCACTTCATTTGTCAAGTGGGAGACGCTCTTGAGAGGCGTGGATGTGGGACGCCGGGGCTGGCAACTGTTGCCACCTCCACTCCCATATATAGGACCAGAGGTAGAAACATGACCGCGTTTTGGCTCTGGAATGTATGAATCAGAAGTTGGTGGTTGCAAGGTGGAATCGCTCTTCTTTTCGGCTTTCCAACATGAAAATAGAGACCTTTTCCATGATTTTCTGTTCTTTGCTTCATCTGATTGATTCCTGTGTGCTTCTACTTGATATTGCGGTATGATAGTATAAGAAGAACAAACCAAAGAGCAATTAGAACTAACTTGCGTTGTTTCTTGCTTCTTCCAAGAACTGATCGAAGGCAAAGCAAGGTTTTTTATACCAAAACGTGGAACACAAAATCAGGAGCCATAATTTTTGTAAGAATTTTTGCAGAATATATTTAAGGCGTGCAATCAAATAAAGGATTAAAGAGAGAGAAAAATAGTAACCGTAAGTTTTCTCTCACCTATATAGTGCTTTTTTTTTCCTCTAAAGGAATGACAATACTAAGAGATTCCAATGGATAAAGCAGCAATCATTCACAATATAGGCATCCCAAAAAAGGTGTTCGATCGATTGTAGGTGCAAATTTGATGCATGGCCTAAACAAGAAGATGAAACAAGAGTCTTTGTCCCTTCGAAGAATCCACCTGGGGATCAGAACCATAATCCCCACCTTCACATCTGGGGTATAGTGGAGATTTCTTCATCCTAGTCTGCTAAACACAAACACCAAACATCATGTACTAAGGGCAAAGATTCAACCGGAAAGGAGAAGAAAAGGAAAATGCGAAAAAGAGAATTTATTCTTATCACATTTGATGCCCCAGCAGCCAGCTGAATCCTTGATACCCCTTAAAAAAAAAAAAACAAAAGCAGAAATGAAGGGTTCAAGAAACTGCAAGATTAAGAAGAGAGACTGGTGCTGATAGTTTTTCCACTTTACCCATCTTTAAAAGGAAAGAAAGATGCAGCAGAGCAGTGGTGTAAGAAAAATCAAAGGTTTCCGCAATTTACTTCATTGTTTCTGATCTCCCATGTGACTTATAGTTCTAGATAGAAGTACAAAGAGGTTGAATGGATGGGCCACGGAGGACTGAGTCTTGAACGGAAAGGAAAGGTAGACACAACAAAAATAAAGATATGCCCAAAAAAATCCCAAAACTAGGAAAACCAACAAACACCTAATCGAAAGAAAAGTAGAGCTAGATAAACGAAATGAAGAAGCTTTCAAATTGAATTCAAGCTTACCCATCAAGAAAACAAATTTAACTCATCAAAATTTGGTGTGGGGGGTGGGGACAGAGTGTATCAAAATCTCACCCACTACATAGCTCAAATGTACTCTCGAAACCAATCTCACAATGCTACTTGGAGCCATGCACTCGCACAGTTGTAGATAGATCTTTTGTTCGGATCTGTATACTTCAATATTTGTCCGTAGTATTTTTGTATGGTTATTTATCTAGTATTAAGTCCAAAAAAGATCCCATGAGAATGGAGCTTCTACGATTATAAAATCGTCATGATCTAAGTCACATAACACGAGAATAGGAGCGTAAATGTGAAAGCGTTTTTCAAAAAAATTCAAACTTATAAAGTCTATGAGAACAAAGACAATAAAGGAGAACATAAAACCAAACTTAAAAACGAGAACGGAGTCTCATGTGATCTAGGTCTTGATAGAAGTTGTAAGCCATCCATTGGCTCAAAATTCCACAAAAACAATAATCACATTTCTAATAAATTTTTTATAACTTAGAGTATCTGGACAACTTATGTGCACCATGACAAATGCGCTTACACACGCCTTAGCCAATCCTTAGGGATCAAACCCCCTCCACTAAGAGGGGTCTAATTATGTCGCAACAAAGTATGAACTAGTCCCACAAAAGTTGATCACCTCTATGGAGATTTGAACTTGAGACTTCAAAAGGACAAAACTCATAAGTCCAAGCTTTGACCATACGGCCAACCGCTAGGGATTGAATACAACATTCTCCATAGTTCGACATGTTTCTCACTACCATTGACATTGGATAGCTAGAGACAGTTTTTCAAAATAAAAAAACCAACGCAAAAATATTTAGGGGAAACATATTGTAACAACTCGCGCCAACTGACCTGCTAACCCTTACCTCAAAAGGTTAACCTCAGATTATATAATAGCTCGACACGTGTCCTTATATATTACTTTGACTTTAGTTAGCCAACCAATGTGGGACTTCCTTTTCAAATGGAGTGTCACAATCTCCCTATTTTATGATGCAACGTGGCACTTAACTCTAGACAGCATATCAGGCTTGTACCAAGTTTGTGCTCTAAAATCAACTGTAACGACCCACGCCAGCTGACCTGCTAGTCCTTAGCCTAACCACATGACTCAAAAGATTAATCTCAAATGATACAGTAGCTCGAAGCGTGTCTTTATACATTACTACGACTTTAGTAAACCCACCAATGTGGGACTACCTTTTCAAATGGGGTGTCACTCCTATTATCGAGAAATTGCAGTAACATGCTAACATGGCGCGGTAACATGGTTGTATGACCGACAATGTCACACAGACTCAAACATCCACCTCAACCAACACCTATTTCTATGGAAAGATCGAGGTAATTACCTGGCCTGGCCTAGAAACACGGCAGCCACGGATTACCAAACCAATTGTAAAACGGCAGTCTTAAATGGCCAAGGTAGCACCAGCATTACTTTTCATGCACTTACGTTAAAAGTGCAGAAATCTGAATATACGAGATGTGGAGACACAGAGTATAGAGCAACCTTATGAAACCAAACAGAAGCTCTAAATGGATGCAGATGACATCGTAAGCATGTATACTCCAAATGTTTGACAAACCATATTAGCCGAGAGTATTCCTCATCCATTTCCATACCCTTTATACAAGTTCTATTAGATAAACAAGAACCCTAACATATTATGCACTTAAACAGGAGACCATTGATGTTCCACAAGAAGCCTGTATGTTCACCGTCCCCTAATAGGATCTTGTGCCCGTTTTGGTCTCAATGTCAAAGTTGAAGCAGTTGCAATGCCATAGCACCATCGAATATAGAAACAAGTAACAACAGCATCTGGTTTGAGATAGACTTCTTCCCACAGTTTTTAAGAGCCCTAGGGGCTTCAACCTTATTCTGGTCCTCTTATTTAGATTCACCAGTTTCATCCAACAAAGGTGTGGAGGTTTCTAGCTGAGTAGGGACTTGTGACGCTCGGGAACAGGCTCGTCAGATAGCTGCTGCTGTTTGTACTTCTCCATATACTCTGGGAACATTTTCCTGAATGTTGGTCTATTAGGAGAATAATGCCAGAATCAATTGGCATATATTGGAAGGGATCCATCACATATACAAAACACAAAGCATGAGTGATGTGCACAAAAAGGATTCAACAGGTACGCAAAACAAACATAGAATACTGTTGACTTACTTCATAAAAGTGAAAGCAAGACTAGACTTCACTAGTCCTTGCTTTCGTGGGGATTGTTGTCCATCTGCACAAGAAATGACAGAAAACAAAGGCAAAGTCAAGCAAAGGAATGTTTGGAAGCAAAATAGAATGCTTCAAAGTTTTAATGAAAGATGGTCAAACTAGTTTGGGATCTCTTATTCCTGGTTTGATGCATGTAAGGGATATAATGGGGATCCAACCAGCAAATCAGGAAATATGCTGGTGCAGGATATGGTGGAAGCATTTCCAGAACATTAGTATCTTCAGCACATTCAACTGATTTCAGTGCGGCCAACCTACTCACAAAGGTAATATCTGTCTCCTTAGCTTTCTTCTTTGGGGCACTTGGTGGTCTGGCTTGTCTATCAACACTTGGCCGTTTCTTGGGCTTCCTTTCAACTCCAACTCTTGAGCCATGATATTTGGTTAGGGCAGCGTAAACTCTCTCACGATATTCATGGTAGAAAGACAAAATTCTTCAAATAATATTGTGACGCGTAAAGAACCAAGAAATAGTTAATCGGATTATAAATTGCAATGAATATCTCAAAACCCCTAGCTAGAAATCGCTAGGCGCTAGTCGGGTAGAAGAGGAGTGCCTAGGCCAACTAGTCGACACCTAGAGATTATTTAGCCCCCCCCCCCCCCCCCCCCCCCAAAGTAACACTTAATCTATTTTTTGCTATATACTATCATTATGTTTTTTTTTTTTTTTCCGCAGATTTAGGGCTTAGTCACTTATAATATATCTAAAAATATCATATTGAAATAACAGTTAACACCTTTTACGATTTATTATTACACCTTTAACCCTTCACAAAACATACACTGATTAATTGCAGCCTAGCTGTTAAATTGGCGACTAATTGCCGACAACAGTAAAAATGCCTACTTACCACCTAAGCCCAAAAATAGGTGCACGTAGGCCAACTTTTAGAACACTGCTTTCTTCGATATTATGCAACTTATTGATTAGCACAATAAAGCACAAATGAGACTAAAGCCAAAAGGCAAAACTGGAACTGATATTCAATCCAGATGTCCAATCGTTTGATACTTCTCTAACCACAACAAATAAGTTGATGGTTGGCTGGGAACATGGGTTCTACCTGGGCTTCCGTTGGCAAAAAACGGGGAAAAATGAAAAATAGGATGAAGTACACACTAGAAACTAGAATAGAAGTTCGAGTTCATATCAGAAACTGGAGGGTACTAAGCTGTATTCATCGTAGGTCTAAACTTTTTACAACTTGGTCTCTTGGGAAGCTGAGCCCCAAGAAATGTTAGGTAGTCTAAGGGCATGCACAGTGTTTTAAATGGTTCACGGTGCACCGAGGCGCAATAGTCCCCTGGAGCCTTAGCGTGAGGCGCGCGCCATATCAAAGCAAGGCGCAATTTATTGCAACAAGTAGAATTCTAAAATAGGCAAAACTTTCAACACAAGCAAACACTTTTAAAACTTTCAAATGTCATAAAACACAACCATTTCAATGTTTAAACCACCAAATACTAAGCAAGACACATCATCCAGGGGTTGGCTGCTGCTATGTCTATCGATGAAAGCAGATCGATTTCTAGGCTAACATTTAGTTCCTCCATACAGTGATTGAAATTATCCAGTGCATTTAGCCCACCTTTTATGCATCATAGATCAATGGTTGAGATGGATTCTGGCCTAATCTAAATAAAGATGGACGAATTTTTTTTGAGGCATGCGCCTCGCCACGACTCCCCGAGGCTCTAAAGGTGCGCCTCCCCTCACCATGTCGCCATGGCACGAGGTGCGCGCCATTTGAAACACTGGGCATGCATAGCCACACAAGGACATGCAAAGCTAGAACCAACCATAATTTAGGCACCCATCCAGGCATGGGGCAGCAGAATTCAATCCCAGAAATATTTAGACTAGGTGACTAGGTCAAGTGGTAATCACTTAAAGGAACACCAACAATACGGATAGGCCAAATATGCACACATAGATCCTACAAGAGAAAATACGAAGCAATATTGTGTAATGTAAACATATGCCCTTACAGGATCAGCCCATTTGGCAGTAATGGCTTCTGAGATTTTCCTCCTCTCCTCAAGAGTCCTGGGTGCTCTTTTGCTGCCTTTCAGTCTTGTATGTTTCCTCAGTTCAATACTTTCCAACCACTCCTGCTCAAGCTGTTCACTTAACATCTGATAGGAGTCCCACTGCAGCTCTTCCTGACCAACAAAGCCCCTTCTAGAAGCTTCTGCTATAAGATTCTGCCAATCAAAGTAGCAAGTTTTCTGCAGCCTAAGCTTCTCATGGCGCCTTTCCCACCCCATTTGAACTCCAGCCCCAATTTTATTCCTTGTTTCTTTGCTGCAAATTCTGTAAAGCAACATGATAAAAATATATTATTTAGCATGTGGAAATTAGAATTTGAAGGTCAAAACCCAAACTTCTATTGAACCTCAGAAGGCCCTAGAACAAATTTCTTAGATAAATACGATTAGAAATGGTTTATAGAAAAATATTTTTTGCAATCTTTAAGCCAAATTATCTATGGGTCCTGCACGTTGTGGTGGACGGGTTCAAATTGAAAAATATTACTTGATGTATGGAGACTATGGAGTGTGGAAATTTTATATCCATCTCAAAACCAATTGGCAATAAGTCGAGAGGTCCCAAATGTTATTAAGTGATTACTCATTCCACTCCTAAGCAACGTGGGACTATATTTCCTTAATAGAGACTAAGATTGAATATTTACTTGGCCAAAAATCATTTAAGATGTGAAAGCAATTGGGTCCCAAAGTTGGTCATTTGATATGGAAGGGAAGGTGGAAAAGAGTCCCACATTGGAAAGTTGGCAAAGTTTCAATGGATATAAACACCCTAGGTGGTGCATAAAGGGCTCGGCCATGGGGGTACCCAACTTTTGTAGGGGGAGAGGGCATGGACAAAGTGGGCTTTGACCCATTTACCACACGTGTGCACATTGCTGGCCCGACTCAGGCTTTGGGCTCTGATGAGAATTAAAATGGGCTCATTTCCTAACTACCCGATCCTTTTTGGGCCAATTTTTTTATTTACTTTCTAGCTCAGAAGTTTGTTTAACAAAATTCAGTTGCTCTCCACCCGATACTCTTCAACAACTGAACTGGTGCGTACCCAACTGGCACATGCCGCACACCCATTTCCGAACCAGTTTTCAAACCTGTTCACCAACACCTCTTTGGACCAGTTTCTTATCGCTTTGGACTGTCACCTGTTTGCGTGCATGAAGATCATTGTATCCAGGGAGGCAGACGTCCATAATCGTGACCCCCGTAGCTACCCCAATGGATTAAACCACCCAAGCTTAAATCTATAAGTCCAATAAGTGATGTCGCATGACCGAAAACAAGTAGAATATCCAGAAGTTCTACTAATGACCGAGTGCTTGTAGATTGAATAGCTAAGGAAGAAGGAAAATTCTAAATAACAAGAGAGATTATACCTCTGAACATGTCGATGGTTAGCTAACTTATCTCTGACCTGCATAACCCAAGATTGTGATTACAATAAATACTTAGGACAACTGAATGAGGCTGTTTTCTGGGTAACAAAAAGGCAGAACATCCCTTGGTTCCTCACAATGAGATACACCAACAGAAGCCTGTCCCATAGGATTCAATTACTCACGGAAATTCCACCATTGGCCAGCGGTGGAGGGCTCATGAGTAAATGTGACATTCAAAGTTCAACCGAAAGCTGAGTTAATGGAAAGTTAAACTGCACCGGCAGTTGGGCATGAGATGGACTCAAATTGGTTTGTCATGGCAAAAACACCAACTCAAAGGCAAACCAAAGTGGATCACTCATTTCAACAAGGTCTGTTGACCAAGTCTTCTCTTGCAACTAGGGTGCAATTGTTCGTTATGTTCAATATGGAGTCTAGCATTGAATGTCAGTAAAGCAATCATGCCAATCATAAGTAATAGTTTCACAATGCAAGAGTGTGTGTGCCAGAACTTGCAAGCCTACCAGGTTAACAGTGAGAGTTTTACTCATTTATGGAAACGCCAAACTTCATTAGATCAACAGAACCTTAGGACTCCAGGATCCTTGATGCATTCAGAATTATTTATCATTCTCAACCTTTTATCAAGTTATTATAAGGCTTCATACAAAATTATTCTTAGATAGATGACATTACCTTATGATTCTGCATTGCAAGCAGGGTTCTCTCTTTGATTCGCTGTCGTGTTTCTGCACATAATTTAGAAAGCTGCGAGTAAAAGAAAATCAATCAAATACCAAAATGCAATAATGAAGTAATGGTTGAATTGGTTCATAAGCTAGGTGAAGTTACATATTTTAATGACCTGTACTGTGTTTCTTCCCTTTGTTCCAAGGTGTGAGACCCTTATTTGCTTTCGATATCCTCATCCGTCTTAGCTTCTCTCCCTCGCTCAAGTCCTCAGAGTCTTCACTTGATGATTGATTTTGAATCCCTGACGCACTTCCTGAATCAACACCCAGCTGTGGACTACTGCCACCATCCTGTCCCCCATTGCTTTGAACCAAACACTTAGGTTCAAGGGGGGCAACAGCCTGAATCAAAAGTACACCCCGTTGAGCCTTATTGCTCCCCAAGTTACAGTTTTTCCCATTTCTTGGTACTTGGAAGTTGGAAGGACTTCCATATAGAGGCCAACGCCTTCTCATTGCCAAATTCAAATTTATTGCGCAACATGGTTTGGGCCATAAGCGTGAATACATTATTTTGGAATGAGGGCTGTCCAGTAGGAATATCTACACAACAAGGGTTTACTTGTGTCAACACCCCAGTAATCATCAGAAAGGAAAAGTTAGCACCACAAAAAGCAAGAACTGTTCAATACAAGTACTGCAAGAATTTGGCATACATAATAATCTATTCTACCAGCAGGGGCAGCCCTAAGGGGATGCAAGCGGGGGGGCGCGATGGGGGGGCCGGGTTCGCACAACTCCAAATCGCATATTATACTAATTTTTAGGTTAAAAATTCATAGGATTGGCCCTTGCAAATTCCTTGAGTGAAAGAAATTTCTTAAAATTTCTATTGGGTGGGGTAAAAATTTCTAAAATTTCAAGTAATCAATCATTTTTAGGTTGCGTGTATTAAATTAGACGATGGTTATGCACATAAACAAAATCTTGTTTCTCCTTTGAACCTTGCGAGTAGGAATATATAGTTATGAAATATACTTTCTATTATCGACATGAAAGAGCATGCGGTTTGGTTCGGCCCCTACTAGACACAAATTCTGCGTGTCTGCTAGTATCATGGTCCACTTATGACAACCACCTACACCAAACAATAGAATGGTACAAAAATGAGCTTGTTCATAGTGAAAAGAATGAAACCCAGTTGGGTAACAAAAGTGAGGATTTGGGGAAGCCTAAGAGCAAAATGGGTGGAACTAGTTAACTTTGGAGTAAAAAAGTAAGAGTTTTACTGGAGTACCTAACAAAGGCATGGGGAGAGGGAGCTCATTCATTCCAAGACCAAATCACGAGTTTTTTTTTTCTTTCCTGAAGTACTACATTTTTTAGAACATTGGCTGAAGTACTCTACTTTTCAAACTACTATCTAGTGCCATTTAAACTAGCGCTACCCGAGTAGTGCCACTTCTATTGGCACTATATGCCATGTGCCACTAACCTTGTGCCACGCAATTGTATGACGTGGACTAGCGCTATTTGAAATAGCTCTACCTAATCAAGTAGTGCCATTCGAAATAGCTCTACTAAACCTGTACTATAGAGAATGTTTTGATGTGATTAGGTGAATATAGCTTCAAAGGATACAGTGGTAGGTCATCCATTATTCGATATTGAGGTATCCTCAAGAGCATAGTTTCAACGTCAAAGAGAAACCTAGGAGAGAATGTTTAAGTTCTAGACAATACATGAATTTAGAAGCCACAATATATCATAGGCCACTCAAGTTCCCAAGGTTCTCTTCTGACATTTTCAGAAACTAGTATGATAAGCTTCAGAATTTGTCTCCTCATAGCCTCATTTTTACGAACACATGGTATGCAAAAAAGAAAAAGAAAAACAAACTCAGAACAAAATTGCGGTAATGGGTTGCGCAAACCGCTACATACAATAACTTTGAAGGTGGGTAGTGCATATATGTTATACATACACGTGCATATACATATATACATGACCAACAATTTTGCGTGGGTGTGTGAGATAGATATACAGAGTGAAACCGAGAGAGAGAGAGATACGGTGATGGAGGGGTGTGAGATCGCGAGAGAGAGCAAGTTATGCGGCGTAATGTGGCCGGTGAACGGACGGCGACCTCGCAGAGACGGGGAGAGAGCTCAGAGGTAACATACGAAGCGTCTTTTGGAACGGCGGAATAGTGAAGCCCTATCGCTATCGCTATCGCTATCGCTATCTAATCGAAGTGGAGCGATTGGTAGCGCCATTTCAAATGGCTCGGTAAGCAATTAGACAATCCCAAAAGAAGCGAAAGCTCGGGCGAAGGCAATTGCAGCAACAGCCATACACTCCACTCCACAACGTTTTTCTTTGTCCAAAAATACAGCTGCAAAAAGATATCAGAAAGTCTACTGTATTCTACACAACTTTAAAATATTACTGTATTTGTAGACTTTGGATGTATGTGGATCCGTATAAATCGAATGAATTCGGATGCAGTTGTGTCCGGAATTGTCTTAAAAATATGTGTTGGTAGCATTGCTCGGGTGATTGATCTTTTATACTTACCAGTTTTTTTATATTGGCATTTTTATTTGATGTGTCAAGAAATTTAAAATTTTACGTATTTTGAAATTCTCTATTTTCTTTATATGAAAATAGCACGTATTTTCCCGGTAGATATTTAAGAATGGAGGGAGTAAGAGAGAAGAAAAAAGAAAAATACAGAAGGTAAACAAAATATAATCGTTTATGGAAGATCGATTCAATAGTTTACCGAAATTTCTTCATCATTTGTGTTAATTTTATGACAACGTTAATATTGTCAATATTGCCGGGCTTGTTCGGCTTAATAAAGTCATTTGGCTTATTTTTGGTTCTTATTTAAAAAAAATTCACATTTGTTAGTTTTTTGTCAATTTTTTGAGGATTATTACTTCGTCATGACGAGAGAAATCTCATAAGTAAAAAATCACAATCGAAACTTAATTTTTTTGAATAAAGACAAAAAAATTGACTTATTGGCTTATTTTTGTCTTTTTTTAAAAAAATTGGGTTTTTGAAATTAATTTTTTACTTTTTAAATTCCTCTTGTTATGACGAAGCAATAATTCTTAAAAAATTGACAAAAAACTAACAAATGTGAAAAAAAATTTGAACAAAGACAAAAAAAAATAAGCCAAATGACTTATTAAGACGAACAAGCCGGTGTTTTTTTGCCACTAATACTAAGGGTTTGTTCCAATCAAGGCCTAAGGAAAAGAAGATTGGGTTCTGAGACATGAACTTTGTTGGCTTTATGGGGCCAACATTCACCCCATACTCAAGGTGTCCTATGTTGGCGCCGGGCAAGCGTAAGGAGGACTAACCACCTCCTTTTGTTGATGTTGTATGGATATAATTGTTAAATACCTCATGTTTGTCCTTCGCTTATGCAAGATTTTGCATTGTTCTTGGGAGTTTATAAATACAACTGCAAATTTACTGCATGTAACTTGTTTTTAAGTAAATAATATTCGGACAAAAATACCCTTATAAAAATGGACAAAAATACCCCTACTTTTATTACATACAACCACAAATATATAACCACATCCAAAACACATCTCATAACCCACCCACGTTTCCCTCCATTTTTTTCAGCTCTTTCTCTCAGGGATAAATCTTCTGGTCTTTCTCCAGTCCACCACCATTGTTGAGCTCCCACCTCCCACCATAAACCCAGTCGACATCTGCCTCCAAACTCTCACCTCACACCTCCTAACTCTTAAAACTCTCAATGGAAACCTCCATTGTATCCTCTTCCTCCACTGGTAAAGAAGAAGTCTTAAACCCAACATATGAGAGCAATGTGCAATTTGATTGGGGATTGGAAGGTTGTGCAATGGAAATGGAAGTTGACAAGGAAGAGGGAGCCATGGATGTTGTAGTTTCAGAGCCGAGATCACATGGTGGTTGACAAGGAAAAAGTTTCAGAGCCGAGATCCAATTTATGTTTCTCTGTCTCGGCATTATCATATTCTAGAGCTTGATTATATTCAAAAATTTCAAACTCTAAAATCCAAAATTTCTGGAAAATATCATATTCTATAATCCGAAATTTATAGTGAATATCAAATTGTAGAATCCAAAAAATATATCATATATCGTACATAAAAATCCGAACTAATATATGTCTCAGAGGTTTTAAATGGTTCAAATATATAAGTATGAAATTAGTAAACAATTTCAAATTCTAGTAATCGAATGTTGGTCAATGAAGTGTTTGGTTTTTTGTGGATATAATACATGGAGAAAATTCATATTGTAATACCTGAAATTTATGTAATGATTCGACTTTTTTAATCCGAAATATTTGTAACATTTCGAGTTTTGGAATCCGAAATTTTTGTATCATTTTGAGTTCTTGTGTTTGAAATATTTATGAAATTTCAGATTCTAGTAATTGAAAGTGGGTCTACCATGGTGCTTCCCAGTTCCTTCCACCTCATGGTGTTGTTCGGATTCTTGAAGTCGAATCATTACATAAATTTTAGGTATTACAATATGAATTTTCTCCATGTATTATATCCACAAAAAAACAAACACTACATTGACCAACATTTGATTACTAGAATCTGAAACTGTTTACTAATTTCGTACTTGTATATCTGAACCATTTAAAACCTCTAGACGTATATTAGTTCGGATTTTTATGTACGATATATGATATATTTTTCGGATTCTACAATTTGATATTCACTATAAATTTCGGATTCTAGAATATGATATTTTTTAGAAATTTTGGATTCTAGAGTTTGAAATGTTTGAATATAATCAAGCTCTAGAATCTGATAATGTCGGGACAGAGAAATAGAAATTGGAAGAGTTTTGCTGTTACTGCGATTTTGGCTCCAAAGCTACAACTTCCGTGGCTACCTTTTTCTTGTCAACCACAATGTGGGTTGCAAATGAATCTAATCCCCAAAGACCAAGTTCGAAATGCATATTGCTTTCATTTGTTGGGTAAAAATACTTCTTATCTAACAATGGAAGTGGTGGTCTGCTGTGCGACGATGTTGTGGTGTGGTGATGGCGTTTGGGTTGGGGTGGGGGGAGGGAGTGTTCAAACAACGGGTAAGGAGGGAGGAGAACGGGGAGAAAGGGGAATGGTTGTGGGGTTTTTAGTTTTAAAATTGGAAAAGTCTGAGTAAAGAACGGGGGAAGAAAGAGAAGGGGAATGGAGAGAGGGTGGGTGGGCTGTGGTAGGGTAAGGAAGAGTAATTTTGGAAGATTATGAGTATTTTTGAGGTTGTATGTAATCAATTCTTATAAGATTTGTAGTTTTAGCTAGCAAAAAGTTACGTACAGTAAATTTGCAGTTGCATTTATAAACTCTCTTGTTCTTTAAAGATTAAAGTTTGCCTTTCTCAACAGAAATTGTTTTTTTTTTTTTTTTTGGGTAAATCGACAGAGATTGTTTTACGTGAGGGGTTAGCACTTAAATCCAACAGACTTGACCTCATGTGACCGAAACATGATGATGTTGGTCCATTCCTGACTTGGGATCTGTCCAGTCTTTGTCTTTTTTATTACCCATGGTCCCCAAACCTTCCTACATTGGTGGATCTCTGCCTCTGGATGGTAGTTGTAAATTGTAATAGTACTGCCTGCCCAGAAGATTGAGAAAAAAGTCCTACTTTGCGGCTCAACAAATCTGAGACCCACATTCCCGAGTGATCTCTTGACAACTTCATTTTACAATATGTTTGTCGGGACGATTTCAGGAACACCTATAAAAATATTTAAAAAAATATCTCATAATTTCTGATTAAATTTTAATGATTCGAGTTGCTTAATGTGATCAGAACGTGATTTTAAAAATATTTACGAGAAATCAGTAAAAAAATTGACCAAGAAGGGCTTGATCTGAGGTTCAATTAAAAACTGCTCAAACAAGCATTTTCCGGTCGTATTTTTTGCTAATTTCTCGCGAGTACCTTTAAAATCACATTTTGCACACATTGAACGATTTGGATTATAAAAATTTGATCGAAAACTATGATATTGTGATTTAGGATGTTTTTTAGATGTTTTTATAGGTGTCCCTGGAACCGCTCCGTCCGTATGTCCGACGGATATGTCACTAGTGTGATACTCATAACATTTGGTATCTTAACCAAATTCCCTTGGAGCTTCACGAATCACACCATTTTCTTGACAAACCAACTTCAAGGCCTCAAGATACACAGGCCGGGGGGAGGGAGAGAGGGAGGCGTAAATATCGATTTTCTCTAGGTGGCGTACGCGGTGGAGTGGTGGGTATCCATGAAAGGGGAAGTAGCAGAACACTTCAATATTACCGAAGCTATCAAGATGTTGTTTTTGTTGGGCTGCCTATTGCGTCGTTGTTCCGTGTTTATTCCAAGGCCTTGATGTCGCTTGCTCTATTGATGCTCCACCACCGCTGCCGCTGCCAGGCCCTCCACCACCCTCACCAGTCACCACTACCACGGCAATGTTGACATGGAAGATCAAGAAACACAAGAGGATACTGGACTTGGGTGGTAGAGACCGGTTGTGTGGTGTGCCTTTGTCCTGTTTCTCCTGAGGATAAATTCCGGGTTTTGTCCAGTGATCACGGTTTTCACAATCATTGCATCGAGACCTGGTTGCAATCTTGTTCAACATGCCCTCTTTGTAGAACTCCATTCACTGATTTTTATCCTTCTAGTGAGCGTCATCAACAGCAGCATTTTTATGGTGCTATCCTCTCTTGTTTTTTCTCTCAGCTTTTCATCCCTCCTAACTCTGAGCTCATGTCGGCTTTTATCGAAAATTCTAATAACTCCCGCTGCTAATGTAATCGATTTGGATTTCGATCCCTTCTACAAACAGGGGACAATTCCATTCCGTCACAAATACTTGCTTTTTTAGATTGTGTAAATCCATTGTTAGTAGAAAACTAGTTTATATATACGATTTCCATCCCCTCTTTTGTATGTAGCAAAATGAAGTAGGTCGTCTAAAATATTGCCTTACTGCTCACCACGACTAAACCTTACCAGTTACCAAGGAACTCGAGGAAAAATTGAAGCTGGTGCAACTTTTGAAGTGCTCTTTATACTACTACAAGAAAATCTTCCCATTTGAACTATTTAACATGGGTAGCCTAGCCCTCGTACAAGTTCACGGCTGGTATAAAAGCATGCATGGCATAAGCTAATCCAAACACACAGAAGACGTACATGATATATTCGACCGCTCAAGGAAGTATGCCTAATGTTTGATCCAGCACCAACCCATTATGCATTCTAGCTAGGAATTGTGGTCGTTGTCTCACTCTATTTCTCCACACAGACAATTCTATATGAAAACCGGCACCGCGTTCCCTTAGCTACAACTAAAACTTTGGTTGTCAACCTCCCACAATTTTAGCTTATTTACTGCTACTATATGACAGAGAACCAATCAATTATGCTTGGAGTTAAATGAACTCAATGCAATGGATATAAAGGCACATGCATGTAATCATAGAATATGTTGACATTTGCTAACTAACCTAAAGTGCTCTACTTGTTTAGGCATGTCAAATTTTCAGTTTGCTCAGAAGTCAAAATTTCTTAACAAATCAGTAACTACAAAAATATGCTCTTCTTAATTGAGAACTTCAAGCCATACATTTTCATCTGAAAAACCCAGTTTGCAATTTCATACCCATCATTACAGGTATTCTACTTTGACAAACCTAGCTAGCGCTTTTGACTCACGAAAAAGTTACAAACTCACACTTCCTTCCTTGTCACCAATATTATTGTGGACTAGATCTCTCGTCGAGAAATTTTTATATTCAAGGTAGAGACAGGATTTCCATTTGCAAGCCTCTCATTCACTACGTTACCAAGTAAACAGGCCCATAGGACTGAACACCGTGGGGGTTACCAAGCTTGTCAAGGCACATATACGGTATCTCATCCTCCACATCATTTGTCAAGTGGAAGACACTCTTGAGAGGCCCGGATGTTTGACGCCTGAACCGGCAACTGTTGCTGCCTCCACTCCCACTTATCGGACCAGAGGCAGAAAGGCTGCGTTTTGGCTTTGGACTGTAAGAATTACTAGTTGGTGCCACCATGCATGAATTACTCTTCTTTCCAGCGTTCCACCATGAAAAGAGGGACTTCGTCCATGATTTTCTCTTCTTTTTCACTTCATCTGATTGTCGGTTCTTAGCTTCTTCTGGATATTGTGTTGTGTCATCATAATTGTCTTTGCTTGTGTTCTTTCTTGCTTCTTCCAAGAACTGATGGAGGGCAAACCAAAGTAGATGATATCAAAATGTGGATCACAAGTTATAATTTGAATACAAATTCTTGTGGTATACGTTTACTTTTGCCATCAAAAGAATTTTTTTTAAGTAAAAGAAAATTTCTCACATGATATATAGTGCTCTTAGTTTTCTTAATGAATGACACTGCTAAGAGATTCGAATGCATAAAACAGAAATCATTGATAATTTAGGCATCCAATAAGATAAGCTCGATTAACGCTAAGAGTCGGCGTACCTGTAAAAAATCCACCTGGGGATCAAAACCATAATCCCCACCTTCATATTGCTGGTATATTGGAGATTTCTTCATCCTTCGCTGCAAAAAACAAACATCCAACATCCTGTATTACATACGAAGATTCAACCGGAAAGGAGAAGAGAGGGGAGATATGGAAAGAATTTTTTTTTCTTATCACCTTTGATGCTTCAAATTCCATGGCTGCCCTAAAAAAGCAGAAATGAAGGGTTCAAGAAACTTCAAGATTGACTGGAACTCAAACTTTTCCACTCATCAGCTATCCCTCTTTAAAAGGAAGATGCAGCAGAGCAGTAACATACGAAAAGTCAAATCTTTCCACAATTTAATTACTTCATTGTTTCAGATCTTCCCATGTAACTTCTAGTTCAAGAAGATAAACGGGTGGGTAGTTGGAAAGATTTTACTTGGGTTGGTGGGTTTGCCCAGAGGACAGTGTCTTGACTGGAAAGGTAGAGACAGCAAAAATCAAGATATTCCCAAAATGATCGAAAAAACCCCCAATACTATGAGTCTATGACTACCCAACGAGCACCTAATCAAAAGGAATTGAAATGACAGATCAACTAAACCAAGAAGCTTCCAAATTAGATTCAAGCTTAACCATCAAGAAAGGGTTGAAAATATATGTAACCAATCAAAATAGGGGGAAGGACTAGTGAGGAACAGAGTGTATCAAAATCTTACCTACCACACAGCTCAAATGTACTCCAGAAACAAAAAAGAACCTCCCTTTCTTGCTTCGTCTTCGCTGACCTCCTCTCGTGAAGAGCTGTGAATGTCTGAAAGTGAAAAATTGGAGAGAGAGAGAGAGAGAGAGAGAGAGAGAGAGAGAGAGAGAGAGAGAGAGCAGAGAGCAGAGAGCAGAGATGTGAAGGGTGGATAATAAAAACAAAAATGGAGTAACAAACTAAGGTAATGATTAACTGTGAAGATTCAACCAACCAGGTTTCAGATGAAGCGTATTGGGTAAAATGCCAATGCCATTTTTTACGCCGCATGTTTCGGAACTTCAAGTGAGCTCTTTTTTACTCCGGCGGGAAACGTGCGTGTGTTCCCAATGGTCCCCCCATATTATGAACCGCATCATTAGTTATCTAGTGAAAAGTCTCAAAAGAACCATTGGATCAAGAAAAAGTCTAAAAAGACCCCAGGAGAATGGAGTTTTTTTTGGTTGATAAATACGCGAAACTTAGATTAACATATAGTAAATAAGGCCCTGAACTCTTGGGTATTTAGCTCCTACAAAGTCGTCATCAAACTAAAATCTAACAACATTAGGAATGATAGTAAAACTTGTAAAGCCCAAAGGTTTAGCCAGAGCGTCTTTGGCGACGACATCCGCGGTTTTATTTGTTTCCCGATAAACATGATTGAGCTGCACCATTTGGAATTTTTCCATGAGAGACCTGCAAATACTCATGAATGGATGAAACACAGAGTTAGAATCCTGAAGGAGGTGGATGGCAATAAGAGCATCAGTTTTCCACTTCCACCGCGTTAGAGTGCTCAAGACTCAGTTGCAGTCCATCTATAATAGCCCACAATTCGGCAGCCAGCGGGGTAACCGTCCCTAACCCACGCTGGAAACCTGCAATCCAGCATCCGCGATGCCACGAAGGACACCCCCCGCAGCTCCATGGTCATTTTTTTCCACTGCGGCACTGCCCCATCTATGTTGATCTTGAGAAGACCCACTGGAGGAGGATTCCAACCAATCAAAGTAGCAACACGAGGAGGAGAAGGTTTGGAATAATTTGAGAGGTAAAACCATTCAGCAGCTCTTGCTAGAATGTCTTGCACAGTGAAAGGCTTACCAGGAGAGTTGTTCGCCGTAAGGGGGTTATTGAAATGTCGCGGATTACGATTGTTCCATATGCACCAACAAGCTATAGGAAATAAAATGGACCAAGGAACACCGGAAATGTGGTGCCCTTTGGATTTACAGAAAACACAAAGCCAAGAGGGATTAGAGAGATTTGCAAAAGAAGAGTGCGCAGTGGGAAAGGAGAGAAAAGACCAGATGTCAAAAGCTTTGGGCAATCATGAAGAACATGAATGATATTTTCAATCGTATTCTGATAGGGAGGGCGAATCCGTGATCTTCCTAACCAAAAGATTAGCCTTGGCAGGGAGACGATCAAGAGCAGCCAACCACATGAAATGGAGAATGCGAGGGTTAGCATCGGATCTCCAAATCCACTTCCAATCATTAAAAAGGTTCAGAGCTTTGAGCATTAATACTTCTTAACATAAGCATCAGTACTATTAAAAAGACCATTTGAAGATTTCCAGCAAGAACCAGGAGAATGGAGCGAGGGCGGATGGGTGAAATCATCAAGGTCAATAGTCACACAATGCAAGAGCGAGGAACGATGGGTGAAAGTGTTACGTAAGTGAAAAACATTTTAAACTCCTAAGTGTTAGGTAAGGGAAAAACATTTTTAAACTGCTAAAATTTACGAGTGTGGATTGAAAGGAAAAGTGTAAAGCGAGAATCGGGATCCATATTATGTGACCCTTGAAGCCATCCATTGCATCAAAGTTCAACAAAATAATGCAATCAAAAAAAAAGTTCAACTTCTAATAACTTAATGCTGTGTTTGGTTTGACATTTGAAAAGTTTTTTAAAAAATAGTATGGATAATATGTAGAGAGAGATAGAGAAAGGAAGTTGAAAATGAGGAAAATCTAAGGAGAATTTTTTTAAAAATGCTTTTTGAAAAGGGAAGAAAACACAAAATTAAGTGTGTAGGGAGCAAAGGGACCAACTTACTTACCCTTCGATCAATTTTTGGAATTAGTTCTCCTTCCACTCACGAGAGTCCAATCAAAATCAAGGAAAGCTTCTTTGCTAGTCCTACAAGAGATGATAACACCTCCAAAATTTGAACCTAAGTTAGAAAGAACAAACTGTTACTTCAGCCTTTGACTACCCAGCCAACAGTTTGAGTTAAACAAAGCATTCACATTCCCCATAGCCTGACAGGTTTCTCACTACCATTATCAGCCATTAACAGTGCATAGATATAGTCATTCAGAGTTTTCTCAAGATAAGAACCCAACGCATGAGTATTTAGGACCAACCTATTATCTAGAAACCTGAAACCGCAGTATCATACTAACATGGTGCTGTAAGATAGCTTTATGATCGATGTCATATAGACTCGCACATCAACCTCAACCGATACATGTTTATTTGGCAAGATTGAGGTTAATGACCTAGCCTTCATAAACCTGAATTTACGTGATATGGAGAAACAACACCACATGCATGCATACTCCAAATGTTTGACAAACCATATGCCAGCAGTAAAATAAAAAGAGAAACCATATCAGCCGAGAGTATTCCTCTTCCATTCACATACCCTATACAAGTTCTGTTAGATACACGAAAAACCTAACATATTATGGACTTAAATGGGAGTCCATTGATGTTCCAGAAGAAGCAGAGCATGTTCACTGTCCCCTAATAAGATCATCTGCTCCTTGATGTCTCAATGTCGAAGTTGAAGCAATGGCAATGCCATAACAGCACCAAAGATGGAAACCAGTAACAACAGCATCCAGGTTGGGATAGATTTCTTTGCTCGGTTTTTGAGATCCCTTGGGGCTTCAACCTTATTCTGGTCCTCTTGTTTAGATTCACCTTTTTTATCTAACAAAGGTGCGGAGTTTTCTTGCTGAGTAGGGCCTTGTGACACTTGCTCGGGAACCAGCTGATTAGATAGCTGCTGCTGTTCGTACTTCTCCGCATACTCTGGGAACATTTTCCTGAATGTTGGGCTATTAGGAGAACAATGTCAGAATCAATTGGCATATATTGGAAAGCACCTATCACAGATACAAAACACAAAGCACGAATGATGTGCACAAAAAGGATTCAAAAGGCAAGCAAACATAGTATACTGTTGACTTACTTCCTACAATTGAAAGCAAGACTAGACTTCGCCAGTCGTTGCTTCTCTGCCGAAGTAGTTGTAACACTGCCGGTCGTTGGACCGTTGTCCATCTGCATGTTTAATGACAAAAGTTAAGGCACAGCCAGTCAAAGGAATGGTTGTAAGCAAATTAGAATGCTTCAAAGTTTTAGTAAAAGATTGTCACACTATTTTGGGATCTCCTATTTCCTGGTTCGATTTATGTAAGGAAATAATAGGGATCCAACCAGTAAATCAGGAAAATAGGTTGGCGAGGCTATGGTGGAAGCATTTCCAGACATCAGTATCTTCCACTCATTCAACAGATTTTAGAGTGGCCAACCTACTCACAACAGCAGTTGGTTGGCAGACTCAGGTCCACAAGCATTTAATGAAGCTAATGACAAAACTGGAGATGCTCAGATGCCCATTGGTGGACAATAGCTTGATGTAGTGTAATGTTGTTGCTTAATTTCATTGGTAGATTTACAACCCCAGAAAATTTTATTACGAGATTGTATTGGAGGAGACAAGGCAGCTAATTCGGCAATATTGTCGAAATGAACAAGTAAGAGGCATTGAACCATTTATCGAACAGAAGTTATGCTCTCGTGCGGCTCAAAATGGCATATCAGTATTCATGTTCCCCAACCAAAGGATATTTACGTTATATAACAAGCAATTTGTCCAAGTACTTACGATGTGCGCTTTTTAATGTTCATAGGCACTGATTGTATTATTCCCCAAATGTTAAATATCCCATATTTTTGTCAGATAACAGAAACATCCCATTCTAATATTTGAATAGTGCTCCACAAAAATGACAACGGCTAATATTCCCAACAAGTAAACAACAGCTAAAATTAAAGAAGTCACTTTTTACCAAGAAACGTCATTCCCTTTATAACCTAAATGGAATGGTATAGAGTCACAAACTCACCATGAATGAAAGAAGGCCTGTAAGTATGCTGCACGTAGACATGAAAATACAAATGAACATCAGAGGCTAGTTATAATGTTTGCAAATAATGACATTTGTTTCCTCATCAATGACAGTTTCTTACCTCGATACGGACCACATCGGATTCCAACTTTCTGGATGAACTGAAAATTGACACAAAAGAGGTGAAAGCATAATCAGTTGTCGGCAAGAAAGATGGTTCCTAGATCAATTATATGAACAGAACTTACAATCACTCATAGAAAGGCAGATTTTCTTTTGTGTAATAAACCGTCCATTTGGAGTGGTCATGCTACAACGGGAAATGTCATTTTCAGTCACAGGAGCCTTGAGAAAAACTTTTAAAAAAATGGAAGTAAAGAAATTTTATTAAAAAGCATTAAAATATTTTTATGGAAAAAAAAAATTAGGCAACTAGGATCCCTACGTGATTCCTGGAGGTTTAAAAGGATACTCTGGAGGGAATTTGATCTTCCCATAGTAATATCCACCTAGCAATGATAAGAGGGAAACAATCATAAGTAAAATAAAAACAAGTAGATATACACAAAAACAATCTGCAAAACAATTATGTCGTGTGCCCAATACACAGACATATAACAGTTTAAACAAACCTGCAAAAGGTGTTCCCTCACTTCCCTCTAGTACGTAATCTGCAACACATAATTAAGGAACAAAAACTTATGATTTCATTCATCAACAGTAAGTGAAGGAAAGAGCATACAGGGAAAACCATGCATGCCAGCATGTCTAATAGACAAATAAATGCTCCAAAAGAGTCACTGCCTCGATACCGCGAAGAAAGTGAAATCAAGAATATTCGAAAATACAAAACTAAAAAAACCTTACAAATTTTCCGTTAATAAGTCAGCTAAAAAGTACAAGAACAAGACATAAAATTTGTTCTTTCCTTAATTTGGTCCAGAATTGCCAGTCAGCCAATAAAAAATCATACTCCCACTTATGCACGGGTAAGATAGTAAGTCATCCGTCGCACAGTAGTTAGCCATCTAGTCCTGTGTATCTCTATTCCTTCAAACAAGAAGCCAAAGTTCACTAATAGAAAAAAATTCAATGCTGTCTGCTGATCTGGGGAAAAATAGAAAAAGGTAACTGCTAGCAAGGATCTCAAAGTGGAAGCCTAGTGCCATCATGCAAGAAAATGTAATATCTGTGAAGACAAGTATTTTCCTTGTTTTTGTGGTGCTAATGGTAGTTTGAAAAGCCCAAACTCAACAGACCTGATATAACAAACATATAGGAAAGGGGCTAATTCTGCCAGCAAGATATGGCTAACAAAGAAACTCAAAACCACAGACAAAAAAGTCAAGCAAAGACGGCAGGGGGGCCACAGCATGGGCATTGGCCATTGCACCTGGCACAAATATTTTGCCAAGATACATATTTGACATCACCCTGCCCGTAGACTAACACAAACAAATAGAATGTGCAAACAAGGGAGAGAGAGAGAGAGAGAGAGAGAGAGAGAGAGAGAGAGAGAGAGAGGGGCAACTTACGCCACTCAAGAATGTCATTTGGGGAAGGCCGGGAAGTGATATAGGGAACAGGTTCCTGCAAATTCAAGGCGACACAAAATCATACACAGAACAGAAAAGGAGGTACAGAAAATGTTGTTCAACATGGAAAATCAGGTAAGTGAGCTGCTGATTAAAACACATGGAAAATGTTGAATAATATACAACTCAACGTTGATACACAATTAAAGGAATAAGATGAGAGCATACTTTACAAAGGGCTCTGTATTCCTTTTGAAGGCGCTTTACGCAAGCTTTCTCTGCCATCTAGAACTTACAATGGGAACAAGACAGAAGATAAATTTCCTGGCTTCAGCCCCTGTTATCCCTTTAACTCTGTTGACTGGAAATCATACGAGACTCACGAGTCATTCAATAAGTAATTTCAGAAATAATGGATCATAATCAATTGTGTGAACCAGATTATCTACGCCAAATAAGACCAAGTATTCAATCTAATCAACATTATTTTTAAAAGTATCAACCTAAACATCAATGCGACAGGAATATACAATAAGTTGCCAACAAGCTCAATTCTGAACAAAAAGTTGCCAAGCTAGCTGCGTTTCTTGAGAGACATCCCCAATCCCCATGTACAGCTAGCAAAGGACGTAAGAACAATGCATATGTGCATCAACTGCATGTATGAAGTGGTAGAACGTGGGGCAGCATTTTGTTCCAAGTATATCATAGTGTTGAGAGTATTGTTGACAGTATTATTGGATGACAAAGTCTTGTCCCACATTGGTTATGTAATCTTGTAATATGAGTAATGACATAATATAAATAACAGTCTTTGTGTTAGGGTTAATTAACACCCTATATACTTTTACTCTCCCAAACAACATGGTATCAGAGCAAGGCTACTGAGTTCTCTGGGATGGGCCAAGGCAGCCAATCTTTTTGGGAGACAAGCGTATTACATGTCTATAATTTGAATAAAACTATCATAATTCACTGGTAGCATGCAGCTTACGTTTAATGAGGAACAAGTGTTTGCAAGAAAGAACATCCAATTATACCCATCAAACACCACTATCATCAAAGATCTACCGGAGTAGAGACCCACCAATTCCTCCCAAAGTTGAAACTACCACAAAACATGGATCATGTGAGAATTCTAAATTGGGAACCTTAGCAAAGTAACTTCTTTATCAACAAAACGTGCCTGAGAATGCTAAAATTCAGGATCCATACCATTAGGGGCTACTTAAGCCCACGATCACCTAAAAGTATTCTACTCATAAATATATACATAATTACCTAAAACGCGCCCAGCAAGAAAACAACAATTAGGAAGGGATTAACATATCAATTTGCATGACATGGTTTATTACTAGACACTTTTGTAAATTTTGATCCTGGATTCATGGAGGAAAATTACAAAAGGCAAAAAAAAAAAAAAAAAAACCTTAGAAGCCAAAAGGAGATGGAACGAAAGAAGTTGAAATCGAAATCTTTTTGTTTTGCTTTGGTGTTGTAAGGAAAATGAGAAGCAAAATGATCGTTTTCAACCAAATTAATTACCAAAAGAAACAAATGATACCTTTAATTGAGCAAGAACTTTATTTTGAAAGCCTAATTGAGCAAGAACAAAATGCCGTTTTATCAATCTCCTGTGTTATCGCTACAAGCACCATTTTTTTTTTTTTGATCGTATCACAAGCACCATAAACATAACTTTTTTCAACCCTAGTTGAGTGTCATCAGTATTTCTTCCCTGAGAAACCCTAATTTGCATCGAAACGTGAGAAATGTCTCCCGTTATAACCAAAAGAGGATGGAAATCCCGATCGGAAACATTCATATATATAATATTCTAACGCAGTCCAATTGAAGAACCAACTAAACTAGAGGACAAAAGAATTCTGAAAAATAAATTGGAAATCAAGAAATGGAAAATTGAATCAGGAAATGGAATCGCAAAGAAAATCAAAGAATCATCGAAGCAAAAGCGACGAGAGAGAAAGAGAGGAGTTGAGTTACCTCGGATCAGACAAGCGAGAGGAAATTGGGCGCGATTTTGGAGTTCGCTCACTCTCTCTCTCTCTCTCTCCTTTTTAGACAGTCGTCACGGCAGAGTCGACAGTCCTCGTCCGCGTCTAAAACACGATATGGGTTACTTTATGTCGACTAGACTGCGTCGTTTAATTCATTTGTCGACCTTTAGGCTCTGTTTGGAACCTTTGGAAAAGAAAATAAAAAGGGAGGAAAATGAGAGAAAAAGGGAAGAGAAAATTTTACTATTCTTAAAACTTAAATTGTTATTTTCTTCTTTCTTTCTCTCCCAACCAAATAATAGGATGGAAAATTTTTTAGTTTTCCTTTTTTTTCCTTTCCTTTCCTTTAGTTCCAAACAGAAAGACTCTGTTTGGAATTTGTGAAAGGAAATGGAAGAGGAAAGAAAAATAATTAAGAAGGAAAATGGGAGAAAATGAGGAGAAAATTTTACTATTCTTAGAACTCCATTTTGCCATTTTCTCTTCCCTTTCCTCTCCAACCAAACAGGGGAAGAGAGAATTTTTAAACTTTCTTTCCCTTTCCCTTCCTTTCCTCATTTTCTAAACAAAGCCTTAACCTTGTGACTTCAAGACATGAGGTAGTTTTACGAAACGGAGTTGTGGTTGTTTTTGTTGGTTAAAACGAATAGAAAAAAGTTCCGAGACAAATTTAGATAATTTCCTCAACGAGAAAAACTATGTTTTAGGCTTGGCTTAATAATCTTGGAGGATCCTTTCAAAAATAATAATAATAATAATTCTTGGAGGATTACTTTGTCTATATATGTTAATTTTTTTCCCCGCATTTGGTAAATTTTTGTTAATTTTTTTAGATTATTATATTTTTCTGGAGTTTAAAAATTAAGAAATATAACTTGAAAAGTCAGGTCATTTTGAATATTTTGGTTATAAATATAACTTGACTCTCACAAACAGAGTTGGACAGGATAGTTCATTGGGAGAGCCCATGGAGTAAATGTTAAGTGGTCTTGGGGCACTGTCACGTGGTGTCCCAATACCTCTTTCCACCACATACTTTTGTGGGATCTATTCACTTAATACTAGGCGCCACAAAAATGTGTGGTGGAGAGAAGTGTGAGGCATCACGTGACGGTACCCCAATGTAACTATTTGGAGCATTGTACGATTCTACTATCGTTTGCCTGGCATAGGTTTACAATCAGAAGTTGACGCACATATACCTTAAACTCTCTTCTGCGTTTCGTTTTTTTTGATTTGCTTTCTCCGTTTGTTTTAGCGTTTCTTTTTTTGGTTACTCCTCCTTCATTATCATGGTCATCACTCATCAGTGTTGCGTTTGTGCCCTTTGAAGGCCGCCACACAACAATAAGACTCGAATTTAGACATCGGGTTTGGTGAGAATTGAGATAGCGTCTCATCTAAATCCTTAGGCCTTAACCGCTAAAGAGATTGAAACATCATTTTTCACACATGATCAGGCATCATCTGCTGAAAAATCACATGACCACGTAGGCTTCTTCTCATGTTTGGGGAAACAGAAATGGCATCAAAGATTGTTGACAACAGAGTAGAACAAGCCAATACCCACTTCAACAGAACTGAACACTTGAGATTTCAGATCTAATATTATCATGTGCCCAAGCACATGACCCCTCTCAGAAAACTGTACGAAGGGATCTGGAACAAGTGTCACAAACAACAGTCAAAAGGAAAAATCACATGACCCCACTTGCTTGAGATCCCAACTTGATTAAACAAGAGCAAATCGTAGATACGAATCAACACAAAACAGCTTAAAAGCCAGCTTCACGAACCTGGTAATAGTATCATAACAAACAAAGACACTTCACTATCATGAAGAACTACTACTACTTGAGATCACTGGCTGCTTTTGTTCTTGCACTTGTGCTGATTCTTCACTCCTCCACAGGCGGAGCCCAAGCATCCCGCCTCCTACTTGCGAAAGAACAATCGTCCTCGGCGGCATCACAAGCTTTCAATGACTTGCAGCCGGATGGGAAAGAAGATCCATTCAAGAAGGTGGGCTCGAGCTTAAAGATCTGCCCACCAACTGGGCAAAACCCAACACAGAACAAGTAACCTCCATCTCCGAGACATTCAAGCCTTTTCCACCATTCTCAGCATAGATTCAGACAGCGTTCATGGCTGAAAGAAGTAAACAGCAATCAGCAATGCTTTTTTACCGAGTCAGGGCAGAAGTCACATGTACCGTTAGGATCCACAACAATTTTGCTTTCATAGGAGTACCCATTTCTGAAGTTGATTGTTTTTTTGAAGTATTCAGATGTAAAATTTCAAGTTTCTTTGTTGGCAACAGTTTTCAACTTCCAGCTCAATCAAGTTAATTTACATAACCACATTATCAGTCACAAAGAGAACAAAACAGAATAACTCAAAAAATTCCATCTACCTAATTAATATGCGAGTTCAAGTCAAAACTAGTACAAGCAAGATTAAGAAAAAAGAGAAATACAACAGCAGAATCAAATCTCATGCTTTCCGTTACATTTTGATCAGGAAAACCAGCTATTCCTCGAGGCATAAAGAAATCTGTCTAGTCATCCTTCCTCGGGCGTTTCTTCTTCTTTTTTTCACCAGCATTTTCATCCCCACCATGATTCTTTTCCTTTTTCTGCCTTTTCGTTTTGCTTTTCAAAATATCATCACTAGCGACAGCTTTGCAAAATGTCTCACCTTTGTTTTCTGCTCTTTCTGCGTGGCGTTTATGGCCTGACGTTCTCGTTTTAGTTGTTGAGTTCTCATTGGCTAGAATCTGCGATGTAGAAGATTGTGCAGCGGCAGAAGCAATTGAAGAGTCAATTTCTTTCCTCATCTCCTTTAAGTTTTCTGACTGTGATGTGCGAGGAGTCTCCGCAAGAAAGCTGTTGGTTTTGGATGACTTGGTTTCTTTCGAGCCAAATGTTGTATAAAACTCTTTGTAAGCTGATTCTTTTGATGCTTGTCTCAACTTCCACTGATCTGGTCGTCTTGCAAACCTATCACGCAAGGCGAAGGAAGCAACAAACAAAACACAAGGAATATTCAGAAGTCAAACTCAAATAAGCAAAGCAAAACATCATGCTGAAAATCTAATATTTCATGGTTGCATTAGGGCATGTGTGGCATTTGTAAACCTGTTTGCATCATGATGCCAAACATCAACAGACCAGTAAGTAAATGCTATGAAGGCATTAGTCTATCAATTCTTAGTTGTGGAAGCTCAGGTGCAAATTGCAGTTATTTCACGGCATAAAAGAACACAGATTCCAAATACCACATGACAACTTCCAAAAACCAAGATATTCACCAAGCCAAGTGATCAGTCCAGAGTTATATGTGGTCATAAAGAGAACAAACAAATATTTACAAAGCAACTTCGGTGCTATGTTCTCCATTATTCTAGCACGACCTTGGTCTGCAAAAAAGTTAGGCACAATTGTGTAGCTATTAGTCCATCAATAAAATTCTGCCTAAAAAGTGGTGGTGTCCACTTCCTTGGAAGCACGCAAATAGCCATTGAAGATGCGATTTATAGATCAAGTCACGTGCTCTCCTAGGTAACGGTTACCCTGCAAATATAGAACCTAAACAATGCATTTGGGATCCTTCCAGCAAATAACAAGGGAAAGAGTCACTGTATTTATTTACCGAATTCATGGCCCTACCAAAGAGATTGGCACTATATATGAGAAATATGAACATCATACCGAAATGCAGTCACACACTCACAGTAACAAATGAAATGGAAAACTTATCAAGCCCGGCCAACTAAATCATCAAATCGGTTCAAGATCTCCACTTTTATAGAGACACTAGCTAGCTTGTACGGAGGGCCAAAATCTTGCTTACAGAAGCAAAAGTTATACTAATTTTGAAGTTTGAAGTTAACTTTCGTACAAGCAAGGTCAGGCACTCCAAACAAGAAAAGGGTTTCAGGTTTTCAGCCAACCATTCATCAAAAACAGAAACTAGTTTTAAAACACTGCTGAGCAAGGGGTATATGCCTTGAAATGGATGTCAGCAGGTATATGCCTTGAAATGCATGTCAAAAATTCAAAAACAATATCGCAGAGAGAGACTAGAAAAGGACATGTAGCAAAAAACCTACCAATCCACATCAAATTTCCTCAAAAGAGGGGGGCCGTGCTTAGTCTTGGAGAGCTCCGACTGCACAGCTAACAACTCTGATACAATTAGCTCCCTCTGAGATAGGTTACCGGCAGTGAAGCACTTTTCAACTGTAAATGAACCTGACGGATGCAATGAAAGCTCTCCAAAATGTCCTCGAAGCCTTCAAAATAATAACCAGCAGGCAATAACATTTCAAATTTGAAGAGCAAGAGACAGGTAATAGAACAATTCCCTATGTCGTTCCCTGATAATCACACAAGATGTAGTTTTTATTTTTATTTTTTATAGTATTGTACGCCTTATCACACATAAAAGATGCAGTTTTACAGGCAAACACTTGGATATATTGTGCGCCTTGAAACATGTAACAAATGAAAAAATAACCAAAAAGATTGAGGTTCTCCAGTAGTACGCATGTGTCCACAAGTAATGTCAATAGTTCCCGAGGAAACTTCAAATTTTCTTATATTTACCAAGATACTATTGGAGTTTTCATCTGTATAGGACCTGGATTATGCAACCAAACATTAAGTTGTCACACTACACTAATAGATTTTAGTAATATTTCGAACTCATTTCACGAGCTAATATCTCCATGCTTGAATGTAAAGAAAGACTCATTTCATACTTCCCTCAGAAGATTCCAATCAACCATACATTCAATACCCCCTTTTCATGATTTTTCCTTTCTTTCCCTTTTGTTTTACCTATTTAATAATTGGCATCAAGGCACCACTTAGAATGCCAACACAATCATATTCCTTCTCTGGGGTGGGCGGCTACAAATATAGCAGTAAGAATCTGGATGGCCTTCCAAACAGTTTAACGTAGGACCTGGCTTCTCTGCAATTAGACTGCAAAGAAGCCTCTGTGGTTTCATCTCAGCAGACGGCAATCAATGATTCAGATTTTAAACAAATTCTTCCCAGGAAAAAAACTTTTCTTCCCGGGAAGAAACTTTCAACAAAACTAACCATTAAAAACACTTTTGGACAACTGAGATTACATTCTATGCAGTCCAATCACAGACTGCAGAGAAGTGATTGGACTGCATAGAAGCTTAATTCTTTATCTTAACGGCATAGTTACCAAGGCCAACTTAATTCGTTGTCTACCAACTATGATATGGTTATTTGAAGCAGGTATAAACACATTGAATTCTACTTGTACAGGCCTCAGCATATGTAAGACATTAAACAATAATGATAAAGCACATCCCAACTTACTTCATAACCAATCTACGTTTCTGTTTTGCAGAAGCATTTGAACTCAGAAAAGCTTCAATAACCCTTTGACCCCCAGAGTCTTTTGATGCTTCAAGAACATGGTCAGTTTCCATGGATGCGATACTTGTAATATAAGGTTGAATGAACTCCTGTATAATAGAAACCATGTCAGGTAACCTAATCTTTAATTTATAAGGAAAACCCGAAACGTGGAAACCACCAAAAATGTGTGAAGTGTGAACCAATATAAACTTATAGGTGCAGCTTGATATGAATGCATCAAGACTGAACCATCATATTGATCCTAATAAAACCTATATACACAAAGCAAATTGGAGAATAAAGTTTACTAGAATCTCTCTTTTCATTTAGTTGGAAGATCTGAAATGAAGTAAAACACAACACTCCCATTGTCAATAGTGGCACTCACTATAAATTTCAGCACAAGAAGCTCAACAAATTACATTCACGTGCCATAGAAATCAAAGAAAATAAGCCCAGTGTACGCGCTAACTTCTAAGCTATTGCCGATAAATTTTAAAGTGAAAGACTCGAACATTGAATGAAAAGATAGCACAGCCAAAATTACAAATGAGTGGACAAAAGCAAATCAGATGCAAGAAAAAACACATACACTTGGGAATTTGAAAATTAATTGAAGAATCAAAGAACCCATGACATGCATCTTCAAACCCTTAGGCCAACTCCAATTGGATTTATCTTTGCATTTACGGTAGCTTTCAAGAAATAATAATCGAGGAACAATGCATCCGGGAGACTCATTCGTTGAACATATAGCAGCAGCAAGAGCCAGAGAACACTGCCAAACAAGGTATGTACCAACGATTAGAATGTTTGTGCCACTAAATCAACAAACAAAAGAAAATTGACCCCAAGGCAGTTGAAAGGATAGATGTGCATCCAACAGCTACTTTTTCAAGTACTGCTGAATTATTTCAACTTCTCACACAAAGCAAAAATCAAAACAAAAATAGGTTCATGTTTGCATAAACCTTGTGTTCGTGGCTATGAAGCCTTTGACTTGCAGCAATGATAGAAGCAACAACCCCAGCCATTCCCTTTTCAAGAAGATCCTTGAACTCTTGACCAAGTTCCCCCCATATCAACTCTATCTGGAACGCAAAAGCAAAGTGAAAAGAGAGATTTTCCAAAAATTCAAAGCACATCACTTGCAAAAGCAAAACAGAAGCACAATTACCTGAGCTTTTGCAAAAATAGAAAGGTACTACAACAACTATCTATCACGTAAACCACAAGAACAAGAAGAGGAAAACCCAAGGAGCTTATCAATCTGTGCAACTAATTCAGACTAACTAAAGACGACATCATAAAAAGCACATCTCACCATGTTTACCAGGATATATCATCAACAGAGGTTCTTCACATTTTTCTAATGCATAAGAGGCAGCATAAAAGTTCATAACAACAAACCAATAAAGCACGTACATTATCTTGAGAACTTGCATGAGAAACTAATGCTTGGACAACAAAGTTCCCACATTCATGATATGACAGCTGAACCAATGAGTTTCGGAAGACTTTTGTGAATAGTTCTTTGTATAAGGTTTCTGGAGCCACTTCCACGATGACCTGAAACATTGGCATAGAATTCAAGCAAATCATAAGCATGACAGCAACTGTGGGAAAAGAATAACAGGGGTCCAACTATTTAAATGTTAATATATCAGCACAATGTAGTACCTGAGAATGCAATTTATAACTATTATCAAAGGGGATAAAACAGTATGCCAATGCAAAAAAGAGAAGTGTCCTGAAAAATAAAAATTTGGGGGACGAAGTTAATTCATCAATAAGAAAAATCACCTGTATCATGCGACTACAGAGTGAGTTTGCCAACCCAATTTCGTAAAGGTATTACGCTAAACAGTAAACAAGTAATATTCTATTATGGATGATCACTGAAGGAATACGATGTCACTGTAAAAAATGTGATAAGCGAAATAAAGTTCAGATCTTCTTGTGGCTTTACGTCTGTTTTTTCCTTTTCCTTTTGACCTAATAACCTTAAAGTTTAAATCCTTAGTCAGTAATGTATTACAACATAGTAGCATTGGAAAATTATTCAAGTCATAACAAAATTCTATTGAATGATGCCTCAAGGATTTTCAAAAGGAACCCTATACACTTCCATCAGTTCTGTGAGTCCATATTGAGAAACCAATCGAGGGACAGATTACATTCCTAAGAGTCCTTGAACCACACAGTGTACAAAGTACAAACAAGCGTATTTTAGAGGTTAAAAAAAGGACTCTCTAAACCATCAAAGTGACGTCGATTCCTTTCTCGCCAAATAAGCCACATTAAACAAAGAGGAATCATCTACCAAAATCTCCTCTTTGTTCTCCCACCTTTGCCCCTTTCCAATGAATCACTGGTAAAGAAGTTCTAGCACTCCAACCGGGACAACCCATACCACCCCAAACCAAACAAAGAGATCATCATGTTAAAAGTTAAAACATAACTACTTTCTGTTTCATAGTGGATGAAGTGTATATCATTGTGCCTTCCCGGTACCTAGCTCGCATTGAAAGTATATCGAGCCCAATAACATGCTAGGGTATAATCATTATAATCCAGGACACTACAACAGCAGAGTAAGTGGAATCAGGTAAGGCGATGACAGAGCAAGTTTTGTGTGGAAGACATATTTTATGAATGAAAAAGAAGGTAATTAAAAAAAATTCTTTTTACGCTATTAAGAGAACTCACCTCCATTAAATGGCTATATGCAGTTCCCTTCATCAACCTCAGAAGGTTCTGGACCGAAGTTATCTTTATCAAATTCCCTTCAACCACGTTTTCCATGTTGCATCCAAGAAGAACGGGTATTATATGCAACAACTCTTCTTCATGTCCCACCAATAACTTCAAGGCCGTCTATCATATAATAAGCAGAACCATCAACATGGAATGTTTCCACCAGATTCATGAAAAGATAAACTAAGGATGAGAATATGGAAACCAATAGTGGACACAATGATATTGGAATAATATGCAAACCGAAATACTGATAAATAGAGGGGAAAAAAAGAAGCTAAAGAAAGAAGAAGACCTGCAAAACTAGACTGCTGCACTGATCAGTTTGAAGGGTTAAAATGTCAACTTTGGAACAGTTTAACATCCCAGACACAAGGAATTTCAGTTGATCTGGAAATCCCTGCTGCAAATATTGAGAATCATTCATTTCCACTCGTGGTGGCCTGGAATTTAACTGCTGTGCTAAAATAGTTGACGACTTCGTCTTATGAAGCTCGCGAGAGTCTAATGACACCCCTTTACAAAGACAAAGAAGAGTCCGAAGAACATGAGACCCATAACAGTTGCGCATGATTTCAATTGGAGTGTCTACGATCACCTGGCATGGTAAAAAGACATGATAAACGATTAATCCGATAATAGTAAACCATCTCTGCCCAATTTGCAGAGTTCAAATAATAGAACCGTGCAATTGATTTCCCATCGATAACATACGAACATCATAGACTAATACAATCGTCACACCCGAAACAATAAGAGGTAATACTGTCCAAATAATATTTTGTTGGACAAACAATAGCGCCTTGATGTAGCAACTATTCATAGACAGCGCAAATGCATTTCATAGCTTCATCTACAAAACACAATTCCAAATACACATTAATGGGTACTACCTGGGTGTACTTTTTATCCACAAAGGCAAAAACAAAAGACTGCATGCCACTTTATAACATGGATTAAAAATCTGATACCTTGCATATAATGGCTAAGGTCTCTTCAATTTCAGAATAAGCTTTATCATCTTGAAGATGATCAAGATGATAAGCTAACGACTTGAGAGCTGCCTCAGCAACATGGGAACCAGCTTGGTCCATTGCAATAGAAGGGAAGTCCTCTGCACAGCTTCGGAGAAATTCACATGTGTGGTTCGCATCACAACCTTCAAGGAGGGTTTCAAAAGTGTGGCTTAGGATCTTATCAGTTGCAAGTTCCACTTCTTTCCCTCTACTCTCTTCCAATGCATTACCACATATGATTGACCTTTCCTCTAAGTCAACTTCATTACCTTCAATAACATTGGAAATCTCTGAGTAGTATTTTTTGGTCTCAGGATCAACCAGTTTCCTAAAACGAGATATTTTTTTAAGTCATTTCAGAGGCTTTATTGACTTTCTAAACTTCAAATAAGAGGTTAGCAACAAATAGCAAAAGGCAATTTTGCAAAAAAATCTCAGAAACCTGATAAATGATGGTTGTGGGCCTGAGGCAATCTGATGCTTTGATGCTTTTGAAGCTCTCGCAGTTTTAGCAGACACCCCACCAGATAAATTTTCGGCAGAATGGTGCCCATCAAAACCAGGGTGTTTTTTACTTGATCTTCTGCTCATGCTTCCTTTCCTTCCGCGTTTTCCATAACTATTCTCTTCCCCGGCCATGAAATCGTCCTTGGTCAAACTACTGGTTTCGGGTATTCTCAGTGGCAATGCTTTTGAACCTAGAGCAACCATAAATAAATGGTACCCGGAAACAGTTCTTTCTAGTAAACCTATTAAAATACAAGCACAAATAAATACAAATTTATGAAACAAGACAAGATACAATTACGTGAAGTAATATCCAGCTGCAATGGTGAATGTGCTCAAGTCCTTACCAATAAGCAACATAAGCACATACTTATCTGCTAGCACTCAAGAAATGAATAAAAACAATTTTTTTGCAACCAAAACAACCTTAGAACATTCGGAACAGAACCACAACCATACTGCAAAACGAAAAACAGTTTGTCCAGTTCACTATTCAGTTAAACAAAATTTGATTCCACCTATAGCATTTTACAAAATATAGAGAAAATGGTGCGACGAATTACTAAGCTTCAGTAGTACAAGCAGTGTTTAAACCTTATCAACAATGGGAAAAAATGTACATGAACAAAGACACAGAAAATAATTAGACTTTGCTAAAGTAAGATTCATGAATTGCACTGAAAACAAAACATATAGTTTGAACAACAAAAAACCAAACCAATGATAACAGCATAGGTTTCAGCGAAGAATAACACTGACTGACCTTGTTATGTCGTCGACTTGCCGCCCACCGTGCGTCTGAAGAGAGAGAGAGAGAGAGGTTCGTAACGATGGTAGAAGACCTGATTTTGTGAACGGGTATTTTTCCCGGATAATGGGTAAAAACCCTTTTACCCGAAGTATTACTGATTCGACGGGCCCAAATACGGCTTAATTAGGGCAATCCAATGGAGCTTTGGGCTGGGCCTTTTTGCCGCAAGTCGAGTTGTCCAATTGTTCTTAGTATGGGGTTCGGGTGATGCAAGGCCCGCCCAATGTTTTACCAGAAATCATTTTCTCATTCGTTTTTAATTCTTTTTCTTTTTTTCATGGACACGCAAGACACCTATCCTATCCGAATTTAAGGAGTAGGGAAAAGGATCTTACGATGAGAATTGAACTCATGACTGTATCCCGGTAAAGGGAGCACCTTACTACTTGCGTTGTCTTTGCTCTCTACTCGTTCGTTTTTATTCTTGTGAGATAAGTCTATGTCTTTCTTTGAAAAATGTATTTAAGGAGTAAGGAAAAGGACCGTATGATGATAATCAAATCCAGGATCTTATCCTGGTTAAGGGAGCACCTTACCACATGGTTTAAAGCAACGCCCCTAAATAAAATATTCAAAGCAAAAGCATTACGTGGTCTGTGAAGAAGCAAACTAAAAATTAAGATTGGTAAAACATAGCTCCGAAAACAATTGTATTTAGCTAGAGCCGTTCGATTCATGTGGACCCATATGCATCGAACGGCTTCTGACACATACAGTTGTCGGGAGTTGTATTTTAAAAGTGCGTTAGTAGCTAGCATTGCTTAGGTAACAAAGGTCAATTAATTGATACTACTAATTCAGCTCATGTAGTCCTGTGTGTGTGGCGTAAAGGTTTAGTTTTCCGCGTTTTCTTGTCATCCTTCACTCCAATTTTCAACAAACTCCAAATTGACTGCTTCTATATTCCTTTTTGAATTCTGAGAAATGGAAAAAAGGTTACCCTGACTGCCCATCCTAGTTAGGCAAGTTTGAAACTCAACTAGGTAGAAGCTTTAGCCCTCAAACTCGTTAATCAGCTTAAATAATACTTCACCAAACCAACCAACGAAAGAGATATATATCCACCAATGAGACGAAGTCGAAAAATATTGAATAGAGAAACTCTCGAATATTTAGCGATCTCAGATATGTAGTATCAATTATGCCTCGTTCTTAATTTTGATGAATCATTTCTACGGGCAAGAAAAAAATTATATAACCACTTGCTCTAAATTTCACTTATCAGACTCTATTGTGATGGCCCAATACCCCTTTTTTTTTCTCAAGAATTCGCTAACACTGATCAAAGCTAGTTCTGATTTTCCAATGCATACCACAATCTGTGAGAAAGCATGTTGGGAGACCGCCTTCTATATACGTGGTTCTTCGTCGATTTGGAGAGCAATAAACAATATGGTGTTTAACAATGTAATGGTTGATGATGTTGATGGGCGCTGGTGGATTTGATAAAAACCAGGGCAGCTTATGGGGGGGAAAGGAAAACACAACTTGGATGCATACTATGTGGAAGACTTGAAGAAATGCTTGGACGGTACTAGGAGCACTACCATTATTTAGGCCCTATTCCAGAAATCTTCTTAAAAAATAAGTACTTATTTTGGAACTTCTCAAAGGAAAATAAGAAGGGTTGTTTCACAAAACCCAAAAAACAAGTTTATTTCACATTTTCAAACTCAAAAATAATGTAAATGAAAGATAATTTTTGAATTTTTTTTCACCGTATTAAAGATCTCAATGAGATCTATTAAACAAGATCCATATTGATAGGAAAATTATTTGCGTAAACACATGATTTTGAAGCTTGAAGTTGCCTTTGACCAAAAATAAGTACTCACTCCTTATTTTGTGGAACAAGCCTTATTATTGAACAAAAAATAAGTTCTTAAACCCGTTCTGGAACAGGGCCTGTTTTGTAACCTGTTTTCCTTGCAATTTTTTCTTTTCTTTTCTTTGCAGTTTGCTCTTTCCTTTTTCGCTCATTCAATGCCGACAGAAAAAACAAACAAACCGAAGGTAGCTTGTAGTAGTGTGATTTAATGATCGACAAAAAATTAACTGCATGTGGTCCCGTTCTGGAACAGAGCCTTAGTCTGTTTTGTAACCTGTTTTCCTTGCATTTTTTCTTTTCTTTTCTTTGCAATTTGCTCTTTCCTTTTTCGGTCATTCAATGCCGACAGAAAAAACAAACAAACCGAAGGTAGCTTGTAGAGTTGTAGTTTTAGTGTGATTTAATGATCGACAAAAAATTAACTGCATCTGCATGTGGTCCTTCTACTGAATGCTGTTGGATTCTACCATCCTTTGTGTTAAAGCATCCAACTCTAAATTAATTGGCAAAGAGTGGAGAGATCGCCCAGACTCATGCGCAACCCTTGACTTGCACGTGAAAAGATAAACAAAGGATTCATAACACACTTGGATCACAACAAACAATATGAACTTATGGCACAAACAATGGGAAACAAATTCTCTGAAACCCTAACTCTGATACCCAGTTGAAAAACCCAGCCTACATTACTCCTTAAAATTCAGATGTTAAGAAGAGAGAAATTGAGGCCTTACAACCAGTACAGATGGGACATGTTCAAGCGATGTGGGACACATTCCAACACTTTGCTTCTTCTTTAGGTTTTGCCACTTGAACAAAAAAAAATTATGGCTTTTGTTTAGTTGTGAGTTTAGTGTAGTTTAGTCTTGGTGGTGGGTTGAGAGAGAAATAGGGTAATGATTAAAAAGAGGAATAATGATTGAAGAGAGATGAGAAAGTAATAATTGAAAAAATAGAATAATAATTGGAGAAAAAAACAGTATAATGATTGGAAAATAAAATTAAAAATAAAATAAAATGGCAACCGAACACTACCAAAGACAAAAGCTCTTTTACTGTGTAAATTTTTTTTTTTGATCCGTTTTTACTGTGTATTAGATCCATTCAACATTCCACGTCTTTTCTTTTCTTTTCTTTTCTTTTGTAAAAGAAAGTGGCTTTTGATTTTTCCTTTACTTTGTTTGTAGTGCAGGTACGTGGCTCATTTTTTTTTTTTTTTTGATAAACAAAAAGGGTAGGAGGGGGCGACCGGCGTAGCAACCCCCCTTGGGCGTGACCATAGGGGCTCCCAACCCGCTGTGGAATGTTCGGTTCGAGCCATAGCTACTATCCGTGAGGACAGGCCGTCACCACAGCACCACCTAGGTGCACAGCTGGCATAGGGCCCTCCATGCGTCCCTCCAGCGCATATAAGTTTTTTTGCCACTGGAGGGGCTCGAACTCGAGTGCACATGGAGGGAAAGGCACTCAAGCCCCATCACCCAGGCCAGCTGGGCTACCACCCTCGGTGGTTACGTGGCTCATTTTGCTTTACTGAATTTTCCAGCAAAGTTGCTTGAGTGTGCCAAAACCATGTTTAATGTTGAACTTTTAATCCACCCCGGTTGTTGGATGGCTTCATTCACTGCCAAACGATAGGATGTATGTTAGTTGTTGGTACAAATTAAGTTAGATTATTAATGGTTGTCTATAAATAGAGATTTTAGCAAGAGAAATGGATTTACGACTCCGTTTCGTTAATAGTCCTTCATTATTTATTTGCCTTTTTTGCACACAAATCAAAACGCGAAATAATAAAGATTCAAAGACAAAATAGATAT
The DNA here is from genome assembly GCA_019656295.1 of Rhododendron mucronatum var. ripense. Taxonomy (NCBI): domain Eukaryota; kingdom Viridiplantae; phylum Streptophyta; class Magnoliopsida; order Ericales; family Ericaceae; genus Rhododendron; species Rhododendron mucronatum. The sequence goes on from BPLT01000056.1 coordinate 897,300, forward strand.
TAAACAATTAAACAACGGTCTTAAACATGTCCGGAGATTGATATGAAATGACTCGGTAAAATAAGCCAAAATTTTCGACTTGGTCTGAAATTCAAGAAACTTGGTCCTTGCTGCGCCTTTGATTTATGTTGTCGGCTTGTTTTTTTTTTCTAATCTAAGAGTATTAAGTCCAAGATTGGACTGATAAAAGCCTAATTCACTGATCAATTCAAAGACTATAAAGTTGTAATCAACAAATTGCTATTAGCTAGGTCAAATGAAAAAGAGCCTCTGGATGGCAAAGTTGAGTGACAAGCTTGGAAGGTTAGCCCTGTCATTAATTTTAGAGGTCCCGAATTAGTGAGGTACGCTTAAATTGATTCAGATATCTGATTATAAATCAAACCAAACCGAGCCTTAAGTTTCAATCACTTGAGGTCGGTTACATAAATCTTTTTCCTCCATTGAACTCTGTCAATGGCTATTTGTTCACACAGACCTACTATACTAATATCGTTGCGAACCACAGCATTTAATGTCAATTTAGATCTATTCCTCCCCGTGTCATTACTACCCAAAGTTATCCTATCCGCTCTCTTAACTACTACATTTTCTGATCTATAGTAGACATATCTAAACCACCTTAGCTTATTTTTTCTCAACTTCTCTTCTGACTAACAAAAAAAAAAAAATTTTTGAGGGGCAAGCTTAAGCTTGCGGTAGAGCTGGATAGGTCATCATTTGACGGCCCAAGAACATTATGAGTTGGGTGCATGGGGACACGTCATGTGACAGAACAAAACCGTATTTTGGTACTATTTCTATTAAAGGATAATCGAAATCATGATTGGTCCCACCACCACGTGCAATTACACCTTTCCTTACTACAATATTATTGCCCCTGTGATGTGAAGAACAGCTCAAATACATTCACTTATATAAGTACCGTACGTTGTCAATAGCATAATCTAAATTAGGCCTTGTTCCAGAACACCTTCTTAAAAATTAAATACTTATTCCATATTTTTAAATTAAAAAATAATGTAAATAAAAAATATTTTTTTAATTTTTTTTTGCACTGTATTAAAGATCTCAATGAGATCTATCAAACAAGATTCATATTGATAAAAAATTATTTGCTTAAGCACATGATTTTTGAGTTTGAAATTTCCTTCTTAAAAAATAAGTACTTATTTATCGTTTCGAAACGGGGCCTTAATCTAGATTAGAAATCAACCATTATTTAAGTATACATAGAATTCCATGTCCTGTATTTTAAATTGTTTAATTCCACATGGCCGAAGGATTAATCCGCAGTTGATCATCTTAGATGTGTTGATAGCGTATTAATGTTAGCGTAACACTTCATAAAAAACACTAGCGATTTACGGTATTTAGGTTAGATCTGTATCTTGAGTGTCGAAAAACACAGATAAATGAGCTAGAATTAGAAAGGATCACGAAGAAAGTTAAAGCTAAGTTTTTTTTTTTTTTTTTCCCGGCTTTTGAAAGCATTGGAAAGAGGAGAAATTAAATGGATTCGTGCTCAAGAATCCATTTTCATGTTTCGTTTCAGATAGCATATGATCGAATGTGTAACTGGTTTTTCTCTTATGTGGACTGTTTTATAGCAAATCTCATATCCAAACATAGTGGAAAAATCAATGATAAAAAAAAACATAGTGGAAAAAAGGTTTTAAAAAAGAAATTACTGTTTGGAGGTTGAGGTTGCATATTACTAATTTTTAAATCTCCCCAGTTTTTGGACGAATCAAGTAATTAAAAGCAACATACAAATGGTCAGTAGGTATCACAATGAAAATGTTAGAAAATAAATTTATGTGGCCAACCAACTGAACCAAATGAACACAGGTGACCTACCATGTGTGGAAAGTTTAAGACAAAGAGTCGGCCATGAGTTAACATCCAAGAGGCGGCCACCTTAGGCCCTTAAAATAGTGTAAAAATTAGGATCGAACACAATTTTAATACCCAACATGTCAACATATAAGCTCATAAAAAAATTTAGGTGAAATTACACAGAGACCCCCTCATCTATACGTTTTGACACGAACACCCCTAAGCTTTAAAAAAGCCCACAGACACCCCCTCATCTACTTGAAACTAAAAAATCACAAACTCTGTTAACGGAATGGCTGAAATGACAAAGATACCCTTGTCATAATAACACTCACACAAATATACCCTTGTTAAAATAACACTCACAGATAAAAAAATTGCAAACACCTAATTTTGTCTCCCTCTCCTTCTTGCACTGTCTCCCCTCTATCACATAAACGGCAACACACCGTAAAAACTAGCTATAGCAAGGATTAATGAAATAGATTCAAAAGATTAACTCAATCTCAACCCAAACAGATGGCTGCCCATTCGGATTTCTCAATATGATCTACATGTAAAGGAATGATACCTGCCGTTGGGAGGTCTGGCAACAATAGAGACCCTGAGATGATTGTCCTTACCGCCAATCGAAGTTGAAACCCTCTAATACAATTGAGAGCTGCCAATTCGTTCCGAGTTGTGGGTTAATCTCTAGACGAGATGAGCAGTGAAATGAGCGGTGAGCCGACGCTGGAGGTGCACCAATCATCGAAGACCTCCATTAGAACCCACCGACCACCTTGACCCAGGCACAACCATCCCCAACCACCAAGAACCACCAGACGCCAGAGAGCAAGAAGTACGCTGCCCTTCAGCCGCAGTTGCCGGAGTTCCTTGAACCCCGCAACCCAAACACGAAGCACCGCTGCACCAGATCCGTGGTCACCCACCTCACCAGTCGCAAGCCCACCATAGTTGGGTCGAACCGGGTTCACTTCAGGATTGAATCGATTGGAGGCCGCGCGAACAGCCCTTCAAAGACCCCCTACCACCCACATCGTTAGGCCATCAGATGGTCGGAGCAAAGAGGAGATGTGAAGGGACAGTGCTTGAACCCTAGAGATAAGAGGAAAGGCGACTCTCATTTGGCTACCGAAGAACAGTGGGGCGGGAGAGGGGAGCCAGGGGGAGGAGGAAGAGGCCTCTTCTTCCGCGCTTGAATCGCCGTCGCAAGCACCCTTGGTACTACTATTGGCAGCTACCATGGCTGCCGTAGAAGAGAGAGAGAGAGAGAGAGAGAGAGGTATACAGATTCTTTCAAGGGTATTTTTGTCTCAAAAAGGCCAAAAGCATTGGCACATGCCATTGAAACAAACGGCAATCCAACGGAAGGGGTTAACTTGGGTAACGGTAATACATGAGGGGGTGTCTGTGGGCGTTTTTAAAAGTTAGGGGGTGTTCGTGTCCAAAATGTATAGATGAGGGGGTCTCCATGTAATTTCACCAAAAATTTATATAGTACTTAGCCTTAAAAAGAAAAATTAGGACTCCTTCTTTGAATTTAGTCCCCGAAACATCAGGGCCAGCCCGGATCTTAAAAAAGCATCCTAAATGGAGTATCCAATAATCTGAATATTTTTACTCATATCCTTTTGTACTCATTGTGTATCTTTTGATTCTTCAATCAACAAGATTTGCTTTGAATTATTTTGGCTGGTTCATAATAAATTTACAGAAAGACCCGTGTCCTCTTTCCCTCCTTGGTTTAAGTTATGGGCAAATCTGCCCCACAAAACGAATCAAGAATGATTTTTGGTCTTTTATTCCCCTGAGTTTAATGATGACCATTGGCATTTTTCAAATCTTCTTTATTCTCAGTTTCTTTATTCTGAAAGCGATTAAAGAAAAGAGGATCCAATAAATGGCTCAAGTAGTGCTGGCTAGCTTCTCAGGTTTTTTTCTCTCGTATTGTTATTCAATGCTTAATAGTTATAGTGAGAGATCGAAAGTATTGAATGCATGTAAATACCGAAAAAACAGATAACAACACTCAAATAAATATTACTTAATCCGATTTAAATGGAATTTCAATGCAGAAGCTTCTTAATTGTCAAGAATAACACTAGGTACGTACCCTACTCTTCCAATTAATTAGTTTATCAAGTCTTTACGCGACATGACATTGCCACCTCAAGTTTAATTTGGGGGGGTCTCTTTCTCCGATTTCAGTACATTTCACGAGAGTTATATAGAAAACCACAAACTGATGTAAACCCTAAGAAAGAATGTAGAGAGAGAAACGAAGAAAGCTTTTTCATTACTTCATTATTCGATCTGAACCCCGGGTTACAAGAGGACTTATATACTAACTGCCCTTTACTAATTACATCTCTTAACCGAATCAAGAAAGCTAATCCCACTGACTAATCAAGATTCTTTTCTAACTAAACAATAACCCGAAACTGTTATGCTGAGCTGGCAGCTTGATTGCGAACAAACACTCCCTTATCTTTAGTGGCTTCGGCTAACAAGTTAAACCCGTAAGTTTTTTGTACTTCACAATAGATATATATATATATATATATATATATATATATATGAATGAGTCACCACTTTAACCACCCAAGTTAGTCGGAGTAATTTGGCAGCGTGGCGTCGATAATTTCATGCACAGTTGCAAAATTCGAATGAAAAAGATATGCAGCACTTGGTGGTGCATGTTGCTGATATTAAAACCCCACAAGTATCCAAATTTAGCCCAACAGTAAAGAGATAAGCAGAAAAAAACAAATATTACGTTTGAATTTTTCAAATTTGGTCAGCCAAGCAACATGGAAGATGTATGACTAGCTACTATGACATGTGCAAAGAAACAAATTTTTGTAGCTTACCAAATTCAGTACTCATCATGTGACTTACCACGTGGGGGAACTTTTTGATAACTTGGTCGCTCTTGTGTTTGAACCGACTTACGCGTAATCTCAATTTATCCTCGAATGCAACGCTGGGGATAACTTAGCAACAAGCCGTGTAATACGTATACAGTGTTTGTATATTATGCACATATATTTCCTCGATTTCATCATTAAGATAAGGTGGACATGTGTTTTCTGCCCTTTTCCTGTTTGGCCTAGTTTCAAGGGCTCATCATGTGCCTGCCATACCAATATGGCAGTATTCCAAGTATGATATCACTGTATCTCTGCCCTATATATTATTAAAATATATTATGGACAAAGAAAACTTATCTCGAAAGTATTTCGAAAAGAGTAATTAGTGATTGAGATTTACTTTAATGTATGTGATTCAATCATCAAAGTGATTCTCAACTATCAATTACTTTTTTCGGAGTAATTTCGGAATAAGCTCTTTTTTTTACCTAACATTCCTCTTTACGAAAAGCGACTAAAAGGATAAGAGCATTTAGACTGATCATGGGACTTTTGATATTGGAGACACATTCTGCAAAATTAAAAAAAAAAATTCCAAAATTTCTTCTTTCACTCTTTTTGCCTTAATCTGACCTTCAGCTTCAATATCATGCAACCAAATCTTTGCACTTTCGATTTATCTTCGGATACATCATCTAATATGTTTCCATGAGATCGAAGCAATAAGATCGTTAACCAAACACACACATAACGAAACATAAATCACATAGAGAGAATATAAGAAATTATGGTAGATTATTAATGAGTTCTGATTCACTGTATGGGGAGAATTACAATCACGCAACCTCACATATATACAATTTCTCCTCACAATTAATACTCTGACCATTCGCCTCTGTTAGTTTTGCATCAAATTATTGTGGATTATTACTTCGGCTCGTCGAGAGAAACCGAATAAGTAAAAAAAAAAAAAAAAAAGAGTTTTACCCAAATATTTTTGAAAATAATTAACCTAGATAATGCTCAAAAAAATCCAAAAAATTGTCACAATTTTTTGAGTTTTATTTTGGATATGTTCAAAAATATTTGGGATAAAAGTCATAATTTTTTACTTTTTTGATTTCTCTCGACGAAACGAACCAATGATCCACAAAAGTTTGTCGTAAAACTAACGAACGCAAACAAAATTACAATAAGGACAAAACTGAAAAATCTGAAAAAATTAAGAGGAACAATGCCTAAGAACTTCCAAGTAGTTATAAAAAACTTTGTAGTTTTTGTACCCCGAAATAGAAAGACATTTTTACAACCATGAATGAACTTCACGGCGCTCAATCACGCGTGTCTAAAAGTATTTTGGACGGTCGGGATTTAAAAAATAATAATATTTGCTGGAAGAGTTTAAGTCTTTGCCAGAAAAGATTTTTTTAATCTGAATCATTAATTGTCGAAGCGGACGGTTGAGATTGCGCAGAACCGTAAATGAGTTATGCACGGCTTATGTCACCCTATAGACTTGAAAGCTTGTACTATATATTAATCTTTTCGTTGAAGTAAGCATATAGTAGAAACTTTAGGCGAAAAGATGATAACGTATGATTCTGGGAAGAGAACAAACCTTGCTGGATACAACTCCAGAATTCAAGCTCACGCTTACAAGTCTCCTTTCTGGTGAGCAGTGCTACGGTCACCGCATACGTGGTGGTGACCGGCCACCGCACAGCTATTGGGGCCCATTTCGGGCTCCACAAAAATACAAAAAAATATTCATAAATTTGAAAATAACATTTTATGGGACTCTGTAAGAAATCAGCTCCAACAGATATCGGTAGATATGTTTTTTGAATTTATAGGGACAAAACTGCAAAACTAAACTGTTTCATTCTTACAAATTCCGAAAAACATACTTACTGATATCCGTTGGAGCTGATTTTTTACAGGACCCTCCGTTCCAAAATGACTGTCCCGTTCGGTCTCCAATGCAAATTTTAAATTGTTAATATCTTTCAATCTATAATGAATTTTATTTGCAATATGAATCTTATATGATAGATCTCAATTAATTCTATTATACAAACTTTTTAAAATCTTTAAAAATATTGTAGATTGAAAGATATTAACAATTTAAAATTTGCATTAGAGACCGAACGGGACAGTCATTTTGGAACGGAGGGAGTATTATTTTAAAATTTATGTATATTTTTCTATATTTTTGTAGGGCCCAATAGCAGAGCGATAGACTGTCCACCGCATGGGATGCGGTGAACCTAGCATTTCCGTTTGTCCAATCCGTTTCACAACAACAACATGCACTTTGTAGCTAACCTAAGGAGTCCCATCGGGTGGACATTAGAAAAGTAAATAACTACTCTTTATCCTTCATTAGGTAGAATGTTTGGATTCTATAAACGCCAAATATTTTAAACAATACGGCCACTTGAAAGATTTGCTTAGCCGTTAAATTTAGCGTTTCGAAACTAGTCGAGATACGTTGAAACTGACTCGAATATTTGCTTACCGGAGATAAAAACATTCAACTTGCAGCTTAAAATCTCATCAATATAGAGTACAAAAAAGTAGCACGAAATAATAATAGTAAAAGAAAGGGAAAGGACAACTCCCCAAAAATTCACGCGGCATCTATAATTTCATGCACTTTTGAGTTTGAAAATTCAATGACAAAGATGATCAACTCGGTGATAAAAACCCCCCTGCATCCACACCCCTCCCCTCACCACCTCCTCTCAAACCAACACAAATCCGACGCAATTTTCGCCAGAATGTCAAATCTCGGCCACCACATTCCCATCGGAATGTCAGATTCCGAGGACGAAAAACTCGTTTCAAATTCCAAACCCCACAAAAAGAAGCTCTTCCTACTTCTATTCACTTCTGTCCTACTCATAGCCGCCGTCATCGGCATAGTCGCCGGAGTTAACTCCAAAAAAAACACCATCAAATCCTCCTCAACCCACGCCATTGTCAAATCCTCGTGTAGCACCACATTCTACCCGGATTTATGCTACTCCACCATAGCCAACGCCACTCAGTTGAGCAACAAAGTGATTTCCACACCGAAAGACGTCATCATGATGTCGCTAAACATCACTAAGACGTCGGTGGAACACAATTACTTCTCCGTCAAGAGGCTGTTGAAGAAAAAGAAGCTGACGGACCGGGAGAAGACGGCGCTCCACGATTGTCTTGAGATGGTTGACGACACGCTCGACGAGCTTCGGAAAGCTGAGAAGGATTTAGACCAGTACCCCAGTTACAAAAAATCCCTGTCCCAGCACGCGGCCGATCTCAAAACCCTAATGAGCGCCGCCATGACCAACCAGGAGACGTGCGTCGACGGATTCTCCTACAATGAGGCTGATAAGAAGGTCTGTTGGAGTTCATGAGCTAACTATAACTAACAAAGCTGACTTTCGTATAAAAAATAAAACCTAGAGGTCCTAGACTACATACATTTTGATTCATCACTCCTAAATTATCATGCATTACGTCCATGATCTCCGTTCTACTATTAAGTGAGACTTTTTACTAGCGCGACACTTGCAACTTTCCATTTTCCACTAGACACCATCAAACCCATCAATCAAGTGATAAAGCTGAAAAACAAAGAAGGCCAGTTTTTTGGGGTATTTTTCGTTTACCGAATTTCTTTAGCTTACCAACTTCACCCTAATATTTTTTGTATTTTTTTATTTCAGTTTTTTTTTAAATCTTTTCTGAAATTTTGTTAAATTCACGTTTCATTTTTAAATCTTTTCTGAAATTTTGCTATACACATACAACGGTTGTGTAAAACACAATACACAACTAATCTTTAGCTGTCCATTGCTGTAATAAATGGCTAGGATTTCGCCCAAACTCTTTTCCGGAAAAGTTTAACTTTTCCCTAGAAGAGTTTGAGCAAAAATCTAGACCATCCAAATACATCTGGACGGTCAGAATTATGTTCACAACCATTGGTTGTGCGCGTAGCATTTTTTATTAAAAAAAATACTTACCAAACAACTGGTATTTTTTGTCTATAGAGCTGTCTTGTATGAATTTTTTTCAACTTCAATCCATATTTTCATTCTTTCCCAATTTCTCTCGTCGAGACAAACGATTAATCTCAAAAATAATAACTAAAAGCTAAACAAAAATCACAAAAAGTAGGTTGTAAAAAAAATACTAAAACAAAAACCATAACGGCTAACGAGTTATGAGTTATAATGTAGCTATTGAGTTCTAAGCAATTCCATTTGCTAGTACTGACACGAGGAAGTACTGGAATAAGGGATGACCTTCTTATAGCAATAGCGAACATCATTTTAACCAATTCTATGTAAACCGAAGGCCTCTTGAAAAGGTCTTAGAGGTGATTACATCCTTACTTTCGATATAAGCTCTTCTAGAGCTCCGAAAGAAATAGGCGAGATGGGTTTTCTTTCTATGACCCTTATTTTTTCGATTCCACAATATCTTAGTAATGTCCTTCTAATGACATAGATATTAATTATTCATGCTTAATTAATTTTAAACATTTCGAGCGTTGGACAAAATATTGAAAGGAAGTTTAGAGAGAAATATAGAGAATTAATTGTGGATAAGAGGTTAGGTGAAAAGTACTAAAATTCTTATATTCTTTTGAGTTTTAGCAAAATCTATAATTTCATGCGCCTTGAGTTTGAAAATTCAATGACAAGGACCTTGTAGTACTACAACTCACTGGATACTGATATATATATATATAACCCCCCCGGTATCCCCATCCCATCCCTTCCCCACACCACCTCCTCTCAAACCGACACAATTTTCGCCGGAATGTCAGACCCGGGCAACCACATTTCCATCGGAAAGTCAGATTCCGGCACCAAACACATTTCCACTTCCAAAACCCGCAAAAAGCTCATCCTACTTTTATTCACCTCTTTCCTACTCGTAGCCGCCGCCGTTATCGGCATAGTCGCCGGAGTTAACTCTAGAGAAAACGTCATTAAATCCTCCTCAACCCACAGTATTGTCAAATCCTCGTGTAGCTCCACATTCTACCCGGATTTATGCTACTCCACCATAGCCAACGCCCCTGAATTGGGCAACAAGGCAATTTCCACCCCGAAAGACGTCATCACGATGTCGCTCAACGCCACGAAGACGGCGGTGGTGAAGAATTACTTCGCCGTCAAGAGGCTGTTGAAGAAGAAGGGGCTGACGGGCCGGGAGAAGACGGCTCTCCACGATTGTCTCGAGACGATCGACGAGACTCTCGACGAGATTCGGAAAGCAAAGGAGGATTTAAACCAGTACCCCAGTTTCAACAATTCCCTGACCCGAAACGCGGACGATCTCAAAACCCTATTGAGCGCCGCCATAACCAACCAGGAGACGTGTCTCGACGGATTCTTCTACGACAAGGCCGATAAACAGGTTTGTTTGAGTCAAGCGCTAACTACAACTAACAAAATTGACCACTTTTGCTGAGAAAAAAACAGAGCTAGACTAGATTAATCACTCACTTCTAAATAATTATCATGCATTAAGCCCATGATCTCCGTTCTACCTTTAGAGACTTTTCACTAGCTTTTTCTTTTCTGGTAAATAACTTTTCACGAGCTTAACTCCCAACTTCACTATATGTGTCTCAAAATACTTCAGGCTCTGTTTGGAATCCATGAAAAGGAAAGGAAAATAAAAGGGGAAAAAAATGAGTGAAAAATTGAAGGAAGAAATTACTATTCACTATATTTGAAATTCTTATTTCTTTGCTCTTTCTCTTCACAATGGAAGGGAATTGTTTTTAATTTTCCTTTTTGTGGATTCCAAACAGAGCCCAACTCCAAGTTAATTATGTGTAACAGGTCCGGGAATCGTTAATCGGCGGCCAATTGCACGTCGAGAAGATGTGCAGCAATGCGTTGGCGATGATTAAGAACATGACGGATACGGATATCGCGAATGAAATCGCGTTGAAGGGGAGGAATTTGAGGGAGAATGAGGAAGGAGGGATTAATGAGTGGCCGGAGTGGCTGTCGGCAGGGGATAGGAGGTTGTTGCAGTCGACGACGGTGACTCCGAACGTGGTGGTGGCGGCGGACGGGAGTGGGGATTACAGGACGGTGTCGGCAGCTGTGGCGGCCGCGCCGGAGGGTAGTAGCACGAGATATGTGATTAGAATCAAGGCAGGGGTGTATAGGGAAAATGTGGATGTGCCTAAGAAGAAGACTAACTTGATGTTTCTTGGGGATGGAAGGACGACCACCATTATTACTGCTAGTAGGAATGTGGTTGATGGCAGCACCACCTTCAACTCCGCCACAGTTGGTAAGTAAAGGTCCCTCTCCCTCACCTCTTCCTTTAATAATTTTAGCGTTTTCGGAGTACTACGTGCCCTTATCACATTAGTACTTCTAGCCATGTAGAAGTAACGTTTATTGTTCACCTTTGTTGGATGATTCGGAGTCGGTGACCCATATGGTATTCCAAAAGTACCGATGATTGGCCCTCCTCTAGTCGTCTACTACTATTGCTTTTCACTTTCATTCGAGTACGATTACCATCTCTATACACATCCAGATGTCCTAACATATCTGCTCACGCAAAAAAGTGACAGGCCATTAAAATACTCCTAGTAGGGAGAGCAACATAAGTGGAAATTCATCACCACGCACAGCTAGCCCACTTTGATTATTTTCCTTTTCAGAAAGTCTACAGCCACTGAATCGCATTTTGCTGGTCACCGCACGTTATGAGGGCCTATTTCGAGTCGGATGATTCAAGTAGTTCAATAATTTTAGAGAAAAAAAAAAAACCGAGTGGACATCGCGAGAAATCAGCTCGATCCGATTTGTGTAGCTGCTAGGATCAAGCTTTTCATCTTTGGAAAATCGGAAAACAAATCTTTTCATTTTTTCCGATTTTTTCAAAGATGAGAAACTTGATTCGAGTACCTACACATATCGGATCGAGTTAATTTTTACCATTGCCCACTTGAGTTCTTTTTAAATTATTGAACGGTTCGAATCATCCGTGTGAGATCCGAAATGGCCCCAAATGGCATGCAAGGGCCGGCCACCGCATTTTGCCTTCGGTGGTGACTGTAGCGCTTCTCTTTGCTTTTGGCTGGTGGATCAGTGGACCGGAAAGGAGAAGAAGTAAGTCATTTATTGGATTTGATCAACCCAGGACGTAAGCGCCCTTCTGTAATAAATGAGTTGAACAGACTACAAATCTTGATCTATGTAATGTGGTATATTGAATCCTCCATGATATTACAGCTGGTTCATTAGGTTGATTTTTAAAATCTTTTTTTATAACCAGATGTACAAGCTAGCTTACGCGCATCTCAAACAACACCGGACTCTAAAGTTCACGACCGACAATTCAAACATGCGGTCTCGTGATAGACAATGACTTATTATTTTCTCATACCCACTCGTTGGTCGGTCAAACTCCTTCCGAGTGAGGTTGATTTTTGGGCTGTGCAAAACCTTTGTGTGAGCAAACACAACGGTCGTTGAGATGGGGATATAGAAATTGATGCTGAGAAACAGAGGAGTGTGAACAAGTCCGAAAGTTGAATGGTTATAAACCATGCACAGTGTATCGTCCTATCCGAATTGGGCAAGGGAAACGTGGGAAGATGCTTCCTTTTCTTGTTGGGTAATGAAATGTGTGGTCCTATTGATTGATCAGAAGAGGCAGTTCACTACACGCTAGGGGTAGATAGATTTTGTAGTGGCGCAATTAGAGCTAGGTTGTCTGTTTCCTATGGTCCTGGGGTCACGTTAATTAATTCAGTCGGGGTCAGGGCCGGGTACAATAAAGGATCATATGTCACATGCATGCAAGTGTCATAATATTGCTAAAATCCTGCAGAGCCGGCCCTATTCATTTGAACATGAGAGCTAGCTAGTTGAGCAAAATGTGGTGCTTAAATTAAATGCAGTAATGATAATCTTGGTTTATTGCTATTATAATCTTGCCGTAAAATCCCGCAGAGCCGGACCTATTCATATAATGAAGTTCTTAATTAAAATGCTGCCGGATCTGCCATTTTTAGGTAATACTACTACTACAATACATGTCACCTGGTGTTATAATTTTGTCGTTTTTTTTCTAAGTTTATCTAGAAAAATCCTCTGTTTTCCTTCATCTCGATCACATTGATGAGAACTAACTGCTAGTTAACATTGCATCTTCATTTGTTTTCTTCCCTGTCAATTCTCCATTGAATATCCCTGTCCCTTCATGTTAATATCTTTTGACTTTATATGGCGTGCCCAACTTTCTTTGTTTCAATTCATAGTAATACCAGCTAGCATTAGGATGTTGTTCCATCAATTACGGACGGGTTTGATCTGCACATCATGATGGTTGGGTTAGCTTTCGCGGACACTTTTTTGTCTTCGACCTAATTTACTAGTTTAGGCTTGCACATGCATTCAAGTATTTCTTCGGTGATTTTGGAGTAACGCCGCGTGAAGGTGCGGCAGAGCAAGTAATAATTTTTTCCACATTCGTTGTGCTCTTGAAAAAAAGTATGAAGTAGTTCTATTTCTTAGACAACCGCACATGAATTTGTCACGCTGGTTGATTATTAATGTTGTCATGGTCGACCTAGTCTCTACCCGGCAAACATGTCCCACACTTTAATGTCAAGCTATTGAAGAATCATTATTCTATCCATTAGAAAACGAAAATGCTAGAGACAAAAAAAAAAAAAAAAAAATTGTCCCGAAAAGGTCCCGAAAAGAATAACTAGTGATTGAAATTCATTTTGATGTGTAGACTAGGTTAGAGTTCACAATAAGAGTAATGCTAGATACAAAGAAAATTTACTCCGAAAGTGCACCAAAAAAATTAAGCAATCAGTGGTTGAGATTCACTTTGATAATTGGTTCTCACATATTAAAGTGAATTTCAATCACTAATTGCTCTTCTCGGAGCATTTTCAGGATAAGTTTTCTATGTGCCTATATAGCATTTTTGTTACAACAATCAAACTGGATCCAATAGACCATAAATCAATAAATTGGTCTCACATGTAGAACAAATAAATAACAGAATAATAGTTTTATCTAAGAGAAATAAAAATGAAGAGATTAAATTATTTACATCGCCGGTATAAACATTTGTTTTCTCAAAATAAATTCTTTGTTTGTCGAGATCAATTGGCTGTTAGTGACATTAAATTCTCCCCATGTGGGCGCAGCCGTGGTAGGCGAACGATTCCTAGCGCGGGACATAACTTTCCAAAACACAGCGGGTCCCTCTAAGCACCAAGCCGTCGCCCTCCGCGTCGGCGCCGACCTCTCCGCCTTCTACCACTGCGACATGATCGCCTACCAGGACACCCTCTACGTCCACTCCAACCGCCAGTTCTACATCAACTGCTACATCGCCGGCACCGTCGACTTCATCTTTGGCAACGCCGCCGCTGTCCTCCAAGACTGCGACATCCACGCCCGCCGCCCCAACGCCGGCCAGAAAAACATGGTCACCGCCCAAGGCCGCACCGACAGAAACCAAAACACCGGTATTGTTAGAACCTCTCATGCCATGCATGCTAAGAAAGTAATTTGATAAGGACCTACTCTCATATCATGCATGTCAAAAATCTGTCCTTTTGACTTACTTTATGCTCTTTTTTTCTAAAAAAGAAAAAGAGTTTCGATCGTAAATTTTTTTGTTTTTTTGGTTCTCTCATCGACGAAATTAGTACTTTACAAAAATTTGGCGCAAAATTAATAGAAAAAAAATAGTAAAGCCAAAAGGAAAAATGGCAGCTGGCTTTTCAAGGAAAACTTATGTAACGTAATAATCATAAAAAAAAATTGGTAACATAATATTTTCTAACGTCGTATATTCTGACAGGTATCGTAATCCAGAAATGCCGAATCGATGCGACATCGGATTTAAAACCGGTGAAATCGAGTTTCCCGACGTTTTTAGGGCGGCCATGGAAGCTGTATTCGAGGACGGTGGTGATGCAGTCGACAATTGGGGATTTGATTGATCCAGCTGGGTGGCACATCTGGGATGGGACTTTTGCGCTCAGCACGCTGGAGTACAGGGAGTACGGGAACAGCGGGGCCGGGGCGGGGACGTCGAGGAGGGTGACGTGGGGCGGGTATAAGGTGATCACGAGTGCCACGGAGGCGCAGCAGTATACTCCTGGGACGTTTATTGCCGGTGGCAGCTGGCTACGCTCCACCACTTTTCCGTTTTCACTTGGGTTGTGAATTGTTCTGTACGTGGTTACTACTGTATGTTTTACTCATTTGTTATTGGTGATTGAGTTCCTTAAGTGGTGGTAATGGTGGTGGTTGGGGCTTGGTTTGGATTTGAATGAAGTTTTGCTGTTGGAATGAGAGCATAAGTGCTTAATGTGACGCCTCATTTTCACTTCTGAAACTCCACTTGTGTCAAGGACATATCCTGAAGCCAAGAAGAAGATCGAGAATTAATTAGTACTTCGGTTGGTGCATAAGGACTTGAAGGTCCATTTGAATCCGGAGATATGAATAAAAAGAGTCACAACTACTACTACTTTTTGTTGTCCTTTTTAATGGTTAGATGATTAGTTTGGTTTTGTCCAATATATTTGTAATGAACTTCGTTATGTAAGTGCCGCTGGGCAATTATTAATATATCTTCTCAATATTTTACCAAAAAAAAAAAAATTCATTTTGTTGCTTTTACCTCAAAATAGTGTTTCATTGGAGGCTTCCTATGCTATATTGTGTATTGGGCGTAAAGTAGTTAAAGGTTGATGTTGGTCATTATATGTTTTCTTTGAGTAGCACATTGTGTCACGTAGCTCGCATATTAAATTAACAAAGAAAGATTCAAGGAAAACTCATGTATGACTCGTTAAAAGTTTATCCGGGATTGATTTATTACATACAAATAACTGGACTTCTTTTTTCTTTTTTTGAAGGGTAACGTTCATTGCCAATATCAATAAAGATCTAGAGGATTGATTTACAGAGAGAATCACACAAGTGGGGAACAAACCCCGAATACAAGCATCAAAATCTCCAAAATCAAAACTTTAGATTACAATAAGCGTAAGAACACAATAAAGGCCCGAGCAGCTGACCCGCTAGACGAAAGCATCTGCCAAGCCAAGGAAGGGACATTGCCATTGCTAAGTCATTACGATCCCTGGAGATCCAAACGAGGGGGAAATCACCGTGGAGCGACCACTCATGAACACCTCTGGCGACACACCACTGCCGGAGCTGCCGGAGCAACCCAAACAGCTGATGAGGCCAAACCAGACTAGAACAAGAACAAAGGAATTATTTACCCACCACCACAACCTCACCAAATCCGAGGAGACCCGAAATGGTACAAAATCGGACTGGGAGACTGTTTACCAATTTTTCCCTCAATCGAAATCGACAGAGATTTCGGAAAACAATGCCAACAACAGAAATAAGAGCGAATGCGGCCATGTCTCCACAAGACGGATTCGTGGTTCCACGCCGTATTTCAGGACTTTACTGGAAGAGAAATGGTAGTCGAGTCAAATATGAGATTAAGAACAAAATTGAAGACGAATGGAAGAGACTTCCGTTAATCTTCAATGATTGATCTATTGCCGTGAGCGACACATCGAAGATCCTAAGTTAAGCTTTAAATATGAAATTCTACTCCTACTCCTAGTTATAACCCGAATGGGTTAATAGTGCCAAAAATTAAGACAAATAAAGATAGACTTTGATTTGTTGGAGAGGAATTACAATGAAGTCTTAAAAGACTATTTATAGAAAACAACAAACGTAGGAAATAACTTCTTAACTTTTTCACTAGTCTTCGTTCAATCATTTGCTTCCACTTGTCAAAAGAACTCCCCATTTCCCTTCAAATGTGTAGGAGCATGACAAGTGTCTTTTTAACTTCCACATGTGTAGCTAGGAGCAAGCCAAGTGTCCTACATGCAAATAACAATAATAAAAGAAATACTAATTAATACTAGTTGTAATATTAATACGAATAATTAATAATAATAAAATAGGAAGCATTCTAATAATTGCCACCTTTCGGTCAATCACCGACAGGCGGTGAAATATGATGTAAACAGAGACCCAGCTGGTAGAAGAGACGGAAGACCTCTAGAATAGAAAAACGCAAACCCTAACTCTACAAACCTCACCTTATTGAACCCATCCATCGACCATCCACCACCAGATTTGAGCCTCCACCGCGAGAACGGAACAACAAGACCCACAAGCCCATGGCCAGAGTCCAAGCGCCGGACTCAAACCCTAGCTGGACTTTGGAAGTATGGATTTCATCGGCGAACGCCGATGGTGCTTTATTAGGTCGAACTCAAAATCTCCAGCACAAAACAATAGAACTTTTACTACACAACCATTAGGCCATTGTGGTGGACTATTTCGGAGGATTTCGAGATGAGAATGGAAAATATAGCCCAATCCATAATTGCTTTGGGCCTGTGATGGTCCCGCAAGCAATAGAAGCCCCACATGGGGACTCGATAGAAATTTCGCGGCTTTTGTAGGGTCAAATTCTATACGATAATAGGACAACAAGACGCGCAATTCCCGGTTACGTCGAGTTGAGCTGTCTATCATCTTCGCATGATCACATGGACATGTTGAGTTTTTTTTTTACTCCATGGAAATCTACTAGCATACTTTCAAGGGACTGAGGAAGAGATATCATTTGGCATATGGGGGGACAAACCCAAAGGACATTAAGCACCGTATCAAACACTTGCGCTGTTGGCGAGAGTCGAACTCTTACCTTTTATGTAGAAGTGTCGTCGGCTATAAGCCTATTGGCGTTAGGCATGTTGAGTTAAAGCGCATAAGAATCAGTTCAATAGTCCAAATGAAGAAAACCAAAGTCATGTTCAAAGATGAGTACTGTGTCTAATTAGGTGATGTGTGCATGCCTTGATTGTCGATTAGTGATTTTCAGCGACATAAGATAGGCATACAGCACGTCAATATAATTAACCGAATCAATGCCGTGATGGGTGTCGGCTGCATGCACATGGTGAGGCGGGGGGGGCTGCTCCCCCCCTTGCAGCTCCCCTTGCTGCTGCCCGGCAAGGCCGGGCCCACTCCGGTCTCGCTCCGATGATCAGAAACGTTCACTTTATAGAGCTCGTCGAGTAGAACAACCATGAGAAAAATCAGCTTGATTGGATATCATTAAGTACTTGATCGGAACCTTTTTATCTTAAAAAGAATGGATCCGAAACACTGAATCAAAACCATTGTAACCCATGGACCGAGAGTTATATGGTCTCCGATCAGGTACTTAATGATATCCAATCAAGCTGATTTTTGACATGGTTGTTCTACTCGACGAGCTCTACAAAGTGAACGTTTCCGATCATCGGAGCGAGACCGGAGTGGGCCCGGCCTTGCCGGGCAGCAGCAAGGGGAGCTGCAAGGGGGGGAGCAGCCCCCCCCCCCCGCCTCCGCACATGGTTGGGGCCATTGTGTGTATTCCAGGTGGGAATAGAATAGCTACGAGTCAAAATGCAATGCACTGCGTAAACAGGGAGAAATTTTTGAGTGCTGGGTGGGCATGGCCACGTGGTGTCCGTGCACGCAACTTGACCATTCAAACGTGGTTTAGATAGTTCAAATTTATTTGGATAATTTTTTAGTGTGAAATTACCAAAACACCCCCTCAAATCCAAACATCTGTTGCGGACATTAGTTGAATCAGGAATGACTCCGACCCTGTTTTGATTGATCATGATCCATTAACCATGTAAAATGCCAAACAGCTGGTTCATTTCTGGACGGCCTGATAAAGTATTAGTGCACGCACGCAGGACTTAATAATGTTTCATATATAGGGGAATGCTTCTAGACACACTTCATGCGTTTGGGAAATGCTATGCCTATTTGGTGAATGTTACATCTCGTTGGGTAAAATAAAATGTTATGAGCCGCTGAGCCGCTTGTCTCTGAAAAACGAAGTACGCTTTGGTGAGCGGCTTGTTTGAATAAATATTCTGTCTTCTCATGGTTAAGGATACATATTGTATTCATCTTTATAGTATTTATTAGGTCTATTGGGGTAAAATATTGCGCACTTTTGCGATGAAATAATGTGCTTTTTTGTGATGAAATGTTATACCTCTTTTTAGTTCAAAATAATACGCCTCTTTACGGTGGAATGTTTTGCCGTAATTTTTTTATGTTTTAAATTTAATGTCCGAAAAATCCTATAAACGGTCCAAAACTTTCTCAGCGATTAGCATAAAATTTTTGGGACGGAGGAAATCGGACTCCATAAAAAACAGACAATACGACAGAGACACCTCTAAAACATCCTTTACTCGAAACTCACAAACAGTACTCACTCACACACACCCAAACCAGCTCCTATAATCAGTGAGAAACCAACCCCATCGACGAAGCTCAAAAAGCATGGATACAATCAACTCCTTCAAGGGTTACGGCAAGGTGGACCCACAAGAGGAGCAGGCATTCCGACGGAAAACCCGAAAGCGTCTCTTCATCCTCGTCATCTCCTCCGTCATCCTCGTCGCTGTCATCATCGGCGCTGTAACCGGAACTCTAATCCACCGCCGCAACAACTCCTCCGCAACCCCGTCCTCCACTGCCGGCTCCCCGGCCGCCGCAATCAAAGCCGTATGCAGCGTCACTAACTACCCCGACTCATGCTTCTCCACCATCCAATCGCTCGACGCCTCGCACAACCTAACAGATCCTGAAGACATTTTCAAGCTCTCTTTACACGTGGCCCTCAACGAGATCTCCAAGATCTCCTCGTTTCCGCAGTCAATAACTTCCAAAATCAACGACGCTAAAACTAAGGCCGCGTTGGAGGTTTGCCAAACCATGATTGACGACTCGTTGGATCGGCTCAACGAGTCGGTTTCCTCGATGGATGTTAACCAAGGGGAGAAGATCTTATCGGTAATTTAACTCCTCCTCTTCTTGCTTTTTCAAACTCAAATGCTAGACTCGCTTGAGTTTGAGGGATTGTAAGCATAATACTAGAAAGAATAAAAGTTGAGAAATTCTACAAACACAAAAACATGATTACGTAGTAGAAGTGTCTCATTGATAATTAAAAACTAGCAATTCACCCAGTTGCCAATGAAACGGTTTCATACGAGCTTGTCGTTGTGCTCTTAGATTTCTCATACAAGTTTTTTTTGGTTGGAATAAATCAGCTGGAAATATAAGAGCATGTTGTTGGGTGAATCATTGGTTTCTTGGACGCCAAAATTTTGTAATCTAGATAGAGACATGTTAGGGCTACGTGTCAAGGCCTTGTTCTTATAAGACTTTTCGGATTTTTTTGAGTTTGTCACCCATTTAAATTTTTTTTACGTTTATTAATTTTTTACCTTACTTTTTTACTTTTTCGATTTTAAAAAAAATGAAAAAAGTTGTTAATGGAACGGAGTCTAAGTTATTCATACGAGTTACGTTCTTGACAAACTAGTTTCTTTTTATCATCAGGTAAAAAAAATGGGCGATCTCAAAACGTGGCTGAGCGCTTCCCTAACGGATCACGAAACGTGCTTGGATGCGCTAACGGAAGCGAATTCCTCCGTCGTGTTAAACGAAGTGATGGGTGTTATCCGGAATTCAACCGAGTTTGCTAGTAATAGTTTGGCGATTGTTGCTAAGTTAATGGGATTGCTAGGTGACTTCAACTTGCCGATTCATAGGAAGCTGTTGTGGGGAGGGAATCCGGGGTTTCCGGATTGGGTGGATCGGAGGCTGCTTCAGGTGGAGACGAATTTGGTGCCAAACGTGACGGTGGCCAAGGACGGAAGCGGGAACTTTACGACTATCAATGCGGCGGTGCAGAAGGTGCCGAAGAAGAGTGTATACAGGTTTGTGATATATGTGAAAGCTGGGGTGTACGTGGAGAATGTGAACTTGGATAAGTCGACTTGGAATGTGATGATTTACGGCGACGGGATGAGTCAGACCGTCGTCTCCGGCAGCCGTAACTTCGTCGACGGCACTCCCACTTTCTCTACTGCCACTTTCGGTAATTTCTCAAACTAGAAGATCTCCTTTGGAGATTAAATTTCTTTCGCCGGCGACGGAAACTATGAATTTTCCACCATCATCAACATTTTGGACCCTTACTATAGACCTTATTATAAGATGAACAGTTTAAATTATAACAATAAATACATGATGGAATTCTCAATGAACGATTGTGGAAAACCTACCGTTTTTACTGCGCGGAAAAAATTTAATCTCCTCTCTCTTCTTTTCTTTTCCTTTCTTTTGTCGTTTTATTAGCCTGCCCTAACTCCTACCTAACCTGTCATTAATAATTATAATTTCGTTGAATAACTTGCATTTGAAAACTTATAGTAAGCTATAATCATTGATATTTTGGTATCCAATGAAGTCTAAGAGCATCCACACCACTGTAGTTACTTCTTGCTCAAAGCCAGAATAAAGAGCAAAACGGCTGAAAGTCTCCTGCATCAACCTCTTGTCCTCCCTTCTCTACTTTACAATTTGTTTACCTTTGCTACAGGGCCTCTTTAGAACAAACGAGGCACTATTCATCATACTATATTATTTTAATATTTAATTTGTACCCCACCAATGAGTCTTTGTTTTCTTTTTTAAATCGGATGTTCGAGCCACCTTGCACGCCTCAACTAATTTCGAAGCCCTGAAGGTAATGTTCAGGCATAACCCCAATGCTCTAATTTTCAATCGGTTTGAACCAGTGCGAAAATCTTATTTATTTTTTATCATTTTATCTTAAAGTGTCATTATTTTTTTTTGTCTATAAGGCTCTCATAATCAAGTTTCTGCTTTACATGATCCAAAATAAAGAGCAAAAACTTGATTATGAGAGCCCTAGAGACAAAAATTAGTTATGTCCCTTTAGAATAATATAATCAGAAAAATAAGATGTTTGCATCGGTTTAAACGAATTAAAAAATAAATCATTTAAATTTTTTGAGATTTCTTCTTATGAACAGTTGTTCATCATTAAATAATGATAAAAAATAAAATATACTATCATTTAAATTGAAAAGTAAAGTATAAAGAAAGAATAGTTTAATAAAAATAAAGTTAGAATAGAGAGTCTGATGCAGTGTGCTCTTAAAAAGTGAGTAGCTAAAATAGAAAAGTGACTTTTTAGATGTAAAATTGGTCCAAAATTTGCCGAGTCTGATGCGGATGCTCTAAGAGTAGTATATTTAAAATAATGGTATGTTGAAACTCTAAATTATTATCAAACGATTCTGATCAGATAGGATAAAGGAAGTAACAAATAAACATGGGTTTCGAGGATTTGAGAGAAAATAAGTACTTATTTTTTAAATAAAATATTTACTATTTTTTGAATTAAAAATAATACATTATAAGATAATGAACTGTCTTATAAAATGAAAAATAAATACTTAAAAAAATAAGAATTTTAATTAAACGGGACCATAGTGAATAAGTATTGGTAATACTGGGCAAATTGCTTTGCCATGATTTGTTGACTGTAATGAATGAAAAAAAAAAAAAAAAGCTGGACAAGACCAATGTTTTGTCACGCATGTGAACCCGAATGTGGTAGGACAATAAATAATGCTGGTGGGCTGAAGATAGGGTTGTTTATTGTATGCCTAAAAAGATGCATGGTGATGACCCAGTAACAACATGCTTTCCTTTTGTAGCCAAGAGGTCCCACCACGTGCAAGTCACGTTTGTTGTTGATCAGCAGCAGTATTTAATGGTCACGTTTAAATGAAAAAAGGTGCATGGAACAAAATAGAAGAGAAAATTGTGGAAAACCCCAAAATAAAAAAATGCACAACGAACTTCCTTATCCATAGGAATTAGGATGGTATATTTAAATGATTTGATCAATCTCCAAAAGCATATGCTCATGGTGGTGGTGGAAGGGAAAGATGTAAGTAATTTTGCCTAAGGGTGTTGGGAATTCCGAATTGAGCTGTGCTATGTGCACAGCAGCTGTGCACAGCAGCCCTTTTCTTCCGCCTCGGGTCGCGCAAAGATGATCGGAGCCGCTACCTAAATTCTAAAGTGATTTTGGGTGTTTTGTTAACGCCTCTAACGATATCGAACGAAGCTCATTTTTTACAGGGACCTTAAACGACATATTTTGAACAAAATGAGCGGCTCCGATCATCTTTGCGCGACCCGAGGCGGGAGAAAAGGGCTGCTGTGCACAGCTGTGCACATAGCTTTTCTGTTCCGAATTCATTGGAAGAAAATTCAAAATAGTAACTTCTTTACGAAATGAAAAACAACCGTTATGTTCATAAATTATGCTGACGTAAAAATAATTTTAGAATTTTGTGAAGAAAACTACTAATGTATGTACATAATGTATACTTGTGATTTCCAGCTGCAGTAGGCAGAGGCTTCATAGCAAGAGACATTGCGTTCAAAAACACAGCCGGAGCAGCTAAGCACCAAGCCGTAGCCCTCCGTTCGGGCTCCGATATGTCTGTATTCTACCGGTGCTTGATGGACGGTTTCCAGGACAGTCTCTACGCCCACTCCAACCGCCAATTCTATCGTGACTGCGACATCACCGGCACCATCGACTTCATTTTCGGAAACGCCGCCGTCGTTTTCCAAAACTGCAACATCCAGCCCAGGCGGCCTTTGCCCAACCAATTCATCACCATTACGGCCCAAGGTAAAACCGACGTCAATCAAAACACCGGCATTTCGATCCAGAAGTGTGTTATATCTCCCTTGGATAATCTAACTGCGGATTCGTATTTGGGCCGGCCGTGGAAGAATTACTCTACCACTGTTATTATGCAGACTAATATTGGGTCATTCTTGGACCCTACGGGCTGGACCCCATGGATTTCCAATGTTGACCCGCCCAACACCATATCCTATGCTGAGTACCAAAACACTGGCCCGGGTTCGAGTGTGGTTAAGAGGGTTACATGGGCTGGGTATAAGCCCAGCATGACGGCGGCCCAGGCCTCCAAGTTTACGGTCCAGTCTTTCATCGACGGCCCTAATTGGCTGCCGCTAACAGATGTTGCGTTTGATTTATCCTTGACTTGATCGAAATTG
The DNA here is from genome assembly GCA_019656295.1 of Rhododendron mucronatum var. ripense. Lineage (NCBI taxonomy): Eukaryota > Viridiplantae > Streptophyta > Magnoliopsida > Ericales > Ericaceae > Rhododendron > Rhododendron mucronatum. The sequence goes on from BPLT01000056.1 coordinate 921,073, forward strand.
CTTTGATCGGGTGACAGGTTTTTAAACCCAGCATACGAATTGGAGGAAAGTACGAGCTTTTTTCTCTTGTGGGACTTTGTTTTTTCACAGTTAATTAATTTGTAAGTTGCAACATTCTTTCTGCATGAAATTCCATCGTAAGTTTCATGCCCAAAGTGAATTGAGGAGAAAGTATGTTGTTTACTTCTTGGGTCTTGGTCCATATACTTGATAGTAACAGACCCACATAATTGCGTGATGGTTGAGGCTCTTGAGGCAGCAAGTGATCATACGTGGAAGCACGAAACAATTTCCTTAGACAATGAGTAGTCTTTCTTGTGTTCTTGTTCTTGTAATGTGTGCTGCAATGCTTTTTTAGGATAATTCGAGTGTCTGAATCAGCTTACATGCACTTTAACAATTTTTGGTATCTAATAACCCCACTGCACACTTACAAGTAGCCCATTTAAACTCGAAACAAAGCTTCATACGGACTGATTTTAAAAGAGTTGATAGCAAAGTCTTAAGACCACGCAAGCCCCTTGGGGTTGTGTGTGCTGCAATGCATAGCTGTTTTTGAAATAGTACATTAATTATTGCCAGAAGTTTTTATTCCAAGACTTTGTTGTGATATCGGAGAAAACACCGCAAATGGTTTCATGAACCTAGGGGTTATTTGGGGGGGGGGGGGGGGGGGGGGGGTATTACATGAACCTATGGGTGTTAGTTCAACTTTCAAACTAATGATAATGAAAGAATTGTTAACCAAGAAAAAGAAGAAGAAAGAATCAATCAAAAACTTGGCTTTTGGACATTTTGGGAACTCCACTTTCGAGCTGGCGTGGTTTTGACTGTGTTTTTCGTGACTTAAATTTGTCATTAGATAAGGAGATTGCGGTTTTGTTTGGTTAAGAGTTTAATTTAGTTTAGTGAATGTAGAGAGAAATAGAATAATGATTGAAGATAGGGGTAATAATTAGAGAAAGATAGAGAGATATGAGAAATTAATAATTGAAAAAATTGGATAATAATTAGAAAAAAAAATAAAGTAATAATTGAAAACTAAACAAAAATTAAAAGGTTAACCCAACAAAGCCGACATCCGTTGAATTGTACTCCAAGGGAGGGAGGGAACTTTAACAAGCTGTCACTGTCAATACCAATCTATCCACTTTCAGCACTTTTTACATCCACTCCCCCACAATTGATACGCTAACTATTTAAGAAATTGGTTTGGTTGGGTAGGATGACAAAGCAATTTGAGGGTCCAAAAATTAGTTAAAGTGTGTACAAGTTGATCCAATAAGAAGGGAAAAAAAAAATCTACTGTAAGGGGTCAGTTTGAAGATGGATGCTCCATTTTCGTTTTGGACTGTTATTGCTCCATTTGAATAAATTAGTAGTATGAGATTGCAAACAAAATATGAGCTTGGTCTATTGATAGTTACTACTGTATTTGAACTGAACACGCAAAAGGATGATTTTGGCCCGCTGTCATTGCCCCAGCCAAGAAAAATACTACCTATAGAAATCAATTTGGAAAAAGTGGGACCGCGACTCAAGAGAGTATTATGTGGAAAAAATAGATTAACCAAGTGTGTTGGCCGTGCACGCTTGATCCGTTTTAATTCTCGAGTTCGGAACTTATATAGGTACTAATTAATAAATTTTATTTTGTTGGATTAGTCGATGTAAGGCCAGACTTGGATGATGAATTAAATTTTTGTACATCAATTGAATTGAAGAGCGCGTAAATTCTTGGGTAAAAGTTAAAACAAAAAATTACTTTTAAATTTTTCTCGTCAAAACGAATCAATAATTCACAAAAATTTGACGTTAACTAACAAATGAAAAAAAAAAAAACCAAATAAAGAAAAAAGTCCTAGATTTAAGTTAAGTTTAAGTTAACGCCTCGTTTGATAACAATGATAGATGATGAGCTTCGTAAGGAGATAAGATTAAGATTGAGATTGGTAATGAGCATGTTTGTTGGGGATTAAAATTAGATAATGAGATTATTAATATCATATTTGTTTCACATGGGATAGAATTGAATTGATCACAATCTTAAAAAATTAAGTGCTCCAATTTTTAATCCGTTTGAACCCGTATGAATATCTTATTTTTCTAATCATATTATTCTAAATAATCATAATTAATTTTTGTCTTTATAACTCATAATCAAGTTTCTGCTCTACAGAAATCCAAAATAAAAACAAGTGACAGAGGAGCAGGGACGGAGGGGAGGGGATTGGATTATCAGTACCATCTCCACGAGGGTATTAGCAATACCCCCCATAGTCCGGCTTCCTCATCACATAGGATTCACAATCTAGTCATTTGTGTTACCAAACAAAAAATTAATGGTCCAAAAAGACTATTAGTCTAATCTCATGACCAAATCAAGTTATCAAATGGAGCCTAACGAAGTCTAAATGGTTTTCATGAACCTAGGGGTTTTTTTTTGTTTTTTGTTTTTGTTGGGGGGGGGGGGCTAAAATTACATGAATCTAGGGTTGCTAAAATCCAACTTTCAAACTAATGATAAATAATCAATTAATTAAAAACTTAACTTTTGGACATTTTGGAAACTCTGAAAGAGCACGGCTCTTCGCAAGTCCGGTGACAACATTTGGAGTCACAATCCAAAATCTATGATTCGCTCTTTTTAAAAAAAAAAAAAAAAGTCAATCAACTTCTTATCATTACGAAGTGCCTATCGGGCAATTACAGAAATCCACCCAAAATCTAAGCTTCACTTAAAATACTCAATTTAGCGCGTTTTCTTTGTACCTATCATTTTCGCTTTGACTGTGAATAAAATAAACAATTATTGACAGTTGGTATAGTGGCGGTATCTGTACATGTTTTTCCTTTTCTTTTGTCAATCCAAATATATTGAATTCAATAAATTTTGTTTTTACTATGTCACCGATGAGGATGACATCTGTTTAAATTGTACTCCACCACAAAAGAGGGAACTTTCATTGCAATATCCGAGTAATAAATAAATAAGCTCTCGATACCAATCTACTTTGAACACTTTCAAATCACTCTACATCGGATATACATCTTGCACGATAAAATTATTCATTTTGTAAGGAGCATTTAAATAATCCCCCTTTCTCACAATTGACACGCTAACAATCTACTGCAAGAAAATTTAAGGGGTCTGATTAAGTGAGTATGAGAAAATAAATCAGTATTTCTTCTCTAAATGTATTCATATGTTTAAATTTCACGGAGACCATGCATTTCAAACTTTATTGTCACTAGAGGGTTTGCCTGGTCGTTAATTTCAGGACCCTAAGTTAGTCGACATGCATAAGCTGATCCAGACATCCACTCATAAATAAACCAAACGAAACGAAATGATCTACCGTGAGAAACCAACATGGAAATGTGGTGGTCCATTATTGGTGTGTGCACCTGATCATCTCTTATTTAGGGGATCAGTTTGAAGATTCTTTGATGCTCTATTTTAGTTTTGGACCGGGGTTGTTCGGATAAATAAGTCAAAGTGGCTTATTTTTTGTCCTTATTCAATTTTTTCGTATCACTTGACTTATTATCAATTTTTTGGGGATTATTGCATCCTCATGATGAGAGGAATTTAAAAAGTAAATTTTTTTTACCGAAATCCTATTTTTTTTGAATAAAGACGAAACAATTGGCTTATTGGCTTATTTTTGTTTTTTTGTGAGTTTGTTTAGCTCATTTTTGACGGGAAAGCCAATGGGTTATTTAGAAGAACAAGGCCGATATTGGTCCGTTATGATTTATGAGATCGCAAACAAAATTGAACTTTGGCCTATTGATAGCCTTCATTGTACTGTAGTATGTAACTTTGATTTGAAATGAACACGCAAAAGGATGAGTTTGGCCCACTGTCTAACCCCGGCCAAGAAAAATACCCACAGAGATCAATTTGGCGCCAGTTAGGGTGTGGCCTTGGCGGGGCCTAAGTGCAAGCTCGGTTGGCAGCTACAGTTACACACTATTCATCAGCTATAGTCTCTGAGTTTGAAACTATTAATTTTAGGTATTACTCTCTCTGTTCATTTTCTTTGTCCTTTTTTGATATCTGTGTTAATTTTCAATCTTCTATATTTTTCAATATAAATCTCAAAAAAATATGCCATATGAATCTCTTTTTTTGGGATAAGCATGCCATATGAATCTTGTTTAATAGTTTTCGATTAGGTCTATAATACAAACTTTTCAAAATTATGAAAAACATTTAGATTGAGAGATATAAATATTTAAAGAACGACACGAATAACGAAAATGGACAAACAAAATGGGACGGAGGGAGTAATATTTTTATGTGATTTGGTCGATATAGGTAAAGCCCAAACTCAGATGATGAATTACTATTTCACTATACATTTATCCATTCTAATATATAAAGGGAGATAAGTTTTTAGTGTAACCTGTTTTTTGAAGCCGTAACACAAAAGTGATTTTCACTTTTTTCCTAATCAAAACCCAAGTTTTAGGTTTGATTCTACTACAAAGCAATTAACCTTAGGGTGTTATAGTAAAATCATTAAAACTCATCCACTCCCCAAAAAAAAACTACCCATCCATACTCCTACATTCCAAACATTTTCACTTTCACTTTCACATGCGCACACAGAGAGCATGCCACCGACCACTAGTTTTATATAGAAAACTAATTTTAGCACTCCACTTCTTACTGGTGGCGCTCCAATTTATCATGAAGTTACTAATAACTTTATGAACAAATTAAAGCACCATCACTCAGTAAGAAGTAAGAAGTAGAGCGCGAATATCAATTCACTTTTATTTAGTGTAGAGCACGTAAACTAGAATCAGATGCGACATCACTTGGCCGTCCGTTAGTATTTTCTTCCTTCCGTAGCCTGTTTTCCTTGAATTGATTCGACACTCCACGACTCCACGTCCATTTTTGTTTGGGCAACAAGTCGCTATGTAGGTAAAGTTATTACAGCGGTATCGGATTAGATACTTTCGTGTTCGGGGGGCCAATTTGTAGAGACCAACCAACTGAGAGAAAGAACAAAGAACGTCTATGCCCCAAATCGTGCCGCCTTCTCAACCAACCCTTGAATTGGGTGCAGAGAAACCACGTGCTACTGTATACAATGCGGAGATCCGCAGCCGATAAAGCAAGAAAACTCGTCAAGACTACGACTAGTACTCGTTCTTTATCTTCCAATTCCGCGTCACATCGTCCCTCTCCTCTAGTCACTCCTCTCCCCAGATTTCCTCTCTCTCCTCCTCCTCCTTCTTCTAATTCGTCGCCGTTGTCTCAATTTGCTCTTCGTTTCTTGACGTCTCTGTCCTCACCTTCTTCTGATTCAATGGCTCCTCCTCCGTCTTCTTCCCTCACTGTTGATACCCTCAATCCCAAGGTACAAATCACCTCCCATTACTTACATAATTCCTATATCTGTGTCCGCGTGTGTCTGTGTCTACTCTATACTTGCTTTTGGGTTTTATACTATTGCTGTTCCATTGGTTTTGTGCATATGATTTCTGTTTAGTTTGAAATAATCTTGTTTGAGGGTTCACTAATTGCTGGATTTTTTTTTCTGGGTTTGTAATGGAAATGTGTTTTCCCGGTCTCATTATTGTGTTTTCTTTGCGTCTTGCTTTTCCACTTTTGTTTTTGTATAGTGTTCCTTATTTTGTCTCCGAAGAAGCTCTCTGTTTCTGCCTCTTACCTATGTTTAATTTCTATCAGATTGTAGTTAGAACATCACCTTGTTTTGTTTGGGTCTTGCAGCAAGGAAGGGAACGGAAATTTTAACGACTTCTTCCGTTCTTATTTGGTTCGAGGAGAAATAGGGGAGAGAATGACAAAATCAAGTATTGAGCACAGTGAAATTTTCCTTACGTTTTCCTCGACACTTTCCTTCCTAATTATATTCTTTTCTCTTCCCTTCCTCAAGTTCCAAACAGACCCATGAGGCCTTCTGTTTGTCTTCTTGTCTTTGCTCAATGGCATGTAGCTTCCCCTCAAATTGTTTGCCTTCCCATATGTTCTATTTTGTTGTTCTAGACTGTATGGATTTACACATCCAATTATATTCTACACGACCTTGTTAATCAAATCAATATTCAAAATTGATTTATTCAATATTGAAGGAAAGTGTCGAGGAAAGGGGTGTTATTCAATATTTAAAAAGGGGTGTTATTGCAAAATTTGGTTTCAATTGAGTAGCTGATTCACAATATTGTTATTGGATGGACCTCCTTTTAGTTTAAGGACTAAACATACTCTTCCTTGGTAGTTCGGAAATTGGAAATGTTCTCTTTGGACCCAGTATCTTGTTGAATGAAGTCAACTGTAGTTCGGAAATTGGAAATGTTCTCTTTGGACCCAATGTCTTATGGAATGGACCCAATATCTTATTGTGGAACTATTTGAGCCTAGTAATGTCCTAAAAACTAATCAGTCAAGTCGATGACCATTGCAGTCTAGTATTATGTACAGATTTTGATGTGACGACTATGAATTGAGATCCCTTCTTGATTTTGCATTTCCACTTGCAGTTTTTTCTTCTTCTGAAAAATTCCATGCTGCTCCTCATTTTCATTGATAAGTTTTATTCCCTGGCAGGTTTTGAAATGTGAGTATGCTGTCCGTGGTGAAATTGTCACTCTGGCCCAGGTAACCCTGAATTTTATTGTATGCCCGTCAATACAATATAGATTAAAAGTTAACATCTGAGAGAGAGGTTCATATCCCCACATTTGTATACTTGCCACAAAAAGAAATGTGCTTTAAATTTCGGAATATGATTTCCTTCAAGAAGAATAGAGTACGATTGTACAAGGAAAGCAGAAAAAGAATAGGGAAAAGGACTAATTCTTGAGGAAGTAGTGAAGATGTATCACGATGTTCTGAGGAAAATCCACGGAATTGAGTTCTATTCAAATTGATTCCAGTTGATCTATGGCTTATGTTAAAGTACATCAAATTGATTTTCATGGATTGAGAATAGAGATCAATGCCTCATTTGAGCAAATATATATACGTTAGGGAATCTGTTGATCATACAGTTTCACACACATGGAGATTGACTCCTTAAAGTACTGAACTTGTTAACTGGCAATTTCAATTTGGCTGGGCTTGCTCACATGCTTACCATTTGAATAAGCTGGCTCCATTTCTCCCTCATGAGCGCATTTTGTATTGTTCTTTTGTGACAGCAATTGCAGCAAGAATTACAAGAAAATCCAGGTTCTCATCCTTTTGATGAGGTACGTTTTTTGTTTCTTTTCTCATTATACTAAATAGGTGGCCCATGCATTAGTGCAGGGTCCAGCGAGAGAGGGAGGGGGTGTCATACTTGTCAATTTATGTACTTCTAATGCATTTTGGTATTACTGTAATGGAGATTTATAATGAGTGAAGCCCAACGAGGATGCGCATGAAGCCCAACGAGAGCTGAAAACATTATTAGTGGGCCAATATAAACAATCCCTATTTTGTGCAAGGCAGGACACGGGAGGGAGATAAGAGAACTGAAAACTTTCTCTTGCTTTCTCAGCCTCTTGTGTTTGAAGACCTGCCCTCTCTCGGTTTGATGTTGGTCTAGCCAACTACAAGAATCCAGTGTCCAACTGACTCCAACAACTCAGTAATCAGTATATACAATGAGCGCCTAGGTGTTTTAGTTTTCTTGACTTGGTCCTTTCAACAACTTGGTTACCCATAATACTTCGTGAATCATTTTATGATCTGTTTTATCTAAGTAATTGGAAATAGCGTTTCTATGTCTCACTCAACTTGCCATTGAGGAACCAAAGCTTCCATCAACCACATTTCAATGATTCACAGAGTCTAACAAATTTTCTTACTTCTTGGAGATATGTTTCTATGTAGATTGTGTAAAACAAGAATCTATATCTGTACTAACCTTCTTCTGTCAGTTAGCAATGCTACTTCATGCAAAAATTACCTGCCTTCATAGCACAGTTTACTAGGAGGTTTTCAACCCGTTACCTGTTTTCTTCTTGCAATGACAGATACTTTACTGCAATATTGGAAATCCTCAATCTCTCGGTCAGCAACCAATTACTTTTTTCCGTGAGGTTTGTTACCTGTAAGTTTATTGTATAAAGAATTGTACTATTTTCAGCTCTAGCAATACTCAATTATTGCTATCCTTAGGTTCTTGCACTGTGTGACCATCCAGCCATTTTGGACAAAAGCGAGACACAAGGATTATTTAGGTATGTATGTTGTATACTTGGTTTTTTGGTTTCTCCATGTTTTATTTTATTTCACACCACCGGAAAATTGTACCATATTGCAGCTTAAATCTCATTCATTTAATCTATACACATTCATCATCCCATATCCGACTGGGAGAACCTCTCTGTTCGTCTGTTCAACCAGATCCATTTCCTAACCTGAATGATCTTGAGTACTTTTTGAGAGTGGTGCTGAGTGAGAGCCTCTGATGTATCGAGGGACCTCGACATGTGAATGAGTTTTCTGGTCTTCTGGATGTGTAGTTGTGCTGCCCTTCTCAAGGTATCACATGTCATGTCTATCTTTTTGCAAAGGCCTATCTCATGTCTAAGCCTAGTCAGAGTGGAGCCGCCTCGAAGGATAAGCTACTCTCACTCTCACTCTCAACTCTAGCTCCCAATTCTCATGCCCCGTAATCCTATGCAGGGTCACAGCTCACCTGAGCGTCCTATGGCGGCGGCCCCACCCCTGGTTCTTAGGCAATGCTCCCAACCTAGCTAGGTTGTGTGGGCGTCTGTTGAGGGAGTGGTGATTGACCGGGTAGGGAATATCAATATAAGTGTTGTGCATGTTTGAATATCCCTGTTTCTCTTCCCTTCCGTTGTTGGAAGTCCCATTTTATATGTTGAAGTTAGGGAAGTTTGATGTGTACTCTTATTTACTGTGCATTCATTTGATATTTCTTGCACAAAAGGGAC
>BPLT01000056.1:932500-952500 GCA_019656295.1 Rhododendron mucronatum var. ripense
GTTTATTCATGTTCTTCCACAATAATATGATTTACTACGCCTTCTTTAGATGCAAATTATATCTGGTATTTATTTGTTTTGGTACAACAGACCTTAGAAGATGCATTCAACAGTTTAGAAGGGATAACATGCAACAAAGCAGAAGGTGCAATGTATCTCTTTCCCAGTATTCACCTGCCTCAGAAAGCAACAAAGGCAGCAGAAGCAGCAAAAACAGCTCCAGATGCATTCTATTGCCGCCGCCTACTTAACGCCACTGGAATTGTTATTGTCCCAGGATCTGGCTTTGGACAGGTGAGTATTTTATCAGAAGAGTCCACATTGCTGTTAGCAGTCAATTCTTATGTTCATATTCGACTGAATTATGTACGATTAGATTTCTCGTTTCTTAAAAAAAGTGATTCGGTTGTTGGGATTTGGTTTAGCTTGAAGGGTTCTGGTCAGTACTTTTATAAGGTGTTTTGGAATACTATTCTCAACTTCATTCTCATCAAATGTCAGCAGATTCCTATAGTCATTGGAAATAGGCTTTTCCCACTTTGTTTTTGCCGGAAATAGAATTCTCGATGGGTGAATTCCTACTGGTTCTTCTAGTGTAGGGAGTCACACTTGATAGTTCCATGAATTCCGGATATAACAATCTAGGTTTAATTATGTACGATTAGATTTCTCGTTTCTTAAAAAAAGTGATTCGGTTGTTGGGATTTGGTTTAGCTTGAAGGGTCCAGATCAGTACTTTTATAAGGTGTTTTGGAATACTATTCTCAACTTCATTCTCATCAAATGTCAGCAGATTCCTATAGTCATTGGAAATAGGCTTTTCCCACTTTGTTTTTGCCGGAAATAGAATTCTCGATGGGTGAATTCCTACTGGTTCTTCTAGTGTAGGGAGTCACACTTGATAGTTCCATGAATTTCGGATATACCAATCTAGGTTTCTGGTGTTTTTCTAATTTAGATTACTCTGCCAATGGGTAGTTATTGCTGTTTGTGATTTGGTGTTTCTTTCTTGCAAGGTTCCTGGAACTTGGCATTTTAGGTGCACGATACTGCCTCAGGAGGACAAGATTCCAGCCGTAGTCTCTCGTCTGACAGACTTCCATAAAGGATTCATGGATGAATTTCGCGATTGAATGGTGTTTATATGCATGCTTCAAAGCATATCTTGGGAGGGATTAAAGAGAGTATGCGTTCATACTCATGTTCAAGGATGTTTCTTGTTGTTGGACTTTTAAAAAGGATGTTTCTTGTTTCTCCCTTTGACTTCGGGAGTTTTCATGTAGTGAAAAAGTTGCCAGAGGCCAAGTTTCTGTTTTTGGTTACAACAAAATAATTTCATAATTATCCAGATTCTTTGGATTTTTGCACTTCTTTCCTAGATCAGTTCTGTTTTATCTTGGTGGATAGTTAGATGCCAATCTGAATTAAGGTCAGTGACTGAAAAATAATACGACTGCCTAATTAGTTAGATGAACCTCATTAACAATAGCCATCTGGCCGCTTTAGACACCAGGGAGCAGCTTAATCCAAAGCGACCAGCACATTTTCAAAAGCAACCGATACATGAGTGAGTTGTACTGCACTACTGGCTTTGGCAATAGCCCCTGTTTGGATAATAGCCATGATAAATTTGTTTTCAACCGAGATTATGGCATTCAAATTAAAAACTCAAAGTACGTTGAGCCACCAACACACTAAGAAGCATGCATTTGACTGTAATTCCAATTCTGACAACTTCTTTCCGTTTGTGAAAAAGTAACTACTAAAACCATTCCAGTACTCCAAGTTTTTGACAATTAAGCTACATGTCACCCGCCTCAATTGCAAATTCTTGGTCATTGAGATTCATGGGCGATTTGGATGTTTATTTAGGGAACCCCACCTTTTTTTCTTTGAATCCGCAAGAGGAAAAATGTTGGTAGCTGTTCCAATTGCCGAAAAGAGTACATGTTTCTAATGTCTATTTGCACTACCCATAATATAAGCACCAATCCCTAAGGATTTAGCATGACACTGAATTTGTAAAAAATTAAACCATAAGCGTGCAGGACATTATCTTGGAAAAAGTTTCACACTCATCAAAGCACATAGCTCTCTGCTTAAAATCCAATACTAGAAGGAAATAAACCAGTATCCCAGCAATGTCATCCCAGATGCACGTACAAGTAGCACTGATAAAAAGGCCATCCAATGACCGGAACGTATGGAAGCACCGGTAAAAAGGCCAACCAATGACTGGAAGGTAATGATGGGATTTTCCTCTCACAAGCGACTTATGACAGCCTCAACCTCAGAAGGGGTGTACAGATGGTAAGTTGGAGCAACCTTCGCAATGTCAACATTATTGGGGGTCACCTGAGATCGGTAACACAGCTAGATTAGGAGTAAAGTTGAAGAATATGCAACATAGGCATTGGGAACGCTAAAGGAAACAAAGAAAAATTATAGTCGCACAGAAACCGGAATGCAACAAGAATATGAGTGGCTTACCTTCTCTTCCATAACTTGTTTCAGGATGGAAAGAGCTATTGTTTCTGCCTCTTTAAGTGTAATGTCCTGAAAACATATTGGATCCCCAATCAGCGACTCGAAGAAGACAGCAGAAAGTTCTTAGTCATAAATGAAAACACTGAGTTACCAATCCAAAACAAGAAATATTTGCTATGAGGATGAATAGCATGACAGAAAATCCAACAAAGCAAATACAAAATCTCATGCTACAAACCCTGCCTTCTGAAAGGAATAATGGCTCAAAATCTACCTTGTTATACTGCTCCTGCAAAGAGCTGTCAGCACCTTCAGATCCTGATCCAATAGCTTTCGCATTGCATTGCCAGAATGTGCCTGATGGATCCGTGTAGTATCTGTAAACAAGACATTGAGCAATGAAGGAAATAAGGACCACAAAATGATGACATAATTTGGATTTTAATTGTTAAAGTAACCAATGGGAAAATTTTGTAAAGTAACAGAAACTCTATCATTCAGAATAGAAGTTTCCAAATTAGGGCTGACAAAGCAAGCTAACTGAAGCTTGAATAACCAGCACCAGCATGGTGACATGCTCCTTGGTGGTTTCCTATGACGTGAAGAAGCCAAGTACGATCGCAAAAAAAGGGTCACTGGTTTACCAGGCTAAGCATCAACTCAACTCATTATGTGAATCAGTAGAGAATTTAAAAAGACTAAACTCAGGTCACCTAGATCTTTGCTAGACATATCTGATGAGACCAAGCCAAGTTTAATATTTATGAAGCTTGTTATTTTCCATGCTAAGCTTGAGGAACCCATTAATTGGCTAGACTTGGCTTGCCATGTAACTAGTGAGATGGTTTTATCCTTGGATGAGTCGTACCTAGGTTGAACTTCATCGGCCCAAAAGAGATCTTCTGATAAGCACCTAGCTGCAGCACATATTGCAAAAGCTACAGGACCAGATGCAAATGCTAGGGGAACAATACCGTTGTAGCACTGGCCAATGGAATGAAAGTGTACAAATCATACAGAATGAAAAGCTGATGCAGTGATTGAAATTTGACATTTGAAACAGAAAAGTCACAACACCACAGATTTTTAGCCGGTAGTCTGTAGATGGTTTAGCAAATCTACTGTCATGATTGCAAACTAATAATGTACATCTATTTAAAAAGTTGATGACGGCACCACCACCACTTGTCTATAGTCAAATTTTCTTCTCATTTTTATTAGCATGTTCTGTCTACGTACACAACTACCTATACTATTCACATAGTGTGTGCCTTTAATTCACTCAGGCCCAACCCATGCTATGAAACCACCTTTAAGAGACCAAACAACAATGGATTTTATAACAAGTTTCGTTCTGACTCTATGTTACCTTAACAACATAACATTTATAAGACATAGCACTTACAAGCTAGGACCATTCTCATCATGGCCAGCAATGAGAAGAGATACTCCAAATGGTCGAGACTGCAACAAGATAGATATAAATCATCAGATAAGACATAGAAAAGGAACGTTTCTGATTTAAAACCATTAGGGAACTGAAGAAGAAAAAGTCCATTAACACAACGCTTATGTTCCCAACCAATGACCGGTAGAATTCCTAGCAAAACAAACAAAATCCTAACAAAAAAATACATTGAACAAGAGACTGAATACTATGTGCAGCCAGATCATAAATGAAGAAGCTCAATTTGTGATAGGAGACAGTAAATTGAAATGGATAACTATACAACAAACCAGAAAAGAACATGAAAGCAAAACCAAATATCGTAAAGGTAGGCAGCTAACCATAGACTCTTCATCCCCTTCACCAAATCGCAGGGCCAGATCACACAAAGCTTGTGTAGTAGACTCAACAGTCATGGGCTCACCATATGAAAACCTATGGTTCTGTTAGGAACAAAGTAAAAGGTAGCCAACGGATTAATCCTAATACATTGGAAAAGTTAAAGAAATAACGATGGCCATGAAATTACTTGAGTTTCCACTCGTGCATGTTCGACAAGTGTACGAGCATCAGCAATCAATCCGCTCATTGCACATCCAATATGATCATCAATTTCCATAATTTTCTCCACGCTGCTGGGCTCCTGCATGAAAGGAAATAACATATGGTGTTTCAATACCGTGGATTTCATATCAAACAACAATACTTGACAACGAAGATAAAAGCCAGTTGATTTGGATTAACTAAACATAGGCAATGACCCCAACACCATATCAGCATGGGCGACTAATATTAAGATAAGTATAAAAAAATGCAGGTCCTTGTATAAGAGATCACGATCGGAAGATAATTGACATATGTCCTGTCTCGCATAATCTTTTACCCCATGTTGATGAACCAAGAAAAACAAATAAGAACGGACCACATTTACTGGCAGAGACTCATAGGAAGCTCAATTTCTCAGATTTCGCACGCCACCAATGTATCATCTACCATGTTCTGTATGCGTCAGTGAATTAGAAGTACACACGTTACTTTATTTCCTATTTTTCTCAAAGAATACATTCTATAAAAAACAAGCACACTTGAGTTACTTCAATCACTTCAACTACAAACACCGAAGACAAAACCAAAATTTCAGCGCGGCATAAATGATAAAGGAAACATTTTTAAGAGACCATAAAAACAGAATTGATAAAAGGTAGACAAGAAAAGAAGAGAGACCAAGAGTGGTGAAGTGATACGCTTCTCAACAGCAAGAACAACTCCTTCCTTGGTCTTCAACCCAATTGCGGTGGATCCCAGCTATAGTAATTCAAAACCACAGAAAAAGCAAGTATCTTTACTTGATTAAGTTCATTAGAAGTCATGTCGAACGTATAAATACAGAAAGAGAGAGAGGGAGGAGGAGGAGGTTACCTTGATGGCCTCAATGGCATATTCAACCTGAAACAATCGACCTTCTGGAGAGAAGGTATTCACACCTCTATCGTACTCAGTCCTTCAATCACATTAAAGCAAGAATACATTTTAGCATTCAGATATAAACATTGACGAGATCAAGGAGAACCCAGAAAAACCCTAGATTCGTAGTAAAGAAAAAGAAGTCACCTTGTGAGAAACATCTTCGATTAGGTCAATTACTATGGGATCAGCGATAACAAAGAGGATTTACTGAGGACGAACTTTTTGGAACGATTTTCTCAAGTCTTTAGCAGTTGGTATAAACTCCAATCTGGTTCAACTAGAACCCTTCTTGTGAGGCAAGACAAGTAGAATGACGACTGGAAACGGGGATTCGGGTCATTCGGGTTAGGGGATGTTGAATCCATATACATACACCAACCGGAAGCTATACAGCCCATGGTTTCTTTTGCTAAAGCCTGAGCCCAATACCAAGGGAGCTACCTTTCTTGGGCCTTTTCCTAAATTTTGTTTCGATGAAGATTTAAATTGATCCAACTTTAGTCTGAAATTTATAGAGTTTTAAAAAATGTTTCAAGCTTAACTTGTTTATGAAAGAGTTGCTCTCAAACAAGCTTTTTATCGAGTTGAACATGAACTGATATTGAGTTAGCTAGAGTTTTTTTTATACATAATGAACAGAAAAGAGTCAAGTACTAGCTTATTTAAGCTTGATTTGATATTTTAACATGCTTTAAAAGATTGTTCAAGTTTTAGTTTGTTTATATAACAAACCAAAGAGCAAGGTTATGGTGACCATGTTTGAGTATCATATTTGGGGTACCATACGAGATGTCACCATTGTATTGGTAGAATGTGCTCCACTATATGATAAATGTGGCACAATCTACTAATACAGTAGCTACACATACATACCCAAAATTTGATACTCAGACATGGTCAACAAGGTATTAGTGCAAACGAAATTTAAATGAGAGCTTTTAGTGTTTAAGATACACATGGCAAGAACACTAAAAAACAAGTATTAGCTCGTAATTATCGAAAAGTGGAGTGCAAAAATCATTGGCTGTAAGGGCATCTCCAATTCACATCTATTTCTTCAAAATAGAGGATGGATATGACACGTTGAGTAGAGATTTTGTAATTTATTTCATTTTTTCTTCACTTTTTATACTTTTTGAGAGAATCTTTGAGAAACCCATCGTCATTTTTAAAGTTTGGAGGGGTTTTGTACTCCATCTTTACTTTTGGTCCTCTATTTTTAGAAGACCAAATTTACTTTCGAAGGAACAAACTCTAGAAAAAACGGTGGGTCCCTTAAAGATTTTCCAAAAAGTATAAAAAGTGAAAAAAAGGGGCTAAATTACAAAACATTCCCTCAATGTGTCACATGCATCATCTATTTTGGGGACTTGGGGGTGCTATAGTGCACCTCCCGCACTACACGTGTAGTGCGACCAATCCAGCAGTCCATCTCGGCAATAGATGGCTCGGACTTTCATCTAAACAACAGACGGATAGGATTTGTAGAAGCTCAGATTATATCCAACCATTCATTGTCAAGATCAATGGTCCGTGTGCACCCTACAGAGTGTCTAGCACTACAGGATTTCCCAATCCCTATTTTGGAGGAACAGAGGTGGATTGGAGATGCCATAAAACAATTATTAGTACTGTAATTTTTGAGAGGTCAAATGTGTGAAAATTACTATGTGTTATCTTGAATTTAACTTAAATCTGAAAATTTGTCCTTATTTAAATTTTTTTCCGCATTTGTTAGTTTTGCGCCAAGTTTTTGTTGGTTATTGATTCGTTTCGACGACAGGAATCAAAAAAGTAAAATATTGGCACTTTTACCCAAATATTTTGAGAAATAACCATTTTTTAGCGCAAAAGTGTCTTTTTTGCTTTAAAAAGTGGTTATTTTTTAAAATACTTGGGTAAAAGTAAAAAAAATTTACTTTTTCCGATTACTCTTGTCGAGACGAATCAATAACTTACAAAATTAACAAATGCAAAAAAAATTCAAATAAGAACAAAAATTTTAAATTTAAGTTAAATTCAAGTGAAAGAGGTAAAATGTGTTGGCATGGGAGGAGCTAGCAAGGTGGGGTCGCGTGACCTATTACTCCCTTAGGAACACACATTAACAGTACTACAACATCTGTGTGACAATTATTACAAAATCCAACTGGAAAGGAGGAGAGAGGAGAGACACAGACAGATACGTTGAGCAGCTGCAACTAGCAAGGGATCTGAATCAGATTTTCATCTTGTTCAGAATCAGAAAGCCAATGAAACAGCAGCCAACTGTGGACCATGTGTGCGAGCAATATTGCATGGGTCAGAGGCAGTACTCAGCCTAAATACTATGGATAAAGCTACAAAGGAGACATCACAATATCTTTTGTAGTAAGATTCGGTATGTTGCAATATTGCAGCTTTAACAAGGAAAAAGGTCACGGATCCAAAAAAAAAAAAAAAAACAAGGAAAAAGGTCAGAAAGCTCATGGATCACATGCAAACGTGTAAAAAGAAGGGCAGTCTCACCCAACCCAAGCAACCAGTTTCTCCCCTCCCTCCATACAACACTATGCATAAGCTTTCTACTCCTGGGTAAAATATATGTCTGGCCTTGCCTGTCCTTGCACAATAACATGTCTATCCTGAGAAATAATTCGACAATGCTTCCACACTTTCAAACAAACCGAGATAAGCTTAAGAGTAGTGTTCTTTTAATATATTGGGCTCCAGCTCAAGCTTGATAAATATTTGAGAGTTTGAGTACTGAACGAGCTGATTAGCCCACACATGCGAGCTGAGCTACGGCTAACTCAAACTCGCGCAATTTTACTTAATGATTCCTAATTGTGTTCAAGCTCGGCTTATTTACTAAACAAACCGAGCCAACTGTCAAGCCTCGAGCTGCTCGCAAACACATGGTTTGTTTATGGTCCTATTGATGAGCTACACGAGCATGAGCAGCCAAACACTTTCAAGAACCACAAGACCATGTTGGGCCTGATTCAAAATGCAAAAGACCCAAAGAATTATGGTAACTGATTTTCACACTCATCTTTTGTATAATAAGACCTCATTTTTTGTCCTCTTGTGATATGAATTTACAAAAATAACCTTTCATTTATAGACTTTTTAAAACTTGGAAGAACAGAATTGTAAATTCATATCACAAGAAAAAAAAAAAAAAAGAGTTTAGTTACAAAAAGAGGAGTGTTAATTAGATGACAGACTATTGAACATTGCTTAATGATCAATATGAAAGAAGGCTTTTATTATACAATTTTAAAGACTCATAAATTGGCTACAGAATCAACCATAAAAAGTGCTTGAAAGTGAATGAATAGACGCGGCTTCTTGTAATAGAGTTATATTAGTAGCACATAAATTGGCTACATAACTACCGGGCTCATTGAGTCTTGTAATTGAAATAAGTACCATCGAAATCCATTTACGAGAATTCATTGGAGGACAAGTTTGGTGCCAGCAGTCGCGGCATTTCCATCTCCAATAGCGTATATAAACTGTCGGCATTCAAATTAAAGCTCGTGGTTTGATTTTCAATTGAGCCAATCGGTTTGTCTTTGGTGCGCACTGCGCACTTATCGTCTCGTCCCTTCTGTTTTTAGCGATGTTCTTAGCACAGGAGTGCATGAATAGACACGCTTTTCAAAAGTGAGTTACATGAAGACATCTCATAAAATACTAAGTATATCCATGTCTAGGACCTAGGTCTGTGACTGGTTCTGTAGATCTAGGTATGATCTAACTCTCAAAGCAAGATTCACAGCTTTAACTCTACATCTAGCTATAGGATAGATAGGCTATACTATATCTTCCCAGTTCTAGTCATATGTGTAGGTCATTTTCAGCAGAAACATAAAAGCCAAAATTCTGAAACCCTAAATCAACCTATTCATTGATTTCATCACCTAATTCTACAATATTTCCAAGTGTTCTGAGGTACTAGCATCTAACTTTAAAGGCTTTTAGTCACAAGGCCTACCGATCTTTTACTGGTTGGATTCCTTTTCTTTGGATTTCAACATGACACACAACCTCTTGGAGAAATGAGAAGAACAACGCAGATTGAGATACTACGTACGTTATTATTATTTCTCTAACTTATTTCCTCTCTTATATATAATCAGCTCAACAAAGCATCCAATTACAAAGAATTGGATGCAAGGCTTTTCTTCCGGTCGAATTTTGAAGCTTCCTTCTACTGTTTAAACATGATTAATATTACAAGGAAAGCAACCACAAGACCTGTGGCCATTGAAATGAGAATTATGGCGGTTCACGATCTTCTGTGATTCTTTCGCAGCCCTCAGGATTTGCTCCGAGTGTTGTAGCTGGGCTTCCGCTCTCCATTCCTCGGCTTTTCTATGAACAACAGCCATTCTCTTCATCAACTTCTCTTCCAAATCTGCCCTCATCCTTTCAACTTTAACCTAAAAGATAATAACATCACACAACTAAGGACTCCAACAAACTGACACAAGAAAATAAACTCATAGATGTGCTAGTAGAAAGTTTCTTGTTACCATTATGTACAACTTACACGAGCAAGGACAAAAACACGTGGATGGAGAATGCGTGCGAAAGTAAAAGTGGAGTGAGACAACAAGATCACACCATTAATCTATTGCGTAACCAGTGCATTCCCCAATAGGATATTCACGTTCAAAGTTTGAAGATTACTGATCCCTTCCAATTTCCTAGAACTTTGCCAATGCAGCATGCTCTCACATGGTCTAATGACAATATTTTTCTTGCATCAAGGCATAAAAGAAATGTTAAGGGGGTGTCTTCTCTTTCTTTCTACGTCGTATTATCAAGTGTGAAAGGCATATTACAGAAGTACAAAGTAGTATTATATGCATTGGGCAGAGGAAGACACTCATATAGAGGTTGGACCACAATAGAATACAAGAAGGGAAAGAGTGTTCTCGAGTAGCGGGTGGCTCGAGGGCATGAACAAACAATACTGCTACTATGGACTGGACTATGGACAAAGGTCACAAAGCCTTCCAAAGTATGGTCTTACAGTCAACATAATTCAGCCACGTTATAATGATAACTCGGTATCTGGCCTGAACAGGTTCTGTTCTCAAAAACACTCTCTCCTTGCAGGGTAAGGCCATGTACATCAACCATTCCTGAGACCTGGCATCTACGAGAGGCTCATGCATTGGGTACGCACGCCCTCTAGTATCCGGCCCAAAGGACCGACTAATTCAAGGACCAACCCCACCGTCCAGTAGTGGGGGCCTAAGCCTAATAAAGTTAGGACAAAGTCACGTATGGAGGCTCAACACGTAAAGTGATGATAACACGCAAGTGCAAGTCGAACCCAGACTGAGGGCTTTTGAGGCTCCCGGTTGCATAATTCAGCCAGGTGACTACCACTGAGACCCGAAGAAACTACGGCTGCGCCAATCGCTGGGAACATAATTCAGCCACTTTATTGTGAAAGCTGAAAGAGACAAATATGCCAGAGGAAACTTTGGAGGCAAATGCAGTTATCTAACTACGTTTTCTTCTTTCTTTCTTTTTTCTGGTTTTCAGTAAAATTCCAACTACATTTCACAATTGACATGAATGCACTAAAGGCTAATCTTATACTACAAAATACTCGGAGAAATTTTGCATTATGGAGGCTAATCGATGTGCAACTAAACTAATGGACGCTAGAAAGCGAAAAAGGGACAAGAAAAGTACCTCAAGCTTTCTTGACTGAGCTTCTGCTTTAGCATTTTGGAGGTTCACCCAAGCTTGAATTTTTGCTTCTTCTCTCTGGTATCTGTAGTTTTAATCGCAATTGGTACCAAACAAAAGGGTAAACAAGAGATTAAAATACGAGCAAATCTACACCCAATTTTACCTGAGGCATCTTTTGTTCCTTTCCTCTTCTTCCCATGAGCAAGCTTTGGAGTACTCTGAAACACTTTTCCTGCACTCATTATTGTTGCTGCCAATCTCAAAATGCCTGAGGCTCTTTGATATGTCCTCTTCCTCCTCTTCCCTTGAGCTCCAAGTAGAAACAACCGAATCGAATTGTGCCCCGATGTGTAGCTTAGCTAAGTGGCAATCTTGCAACTTGGTAATGTCACTTGCTGTGCTGCTGGTATAGGAGTTATACAAGGCCAATGGGCCTGACCTATTCTCTGGGGTATTATGTCGAGCAGGTGACGTGCTCTTGAACGGCGTGTGGCATCTCGAAGTTGTTGAACTGCCAAGCGGAGTCATCTCTGTGCCGATATCTCTCTGTTTAACCTCGTGAATCATCTCGGTCGCTGCAGCTTTCTTGGAATTTTCATCCAATTTTCCAAACAAAAGCCCTTCTTTTGTTGGCTCCAAGCATCTGTATATGGGGAAAATGGGTCCAACTTCTACCTCATTTGTGAACTTATCTGCAGTAACAAAATGCAAATGGGTTCCCGTCAAGATTAGCCGAAAACAGTTTTTTCAATTTTGGGTTTTCAGAAACACAAAACAAACACACTTCTACTGAGCTATTATGGCATTTGGGTATTGGCAAAAATGCTAATGTCATGTATTGATAGAGAGAAATAATTCGAAAGAAACATCTAAGAAATTGAAAACCAACTCCCCTTCTGCAGCAGCAAAATAAAAATAGGTTATTTTTTTGATTAGCTCAACTGCTAAATTCATTCTGGAAATTGGAAAAAACAAATCTTTACAATCCATTTTCAATGAGCTATGAAATATTTTGATGATAAAAAATGAGCTAGGGAATTTGCGTTTTGCCAAAAAATGATGACCATCTTGATGCATAGTGTTTCTCAACCTGGATATGCTAACCAAAGCATTCGTTTGAGGGAAAATGCCAAACTAGATAGGTCAACCAAACGAGAAAATTCACAAAAGAAATGAAGCCAAAGATAAAAGATCACATGAAGGCTTTTGGAAGACAGAAAAGAGAAGGGGACTAGGCAGTGGCAGACAGGAAAAGGAAAAGGAAAAGTTTGGGGTTAAATGCAAAAAAAAAAAAAAAAAAAATCAAGAAAAGTTTCCAACCTTTTAGAAGTACATCCAAATTCAAATCTTTGGTAGAGATATGATGCTCCAAATGTACAGACCCGTGAATGCTCGAAACTGCCTTCGACACCTTTTCCTCTGTAACCCTTGATTTCTCTGCAAAGACCTCAGCTTGTGGCCTAAACCCATCAAATTGCTTGGCAAACTTTGAAGATTCCAAAGTCTTTACGTTCAAACCATGAAGATGAGCAGGAGAGTCATGGCAAGAACTGCTGCCATTATTAAGCCATTTTCCAGCATCATCCCATTTGGAAGGGAACCCTTTTCTTGAGAGATTTCTAGCACTGAAGCTGAAAATGGGCCTACCAGGTGTGGGAGGAGCCTCCACACTATTCCTCTTGGTGACTGAACTAACTCCCTCTCTCCTCCTCTCAGCTGAGACATCAAGGTAATTTCTGGTTTCTGTGTTGTGGTTTGCCATTGGAAATGACTTCACAAACTCTGATGTCTCTTTCAGATTGAGCTTGCAAAGTGGGTCAGGGAAGGTATCTGCAAATGGGTTCGCCATGTTTCTGTTGTAGAAGTTAGTGTTGCCCTCCAATGGTGGTTCCTAAATCACAAACCCCCCAAAACAAAAGAAAATTAAAGGACCAGTAAATGCCATTGGAACATGAAAACAAGACAAAGGAAATTAACCACAATGTAACAAATGTGGAACAAGTTTTTGTTCCACTTACCATGTGAGATGCTAAGAAAGATGGAGCTTCAAAGTACTTCGGGGTTGTGAGATCCATGGTTTGTTGCTAAGAGCAGCATGAACCTCATGCTGGAATCTGTTGTTGAGTGAATTATTTGCATTTATGAGACAAACCTCTTATCTGTGATGAGAAAATGACTGGGTTGGCAGTAGAACAGTTTTGCAGTAGGAAGCATTGGTCAAAAACTCAGTCCAATGAATTTTACTCACATTGTGGAACAAGCTCAGAGCCCTCCCTTCAACAGATGATCAACTTCTTTAGTATAGGTCAAACTGGATGCGGAAGGAGACGAAACAGTCCTTCATAAAAAGAGGAGGGAGCTTTGGGAGGTGAGAAAAGCTCATAAAAAAGAAAGAAAAAATAGTTATCCAGTGCGCGCTCAACATTTTTCGGATGCTTACAATCATACATTTGTGTCGCATTAATTCAATACAAACACGTGGCAAGAGGGGTGCTGTGGTGACATGGCTAGTTTTTCTATAATTCAAGGCATCCGGAACATGTATATCATCTAATTCTTGGAACCCAATTTCACTGTGTCGTGACACACCTAGTTAGGTAGGGAAAGTAAATACTATAAACGCTCACAAACTTCAAAAGGCTTGGAGCTAAAACCATAGACTTCCAGTTTTGGGAGTACTATTGACACCATTGTTTAATGCGCATGTAATAATGCAAAGACCCTTCACATACTGCTATAAGTTGTCGCATTAGTGGGAGTCATTAATTACTTTTCTTTGTCTTGTTGCTATGATGCTACACAAGTAACAACTGTCGATGCGGTGCCTTGTATAGCTTCTGTTAGATTGCACTAAACTCCCCAGAAAGTTTGAGAAAATTACAACTGTTAGAATATAGGAGTAATAATCATGTAATATCATAATTATGTCCTAATATGAATACGATATTATATGATTTTCATAATTTTATTATAATTAAGATGATTTTCTTTCATAGTTAAGCTCACTCTCCTTGTATAAATAGAAGTCTCACTGTATAATTTTATTATCGAATTCAGTAAAATATTTCTTCTCTCATATTTCACGACAATTATGAGTCTCGATGAAATTAAACTCACCCCTTTTGCTTTGGTCAATGGTCAGGCTCGCTTTATTCCTGTGAAACCTAGGGAGAGGTTAAATTACCCTAACAATTCAAATCAGAAACCATTTCAACCTGGCCAATAGTGGAACTGATTCACTACGACCTTGTGGTGAAATATGCTATCGTTTTAAGCTAGACGCTTGTGATCTCTAGAAATGCTGTGTGAAGGGTCAAAGCTTATAGGTCATTTCTCTCTAACTTGTAATTAGAAAACATCATTTGCCTGTCTTTTTCGTACTGTTCTCAGTGAACAAGAAACTAGAGGAGAAAATCTAATTCACGGAGGCTCAGTGATTTAAATGTTTGCGGAGCGGATCAATCTTACCATTCATTGACAAGACGAACGGTGAGATGGGACAGCGCGGCTCTATTTACGGAGCTTCCGTGAAAAAGACAATCTTCGATGAAAGACTATTAGGGCGAAAGGCTATCTATGATGAAAGACTATTGGTATTTTTTTTTTTTATAGATAAATTAGCTTAAAATAAAAAACGGGGAACAGTCTGTAATGGTAAGAGCATCTCCAGCCTTGACCCATTTTAAGACTCAAATTTAAAAATGGGGCAAAAACCACAAAAATCTCTCTCCAATCTTTGACTCAAACCCTTCCCCATTTTGGGTTTTACCCATTTTTTTGCCCAAATTTGAGACAACTTTTGCCTTGACCCATTTCTCCAACGGCTAGTTAGAGAGAGAGAGAAAGAGGGAGATGTGTAAAATTTGGGTTTGATGGTTGGAGATGTGTCCACCCAAAATGGGTTTTTACCCAAAATTTGACTCAAATTTGAGGAAAAATATGGGTGAAGGCTGGAGATGCTTGGTGGACAATTTTAGCGAAGACCATGATTTCTAAAAAAAATGTTAATGGACTTTGGATCCGTCAGTTAAATCCTGCAGCTCTACTCAAGTACTGACTACTGGGTAGGCTCTTGGGACACTACTCTAGGGTAGGTCTTGAATTATTGAAGCTTACCTTAGATGGGTACAAGTTCATATTACAAAACCTCTTATGCCTTGTTTGGATAGTAGTATTTTGAAGAAAAAAAATTCAATTCAAAAAATATTAATTACTCCTACTTTTAATTATTTATTTCTTTTCTCTCTAATCATTATTTTTATTTCTCTCTCTATCTCTCCATTCATTATTTTTATCTCCAATTATTACTCTAATTTTTCTTTCTACTTATTACCCGAAAATAAACTCAAAATTTTTTAAAACACCATTCAACCAAGGCATTACTGTTATTCATACTGTCTTCTTTCAAAACCTTTTTTTTGCCTGTCTTTTTCTAATAACTCAAAGTGTTCAGGTTATTTTGCGCTCACCTCGACTAATTTGCACGGTTCTAATCATCCGCTAGCAAGGGGCCAAATAAAACTAGTGTAACGTCCCATATGAACTGGCACCGTAAAATCAATTGCACCTGTAAATTTTTGAACTTGAGGCATAGAAAGAAGCAAATTTAATCTTGAAGTGCAGATGTTAAACACTAGGCCTAGTCATCATCCTCTTGTCTCACTCCATTCATGTCACTGGATATATGCATACAGGTTTGGACAAACATGTCACAGGATATATATGTGGCCGTACGAAGTGACTATTACTATGAGTTTTCTTCAATCAGTAGACTAAGAGTAAGAAGTTTGGCCCCTCAACTTCGATTAATTGCATGAGATGTCCTATGAATTGCTTGGGTACTACGATGATTCCAAAGAGCTACCACTACTATTTTGTGTCAATTTTCCTAGTGGCACCTTTTGAGTAAAAGTAAAAGACAAAACAAATCAATTCCCACATTTGCTTACTGTACTTACTCATTACTTCACTGCCGACTCGTTTTCCATCTCACATTGTGGTACAACTCGGACACTATATCTTGGACCCTATCACAATGCCTGATGGAAATGGATCTGAGGTACGACACTGAATATTTTTTCACTTTCCAGACATACATACAAGTGAATAATGAGTTGAAAAATTCACTACACACTACTCCTTAAAACTCAGGTGTTAATAAGAGGGAAACTGAGGCCTTATTATCAGAATAGACGGAGCATGTCCAGACGATGTGGGACACATTCCAACACACCGTCCTGGACCAGGACACATGGCAACCGGACAACGGTCCACCAAACAAATGTCCATCCAAGCTCTAACACAAAGTTGAAAAGCTCAATCCACACTACTCCTTAAAACTCAAGTGTTAAGAAGAGGGAAACTGGGGCCTTATAACCACCAGTATATACGAGGCATGTCCAGGCGATGTGGGACACATTCCAACATAATGTACCCAAATTCACATAGACATTTTGTAAGCTCTCTTTTATTCTCGTTTCTAAATACACTCGTTGCCATTGGTGAGGGATATACGAAATCTAAAAACACTTATACGTCAGAGTTTTTAAAAGATCATAGAGCATCATCGGCGTGAATGAAAAATTTGACATGACATGTCAAGTGGATGAATCGATATTATATCAAATTCCAACCAAAATGTCAATCGTAATATGTGATTTGGCATAGCTTCTATCGTGTCAAATTTGACATAGGAAAAAGAAAGATGTTGACAGGAAATCTTTTTCTTTAATTACTTTTCTCTCAAAACTTAATAAAACAAAAGATAAAACACATATACAATAAAAATATAATGAAATAGTAATAAATTTGGCATGTTAGTTGGATTGGGCATTTTTAGACATGTTAAATTCTAACATGTCAACTTGCTACATAAACCTTGAGAAAAATTTGACATTTCCAAATTAAAGTACCCCAGTAGACAAACTTAGATCTAAATAGTACTAAGTCATTTTAAAGACACAACAAGGTTTGGTGGTAAAATCTACATTGATGGAAAAATGGTAAAGAAAGAGTCTCTTATCACCTTGGTTTGCTCTATTGCTTAATTAATGTTGGACAATAGTAATACATTTCTTTGCTTTTAAATATTTGTTTGATCAACAATAGCTGAACAGGTCCTGTAATTGTATTTCCTTAGTTATCTGACCGATAAGGTCAGAACTTTTGCATGAATTAAAAACATTATCTTCTCTCGTGCCAAATTAATTGCCGTCACATGTTGACTTTAAGCCCTTCTACCTTCACACATTAATGTAAGATCTAGGATGACTTCACGTTAGTATCTTTTTGGGAGCTAATAATACCAAAACCACTTTTGTTTCTGTTAAAATTCCTTTTTTTCTGTCAAAACTCATTTGTTGCATGATTTAATTGTCCTCCATTACACCATTTGCTTTACGAAAATGCCACTTGAAATCCATAGGATTATATTTTATCGCTCCTTTTTTGTTTTCTTGCACCCATAAGAAGCTTCAGAGCTTCTTCAACGGAGAGAAAATTAATTATTCTTTTTTCATAATTTTGATAACTCCATCTTTTCTTTTCTTTTTTTATCCGCAATAACTCCATCTTATGTTCTCAAGCTTTTTTATTTTTAGGTAGTAGTACTTTACTTCCAAGTCCGTCCAAGATATGCGTAACGGAGTTTTTGTGTGGAGACTAAAGTAATACAATTTGAACTGAAATTATGACTCCCTCTGTCCCAATTTAATTATTCTTTTTAAGAGTTTGTGCTACTTTTCAATTAATTATATCTTGTAATTTATACTATGTTATGTAATCTCGAAAAAATTATATTATAGAATTAATCGAGATCTATCAAACAAGATTCATATTCTATATGAAATTCATTACGGGTTTAAAAATATAACTAGTTTTTTAGCCGGTTAGAATAAAACGAGGAACAATTAAATTGGGACGAATAGAGTATTTTTTTTTGTCGTAGGTCTGATACTCTTTTTCCTCACTTTTCTTTTTAATTTTTAGGTAGTGGTGAGGAAGGTGTGCGAAAACTAGAGTATGCATAATGGAATTTTTGTGCGAAGACTAGAGTATTACACTATCATTTCATGTTTAATTCTTCTAAAATTAGCTCGTGTTTGTTAGATGGGCTGCTTGTGAATTGATAAAATTAGCTCGTGTTTGTTTAGCTTTTTGACGTAATTTTTTATGGATTAATCGTTCCAAGTTCTAACAAGAGAAATTGAAAAAATATAAAATATTGACCAAAGTTGAAATAAGTTTACATAAAACAACATTGTTGAAATAAAATACCAGGTGTTTAATATTTTCTTTTTTCGTCTTTAGTGACAATTTTTTTTCTTTTCATGATAATTTTTTACTTTTAAACTCCTTTCGTCTAAAAAGATAATTAATCTAAAAAAACCGTGAATACAAAAAAATTCCAAAAAAACGACAAAAATACTGAAACGAAAAGTACCAAAAAAATCTTCAACATGATGAACCCACCCTTGTTCAATAAATTAAACCATAGACTCCAAGTCAATAATTTGGTGTCACGAATAATCAGGATGATCACAATCAAGAGATAATATAATCACATCAGCCGGCCTGATGAGTCAGGGGTTCACCATCGTCCACAGTTTAGAAGATAAGCTAAATGGCCCCACCCTAACACCATTAGATTAACCTAAAAGATGCCCCATGACAAACCATTAACCAATTATAAACCAATCAATATACTATGGAGTATATTTAATTAACTTAAAAAGACAGATACTTACACCCTATTAGGCAATCAAATCATTAAAAAAAAAAAAAAAACTCTCCCTGGTACTACTGGATCTGGATCAAAAACCAGAGAAGAGGAAAACCCACATTGTTCTTCATCTTTTTCCAATTCTAGCTCAATGGCTGTGAGATTCTGTTCTGCTCCTTCCCTCATAACCCAGAATTATATGCCCATCAAAAAGCCTGTTCACAAGATTTTGAGGGTTACTCACAGTCAAATTCCAGTCCAGAAAACACCTCCGCCTCAGATGATCACATCTTCTTCAATTAGGATTAAGGTTTGTGTCTAGACTCTAAACATATATACTAATTATCTTTTTTCTCTTTATTATACCAGTTGAAGACACAACAAAAGTGCAAGCCTATCTAAGACCAGTAAACCAAAGAGACCTCCTACTTTTGTTTCTAAGACCATCATCATCATCCTCTCTCTCTCTCTCTCTCTCTCTCTCTCTCTCTCTCTCTCTGTGTGCAACTGTTTCTGAGCTGTTGATTGTTTCAAACGTTAACAGATTTTCGAGGATCAGTCCAGAGGTATCGTTTGCTACAAAGATGACAGTGGAGAGATAACATGTGAAGGGTACGATGAGGGCCCTCGTCCAACATCAAGTTATCGTCCAAGGTATACATATCAGAGTGTGTATATCTGCATTTGTTTGTTTGTTTGTATCCAATTTGATTACAGAGCATGACTAGTCTTACAATTGTGGTAACCCATTTAACTCGTTAATTCGATATTTTGTTTCGAGTACAGAGATGCAGAGATCACTGATCTTCTTCTGAGAAACTGGCTTCAACTGGTTGAAGGTGGCGGAAAAGGCTTCAACTGAATGGGTTCAAACACACAACACATTGTGCAAATAGTATCTGCTAACACTGTGGAGTATCTTTGGAATAATTGTTATTTTAAGCCCAAGTGAACTAGAATGTAAAATCAAAGACAGTTTTTCATCGACAGTGCGATGTACGATATAAGCAAACAGAGGGATTTCCCTGGCATTGCTACTAAGACCAGTTCGTCCATAGCTCGAACTCGGTCCCCATGTATTTCCGTACTCCATCTGGAATCTTCTATCGAGACAAATCATGTGTTTGTCTGAGAGGAAAATAATGAACTTCATAGCAATGAAAAGGAAGTAGCATTGTG